>CM021110.1:417008750-417455434 GCA_007115665.2 Sequoiadendron giganteum | reverse complement strand
GGTTTATCTACAAAGGATGTCAAGAAGGAAAACAAACTAGAGAATTTTTTTGAAGAAATGAAGATTCATCTACCAGACTATTGGACCTTGTACACACTGACCTTTGTGGTCCAACTTGAAAAAGAATCTTACAAGGTGAGAATTATTTCATTCTTTTAATAGATTGTCATTCCAGATTTACTTGGGTTGCATTTTTGAGAGAAAAATCACAAGCATTGGAGAAATTCAAGATTTTTAGAGCAAGAGTTGAGAATGAAATTGATAAGAGAGTTAAGTGTTTAAGATCTGATAGAGGACAAGAGTTTACTTTTGATGAGTTCAATAAATATTGTGAAAAGCATGGCATTAAGAGATAGCTATCTGCCCTTAGAACACCTCAACAAAATGGTGTAGTGGAGAGAATGAACTAAATAGCTCAAGAAGCAGCTAGAACAATTATCATGGAAGTAGGTTTACCATAGGTCTATTGGAGAGAAGAAATACACACATTAGTATACACTCTTAATAGAGTACTATTCCGAAGGAAGTATGGAAAGACATCATATGATTTATGGCATGGAAGAGCTGCCACAAATAAAATACTTCAATATTTTTTGAAGCAAGTGCTACATACGAAAAGATGAGGACAATCTTGGAAAGTTTGATAATAGAGTTGATGAAGGAATATTGTTGGGTTACTCTACAAAAAGTAAAGCATACTGATGTTACAACAAGAGATTGAACAAGATGGTTGAAAGTGTGAATGTGAAAGTAGATGAAGATGCTCAAACAATTCCTCACAAACATATTGAATATAAATCATATAGCTCAGATGACAAAGGAAAGAAGGATAAGAAAGAAGAAGAAGAAGAAGAAGAAGAGACAAAGGAGGCTCTAGAAACTACAACTAAAACTCCAAGGTATGTACAAAAAAATCATTCTAAAAAATAGATTATTGGAGATAAGAATAAGGGAATTATTACAAGAAGCAAAGTAGCTCAAGAGAAAGTTTAATTGTGCCTACTCTTGGAAACTAAGCCAAATATTGTGGAAGAAGCATGCAATGATTAGAATTGGATGAAGGAAATGAAATAAGAGCTTGATTAGATAAAGAAAAATTAGACTTGGTAAATTGTGCCCAGACCAACAAAAAAAAATGTAATTGGAACAAAGTGGGTGTTCCAGAACAATCTAAATGAAAATGGAAAGGTAATGAGAAACAAGGAAAAATTGGTTTGCAAAGGCTACACTCAAATTGAAGGTATTGATTTTGAAGAAACATATGCCCATGTTGCCTGAATGGAAGTAATTCAATTTTTCTTAGCTTTTGTAGCTTTCAAGGATTTCAATGTTTATCAAATGGATGTAAAATATGTGTTCTTAAATTGAGAACTAAAGGAAGATGTCTACATTGAGCAACTAGATGGATTCAAATCCGGAAGTGAACCGGATGCCATTTGTAGGTTGAAGAAAGCTTTATATGGATTGAAGCAGTAACCTAGAGCCTGGTATGGCAGATTAGACAAGTACTTTATTGGACAAGGATTTCAAAAGGGATTTTCTAACAATAATTTATACTACAAAACTCACTCAGATCAGATGTTGATTGTTGTGGTTTATGTTGATGACATAAATTTTGGAGGAAATGATTATATGTACATAAAATTTGTAGATGAAATGAAGAAGGAATTTGAAATGTCTATGATAGGTAAGATAAATTTCTTCTTTGGATTACAAGTAAATTAGAATAGAAAAGGAATTTTTATTTCTCAGTCCAAGTATACAAAAGAACTATTGAAGAAGTTTGGGTTGGAGAATTATAAACCGGTTTGTACACCTATTGTTGCAAGATGCAAGTTGACAAAAGAAGATGAATCACCTAAAGTTGATGCAAGCATGTACAAATCAATGATTGGAGGATTTTTATATTTGACTGCCACTAGACCAAACATTATGCATGCAGTTTGTTTAGCAACAAGATTTCAGCAAGAACCAAATGAATCACATGTTGTAGTAAAAAGGATCTCTAGATATTTGAAGGGTAAAAAATATTTGGGCTTATGGTATCCAAAGGACTCAGACTTCACTTTGATAGCCTATACTAATGTTGATTGGCCTAGATGTGTTGATAACAAGTGGAGTACAAGTGGTGGAGCTTACTTCCTTGGCTCCCAGTTGGTTTCTTGGTCAAGTAAGAAACAATATTATGTATATTTACCTATTATTGAAGTTGAATACATTGCAACATCCTCATGTTGCACTCAGATACCATGGATGAAATAAACACTAAAAAATTTTGGCATATCATTTGATGAGCTGATCTCAATCATGTGTGACAATACCAATGCAATAAATATTTCCAAGAATCTGATACAACACTCCAAAATGAAGCATATACCCATAAGATATCATTTCTTTAGAGGGAATGTGTTGGACAATGAAGTAAAACAAGAATATGTACCTACAAAAGAGAAGATTGCGGATATTTTCACAATATTGTTGAGCATAGCTATTTTTGAGTATATCTAGCAGAAGTTAGGGGTTTTTCCCCCTCCTATTCTATATTAACATACATCGAGGTGTGCATTGGTCCATGGTATTATATTCTCATTTTTATCTGGATCAATGTTTGGCGGCTTCCTCATAGGGGTAGTAGAGTAAGTTTTTCAGGGGGAGTTTTTCCCTTTGTATTTGATGTCAAAGGGGGAGAAGAAAAGAAGATAAGATGGTCCTTGATGCTGACTTTGATTTGTTTGGTTTTTTATTGATGAATGTTGCCATCAATGAAAAAGGGGGAGATTGTTGGAATTTTTTGAAATGATGTTGATTGCTTGTTGTAATTAATGGTTTTCATTGATGTCAACATATCTTGGTTGTGTGAATGATTTTCTATTTTGGTGCTTTGGTGATCCAAATTGGCTTGGTTCTAGATGTCATGCTATAATGATCTATGTTGGGTTTTATCTGTCTTGGTCCCATTCCTCTTGTAGCATAATGAGATACATTATTTTGGGTTTGGATCAATCTGGTAGTTGGTTAATGTGCTTTGCCACATGGTTTGCATTGTAACATGTATATCTTATTATGTGGTTCTAGATATCATGTAGCATGTTGATTTGAGTGAGGAGGTTTTGTGTGGTCCACATTTCATTCCTCTCCACTACGGGAATGTTTTTGTGGTGACCTATTCTAATTTATGCTTGGTCAACTTAGAAATTATGAAATTGTGTATGGCTGACTTGGGAGATTGCGGAAGCAGGGAATGGTATACGTATAAGATGTTTTTGTTTGTTGAAACCAAGTGTGATGAATTTGAATATGAATATCCACACATTGTGAAATGTGCAAAAGTGTATGACTGGAGGTAGAAGGCATTGATATTCTATCTGGTGTCATTGTTGGTGATAGTTCTTTTAGTGGTGGATTCCCTTTCATCATTCTTCAGGAAGTGAGCCATTTTCTATAGGCAGAGAGCCTCTCTCTTTTGGAAGTGAGCCTTTCTCTTTTGGTTGTGAGACTTTTTGTATCTTTATCTATAATAACTAGGTAGTGAGCCCACCAGTAGTGAGCCATTGTAAAAATCACCTTAACTATTGTTTTATAATTGAGAATTAGCATTCTCCATGGTTTTTCCCTTCTTGGGTTTCCATGTAAATTTTGGTGTTATTTGTGCATGGTTTTGTTGTGTTCTTACAGTTTCATCAATATTTGTTTAATTTAAGTTTTCTCCAGATTAATTAAAGTAAAGAAAATTGATAATAACTGATTCACCCCCCTCTTAGTTATTCAAACTGTTCAACAGTACCGAGCTGAACAACCCACTTCACATTGCAAGCTCACATTAAATCATCAACCAAGGTGCGTAAAATTATGATGGTACTACACTATATGTGCATTCACAGACTCATGTTCACCTAAATTATCCTATGCTTGAACTTATTTAGACTATTCTAGTTTGTTGGAATCTTACAAAATTGCAAAAACAATAAAAGTAGTTACAAAACCTAATGGCTATAGGTACCTGCAGCATAAGCTGTAGATGACAACTAATAACATGAAAATACAAAATAAATCCAAAACTATTCAAAAGAACAGGATAATTGATTCTAATCTCTGAAGTGCTATGATTTACCAATTACTCATATGTTCATGAACAAGAACTACTGTAACCAATCATAAGAGATATTATACTTTACTTTGTAATGCATTTATAAAGCAATATAAACATAATTAACAAGAATTCATAAATAAACAAGTAAATAGATGAAGTGAGGAGTAATACCTTGAGTGGCCAGCTCAGGGGACTGTATCATTTAACTTAGAACCAAATCTAATTCAGATTCTTGCACATCCATGTAACAAAAAACTCCATTCATTGCATATCACCATATATTCAAACAAAATCCTTCTTGTAGATTGTATTCAACATTTAAATTTCAAAAGTATGTTTTTGAATCACTTGAAATTTGAAAATGACTAACTGTTAACAACTTAACAACCAACTAACTTTACTACGAACTCATCCCTTGACTTTATACAAAAACAAGGAGAGTCTTATTCAAACTACTAACTAACTGTAATCATTAATACCACTCCTAAATATGAGGATATGAAATTAAGACTAACTTATTCATTCTAACTAAACAGGAAGAAGAGACCTATTCAAATAAGAACACCAATGAAATAGTTTGCATGTAAAACACATAAGAAAACATTCATAATTCTAGAACAAGTATCCTTCTTCAACATTTATTCCTTCCATGATGACTCATGTTTAGCTCCACAACTTCTTGCACTTTCGGTGGCTTGAACTCCATTGATCCCCTATTCCACTGCTTTGGTTCTTGCTACAAATGCTCCATTCTTATTACCGCGTGCTAATTTGTAGAGAGGTTAATCCACACAACATACATATGAAAATAACCATCATAACTAAATCAAATAATTTAATTCATATACATACATACTCATGTTTAAATCATGCAATAATACGAATATTATCACCATAATTCATATTCACAAACTAGGTTCAAAGATGCAAAGCATGTATAAAAGGATAACATATCATGGAAGAATTGTCTGGAAGGTACTTAGAAAATCTATGAAAAGTGTCTGAAAGCATATGAAAAGCAATAGAAAAAGTACTAAGGACTGAGCCCATTAGTACACATGTTTATGCCCTTCTTAGATATGCATTCTATTTTCTGGTTCTATAAATATTGAGATTAATCTTCAAGTTTCAAGTGTTATATTACATTTTGGTGTTGATTTTCTAATTTTAGTTTTTCTCCCCAAAGTGTTATTTTACCTTGACCCCCGTCCTTCAGTCATAAGGAAATATGAAGATTCCCACTTTGGGTTGATTCACTTAAAGGATGATAATAAATTCATTGTGTGGATCTCATTTCCTAATGAAATAAAGGAAAATAGGTCCCCCATTGTTCATCAATCCATTTTGGGGAAAACCCTATGTTTTGGTGTTTTATTTTTGGTGAAACCAACTTTTGAGAATCATATCTTTCAGATTTTGGAGTCCTTTTTCATCCCTAGATCCAGATTTTGCATTCATTTGCATTGCATTGCATTGATTTGGATCTCATCTAGGTTTATTTACTTGCATTAGTTTTCATCTCATTTAGGGTTTTATCTTTTCATTTTTACATTCTTTAAAATCTAGAAAATTCAAAAATATCAGTCATTTTACATAGTATTTACATAATATTGCATCATCATTCATTTACATTAAAAAAATGAATCAAAATTGTATCTCCAATTAGGTCTTTTTACTTGTTATTTAGCATTATTTTGCACTTGCATTTAGACCTCATTTTACAGAAATATGAAACTACAACTCACAATTTGAAATGAGAACCTGAAAACCATAGAAATCATCTAAAAAACTTGAAAATTAATTTTTAAAAACCTTGAAGTGAGACCCATTCGCCCATGGGCAAATGAGTCCCTGATTAAGGGTCTTTTGAATTTTTGATCATTAAAACTATTGTTTTTTCCTTCTGTGTTTCTGTAAATTTACTTTATTGTTTCAGTTTCTAGAATTTGTGTTATCTAAAATTGTTGATATTAAGCATAATTTTTCAAATTCAGTGCATTTCTTGAATTCAAAATTACATCTAAAAGAAATCATTTTCAGCATTTTTGTGTAGCATAATCACAAAATTATCTTGATTCAGATTTGAAAATTTGTAATCTCCTTGCATTTAAAATATTTTATAATGGACATGTGCATTGGTAATATATGTAAGTCTTTAACATCTTTAGTTGATGTCTCAAGTTGTGTTTATGGTAATTATCCTAATGCAATAGAACTTAATCATGCTCAACCAAACCCTAATGAATGTCCTCGTGAAGTTGAAATCTTAGGTGAAGATGATGAAAGAATGCATAATTTCATACATAATTTCCTTGACAACCTTGAGAAAAATGCATCATTTTACCCTTTCATGCAACAACCAACACCTCCTACTATTCCACCATTAGAGACGTTATCTCTTTTACATCCTGATCTTGAATCATAAGTGAAGCCTAAACCTCCAACAATGAATGAGCCTAGTTCCTCTAACCAAGTGCATACTCATCCATCCTACGTTAATAAAGTCACCAACACACCCATCAACCTAGAAGAGACTTATGGAAAAGGCTTTAAGATCATAGCTAAACAAGGATGTGACACAAGAAATGAGCATGAGATTCACAAGTTAGAAAAAATCCCAATTAAAGATACCAAAAGTTTAGGATATCAAGATCCCCCTCCCTCCATATCTTCTAAGGAAACAAGTGTCCTCTATCATAATGAAAAAATTCCTCACAAGGATGATAGGATCATTTTAGGTATTTCTCTTTCGAATCCATCTAAACAAGATCCTCAAACAAGTAAGAAATCTAAACCTTATAAAGTCCAAAAGTTTCCATTCCTACATACTACAACATAAATTGAACAACAAATGGGGCAACTTCTTCATGTAGGATGGATTATATTGCCACCTCCCACTAGAATCAATACTCCTAAGAACATGAATTATTGTGAATATCATAGAACTCTCAGGCATCTTATTGATGAGTTTCGTGCATTAAATCTCATATTCATTTATCTTGCTCCTCCTAACATTTCTAACATAATTGGATAACAACTATATGAACTTTTCTCCTTTCCATGTGGTACTTGTAGTATCATAGCCTACTCACTATTACATTCTTTTCATTCATTACAAATCATTTTCTATATTGCAAGGAGATCATTCTCATCACCCATCTCAGAACATCCTTGTCCTACACTTAGTGGGGGCAAGGAGTTAGATAGCCTTGTCCTAGTTTGACACTTGATTTTGTCACTTTGGCTAGTTGTCTACCTTCCACATATGATGAATAATATTGGGATGCAGATGAAATGCTATAGGTTGACTCACATTTTCCTTACTATTCTTTCTTTTTTTCTCATTTTCATGTTCTTTTTGTGATTGCATGTGCATAATGTGATCCCCCATATTGTTTTGTTTGATGTATCTTGATGTTCATTCCTCTATTTGTACCTTCATTCTTCTATATGTCATAAACCTTTATCTTTTCTTTTGTCTTGTGTTTTCCTTTTGTGGATGACACAAGACATTGAAACATTTAGGTCTCTTCCATGTTGACCCAAAAGGTTTTTCTTTGTTTTCACTCTCCATGTGTCATTCTTCCTATTCCATGAGTTATTTGGGGAATGATGACATTTATGAGCTTTATAATATCATTGTAGAAAAGACATACACCGAATTTGAAGCTATGGATCCCTTATGTGTGATTTTGGAATTTTATTTTAGGGGAAACCCCTTCCTTTTTCATGGTGTATATTCATTTCGAAACATATGACTTGGCATAGGGCTTTCCAAATAAGCACTTATATATTCTTTATTGATAGCATTTATCATTATCTACTTTAATGTAATTTCTCACAACATGATGCTAGAAATTTCTTTAAAGTGGGGGAATACATTGGCATTATCATTTTGGAGATCTTGGACTATCATTATGTTTCATTATGCAGTCTTCTTACTTCTTGCGATGTGTCTTCTTCTTGGTGGTGTCATTGGGTTTAATTTCCTCCAAGAGTGTGACATTTCTAGGCATACAACTTTCCACTTAGTGGTGATGCTAAGCATTGCATCCCCTAAGTTGTGAATCTTTTATCCTAGACTTGTCCTCTCTTGGAGACATTAGGAACGATGTTCCCTAAGAGGAGACCTTACATGAATTAAGAAAAACCCATTTGAATATTTCTTATCCTATTTTCATTTTCTTCATAAGTGTTTAGAATAATGAAACTTGCTAACCTTATGAAGCTCGAAGTTACAATCCTTTTTCATGGCCACAAAGCATAATGCACTTTTCTTTCCTGTGGTGCTTTGTTTATTCATAAGTGTTTATCATAATGAAACTTTCTAAGCCTTATAGAGCTCAAAGTTCATATTGTGTGGTGCCTTCTAAATTTATCAGAGGTATAACTTTGGTATGGTATGGGATCCTAATAAGATAATCTCATTTTCCACCCTTGGGGGCTCACCTAGTGGACAACGAATTTCACTATCCTATGTGAGCATGCATTGTTGTTTGTATAGTGGAAAATGAATTCCACTTGTAAACATTTTTGGAAAAACAGTTGAGGAACATTTCACATCATGTTGGATAGTCAAGGCTTGATCCTATCACTTTTTCTCTTTTTATTTTTCTCTTTCTTTGAATCTTTGGAATTATATGATCCAGTATCTTGTCATTACAACATACATTATATGTTTAACATAGGCATGTGTCTACTTGTGCCTTTTTTGGTCTTTCCATGAGATCTTAGATCTTTGGGGATTGATCATCTTCCTTGATCTTTGTAATCTTATCCTTCTAGAAATTGTACAATTAGACCTCTCTTGATTTTCTACTTTAGTGTGAGTTTGATGCAGGGTTATCCTCTCACTAAAGTGGGGACTAAATGTAGTGTAAAAAAAGTAACCCTTTACATTTTATTGCTTGTTTGGGACCTCCTATTTAAATTGGACTTAATAGTGCCTTAATTGAGTGTTTTTACATGTACCCCTTTACATTTACACACTTATTTGGGACCTCTGAATTAAATTGAGCTTAATTAGGCCTTAATTAGGCCTCTAATTCATTTACAACCCTAATAAATTACATTTTTTGAAGAGGAAAACCAACAATAATTAATTCCTATACATCAAAATTTACATATAGTAATGTGTGTTCCAAGTATAGGGACCTAGGACCTATTCACCAATGGGTGAATGGGTCCTCCCTAGACCTTTGGACCTAAATTTAAAATTTGTTTGACAATATTTTAATGTTTTCAAAACTATAATTCAATTTCGGTTTGTGATATTTGAATTTTAGGAAATTAAGGATATATACCTATAAATACAAGGTCATTTCACTAAGTTTCACCTAGACTTTCATGAGCATTCTTCAAGAATTTCAAGAGCAACAAAAAGAAATAAAGAGTAGATATATCAAATATTTATTGCAGGAATCAAGATCTATCCATCATGTCGAAGTCTTCTTGCATCATTCATGTTTTTAGAGCTAACATCATGATGTGGGTTTCATGATCAAGTCAAGAATTCAAAGTATTATTTCAAGAAAGATTCAAGTGTCAAGATCCACATCCAATTCAGCCAATTCAGCCATCTCATGCAATTTTCAGACCTCCTAAGATCTCCATTATCAAGGTCTCTAAAAGGCTTTGTTGAGTGCTAGCATAGGGTTGTTCATTCTTCATTCCCTCTTTCATGCATTATTTTAATTCAAGGTTTGATTACAAAAATGAGGTTTCACCAAGGAAAAATCCCATTCACCCAAAAATAAACATTTTTCTCTATTGTATGTGTGATTGCAGATTTAGGTTGAAGAAGACTTGAAGACCTTTTGAAGTGAAATATTTGCAAAGTTGTCAAATTTTTCATCAAATCACATAATCTAACGTACATATCAAATTTCCAAATTTTCTACACTGAAACATGGATAAATCTGAAGCTTGAGATCTACATGAGAGGCACCAGAAAGATTGTTGCAACCCCTGTACTTGGACCCATTCACCCATGGACGAATGAGTCTCAGATAAGCTTCCAAAAAATCACTTTTGGTGACTAGTACACATGTTTCCACCCTTCTTAGATTTGCATTTTGTTTTCTGGTTCTGTAAATATTGAGTTTAATCTTCAAGTTTCAAGTTTTAGATTGCATTTTGGTGTTGATTTTCTATTTTTAGTTTTTCTCCCCAAAGTGTTGTTTGACCTTGACCCCCGACATTCAGTCATAAGGAAATATGAGGATTCCCACTTTGGTTTGATTCACCTAAAGGTTGATAATCAACTCATTGTGTGGATCTCATTTCCTAATGAAATAAAGGAAAATAGGTTCCCCATTGTTCATCTATCCGCTTTGGGGAAAACCCTATTTTTTGACATTTCAAAGACAAGAAAATTTAATGCAAAGAAATGTAAAGCAATTCAATTTCTCCCAGAAAACCTTATGCATAAGAAAAACACTATCAAAAACATCTTCTATTGTCACTCAATCCAAAACCTGAAACTATGGATATAACACCTCTGAACACTTTTGAACATCACATCCAAACTACACAAGCACATACAAATGTGGAGCATAATACAAAACACACCCATGTCACCTTATACACTCTTTATGCCATTTTTCTCAAAATCACTTGGAAACCAAGTGACCATTCTGCATCTGCAACACCTACTCAACACCATAAACACCTTCTCATCATAACCAAACTAGAGGTTGACATAGGTTCACATCATTGACAACACTAATGATAACATAGTGCAACACATTTATTCCCATGGGGGAGCTAGTGACCTATCCTTTGGGGCAGAGTTTAGAAAACTTGCATTTTAAAAAAATGTAATAAAATTAAAAAATATATCTATATTAAGAACTAAAATAATTCTCCTATACCACCATTGTTGTATAATTTTGTAGTTTTCTATCTATAAAATAAGAAATGTTTTGGTGCAAACCAACAACTTTTTCAATAGGAAAAAAACTCAAGAGAGGTCACAATTTTTTTTTTAAATCCTATCTTTCTAATAAAAAATATGCATTAAAATTAGTTGCAAACATAGAAAATGTATATTCATATTTTCCTTGGAGATTTCTCTTCATCTCCTTCATTCCTTCTAAAACATAGAAAAATAAGTGATAGGTCCAAAAGATAAGGTTTTATACTAAAATTGGAACGTTTTACCAAACTTACTATAAATAGAAAGGGGAAAATTAGATGTAATAAACCTACCTATTTTCTATTTCATTCAGGAAATGAGATCCTCCAAGATAGAATTAAATTTCAGCCCTTAGGTGAGTCAATTATATGGAAGATCCAGCAATTTCCTTTATGTGTGTGTGGACGAGGGATAAATTTCAAACAACAAATTTGGGAGATCAAAATAAAATAGCAAATGACCTCAGATCTGTAACCTAAGACCTGATTCATGTAGATGAATCATAGCTATAACAAAAATAGTCAGTTTTGTGCAAATTGGATGAGTGGAAGACACTTTAAATTTTCTTAAGAAATCAATTGCTAAGTGTCCAAAAATGGCGAGTGGGTCTTGAGACAACTTTTTAAACTAAATTTTTGAGAGCCTTTGAAGACAAATCTGAGATGCAATTTCCCACTAGTTTCACTCGAGAATGACAGAGAATAAATTTGAGATTTTGAGTTTTCATGATCTTGACAAATTTTCTTGCAAATTTGACAACTTTTCAAACTTTTACAATTTTCCACTTTAGAGATCTCGAATCTTCAATTTTTCTTCAACCTAAGATCTACAACACAAACACAAGAGGGAATTTTTTATATTTTTGGTGAATGGGGGTTTTGCCCTATTCAAACCGTATTTTGTTAATTAAACCTTGAATTGAAATAATGAAATATGAAAGGAATGATGAATGAAAAATTATATGTTGCAACTCACCAAACCCTTGAATGAAACCCTTGAATAGAGATCCTTGAAGGACCGAAAGTTGCATGAAATGGCTTAATTGATGATGTGATCTTGATAGCTTGAATCTTAATTTGAAAATTGAAACCTACATCACAATGTTAGCTCCAAAATCATGTGCATGATGCTTTATAACTTTGAAATGATGCTTGAGATCTTGAATGATGAAACAAATGTTTGATAAATCTCCTCTTCAGATCTATTGACAATAATATTTTCTCATATGAAGTTGCCCTCTTGCTATATTTTTTGAATTGATAAAATATCCTTGCTTTTATAGATGATTTTCTAATTTCCCAAAAATTAAACATTACATGACAAAATTTGAATATGAATTTGGGATCATAAAATACTACCAAAACCATATTTAAAATTTGAATTTTCTTCTTAAAGGGGACCCATTCACCCATGGGTGAATGGGACCTAATCTAAGTTATCAAGATTTTTGAATTTTGAGGTGTTAATAATGATAAATACATTAATTAAATCACATTTCCCCATTCGGAAATTGCAATTAATTAGGCTTGTAAATGAGAATTTAAGGCAATTAGAGGCTTAAGGGTAAGTTCAAAAAGATGGGGCACCAAAAAGGGGGCTAAAGTGGCCACTTTTTTCTGAAATTAGGAAATACTGACCTTGGACGTGAAATTGAGGATAGTTACACTCAAAATTTTGAGATGCAACAAAAACAAGGATCAAAGTGTTCTGAGTCTACTTTCTAAACTACTAACTTATTTTGAAAATGGTCAAGATTAAGGGGTTCAAAATATGGACGTACATAAATTGGTGTTGTTTTTTTTAGAAAAACATAACATAGCAACTTTTGTATGTCCCTAGCATGGTGACCCTTTTTTTAGTATTTTTCAAATCGCTTCAGTGAGAAATTACCTAATATTATATAGTTGATGCACAATTTTTCTGATAATTTTTAAATGAATATTTAATTTTTTACTAATTTTCTCAGTGGACATTTCCTGAAAAACAAAATTTTGGTCGTGCTACCCCTACAAATTTTGGAAAATAATTGATTTCTTTTTCAAATTTGTAGAATGGAGTCTAGTTTCTAAAAATGTAATTTATTTGAAATTTTGATGAACGGTTAATTTATAATGAAAAAAACACCAAACAATTCTTTTTGCCAAAAAAGAGACACAAACAAAAGAAATTATAGATGAAAGGCTTACCATTGTCAAAAAGTGGAAAAGATTACATCGTTGGATAGCTTAGAGAGAACCTAACATTACCAAAGTGTTCGATTTGTTTGACATTGAAACACGTGCAATCTTGATGGTGAGCATGAACCCGATTATGTGAAATATTGTAGAATTTGCAAAAACACATCTTTGGTCATTGGGAAGGCCCTCCAAGCATTATATCTTAGTTTTGACATGGTTTTTTGCATTTGTACGGGACACGTCTAGCAAGACATAACGCGATCACGGTATAACACACATGTTATCTCTTGCTTTATGTTAAATGCTACTCTATTGAATGTATGTTTATATATTTTATGTTTGTATGTACATGTATGGTTGTATGGTTGTATGTCATGTATGCATGTATTCCTGTATTCCTGTATGTATGTACCAATGCATGCATATTGTGTGTATGTCCATATGTATGTAAGATTGTATCTACATATGTACATGTATGCTTGTATGTATGTAGGATCGTATGTACAGATGTGGTATGCTTGTATGTATGTAAGTATTTATGTATTTATGTATTTATGTATGTCTTTAGATGGAGGGAGAATTTTAAGAGAGAGAGAGAGAGTTGTCTAGGTATGGTGAGAGGAGGAGAGGGAGGGAGAGACCTAAGAGAGAGAGAGAGGTAGAGAGGTAGTGAGAGAGAGTCTTGAGAGAGGGAGAGGGGGTGGAAGAGAGAGTCTAAGAGATATGGAGTGGGAAAGAAGGATTTGGAGTGAGAGGGACTTAGCTAGGTAGGGTGGGAGGGATAGAGGGAGAGAGAGATAAAGAGAGAGAGAGAGAGAGAGGGAGTGGGAGAGAGAATTTAGAGAGAGGAGAGACAGATAGGGGGAGAGAGAGAGAGGGACATAGAAAGAGAGAGTTATGTAGGTAGGGTGCTAAATGGAGAGACTTGAGAGCGTGAGGGGGGTGAGAGGGAGAGACTTGAGAGATAGGTAGTGAGAGGGAGTGGGAGAGACATAGAGTGTGAGAGTGAGAGACATGAGAGATGGAGAGGCTGTGGGAGGGAGTGACCTGAGAGAGGGAGAGATAGAGGGGCGATGAGTGAGAGGGGGGAGAGAGAGAAAAAGAGAGTTTCCTATGTAGGGTGCTAGAGAGAGAGGGGGGGTGGGAGGGAGAGACCTGAGAGAGAGGGAGAGAGAGGAAGTGATGGAGAGGCAGTGAAAGGGAGATAGAGATAGGTAGAGGGAGTGAGAGAGTTTGGTAGGGATTTATTAAGTGAGAGGTACATAGAAAGAGGGAGAGGGTAGATATAGATAATTAGAGAGGGTAGGAGAGAGGTAGGGAGAGAGAGGTGAGATGTATAGATAGAGAGAAAGGGATAGGGGTTAAGGGTATAGGGTTGAGGTATTAGGGTGGAGGACCTATAGGGTTGATGGTCTACGGTATTAGGGTTGAGGGTTGAGGGTTGAGGGTAAAGGGTAGAAGATTTAAGGGTTTAGGGTTAAAGGGTTTAGGGTTGAGAGTTTAGGGTAGAGGGTAGAGGGCTTAGGGTATAGGTTTGAGGGTATATGGTTGAGGGATTAGGTTGAGGGTCTAATATAAATGGTAGAGCGTATAGGGGTTGAGGGTTGAGGGATTAAGGGTTGAGGGTTGAGGGTTGAGAATTGAGGGTTGGGGGTTTAATGTATAGGGTAGATGGTAGAGGGTTTAGGGTTTAAGGTTGAGGGTAGAGGATTGATGGTATAGGTTTGAGGGATTAGGGTTGAGGGTCCAATGTATAGGGTAGAGGGTATAGGGGTTGAAGTATTAGGGTTTAAGGGTACAAGGTATAGGGTATAGGGTATAGGGTACAGGGTACAGGGTATAGGGTATAGGGTACATGGTACAGGGTTGAGGGATTAAGGGTTGAGGGTTTAGGGATTAGGGTAAAGAGTTTTCTTGGGTTTAAGGGTTTAGGGATTAGGATTGAGGGTAAAGGGTATTAGGTTGAGGGTAGAGGGTTTAAGGGTTTAGGGTTGAGGGTTGAGGGTTTAGGGTTTAGGGTTAAGTGTTTAAGGGTTTAAGGGTTAAGGGTTTAGGGTTGAGGTATTAGGGTAGAGAGCGAGGGATGGATGGATAGATAGATGGAGGGAGAAGTGAGATAAAGAGGAGAGAAGAGGAGGGAGGGGCATAGATATATGAGGGTTGAGGATCCAATTTATAGGGTAGATGATTGAGAATTGAGGGTATAGGGTTGATGACCTATAGGGTTGAGGGATTAGGGTATTAGGTTGAGGGTATAGGGTTGAGGGATTAGGGTTGAGGGTACATATGGCTAAAGGATTAGGGTTGAGGGTCTTATGTATAGGATAGAGTGTATCAAGGTTGAGGGTTTAGGGTTTGAGAATTGAGGATTGAGGGATTAAGGGTTGAGGGTTGATAATTGAGGGTTGAGGGTTTAATGTATAGGGTAGAGAGTTTAAGGGTTGAGGGTTTAGGGTTTAAGGTTGAGGGTAGAGGATTGAGGGTATAGGTTTGGGGGATTAGGGTTGAGGGTCCAATGTATAGGGTAGAGAGTATAGGGGTTAAGGGATTAGGGTTTAAGGGTTGAGGGTTGAGGGATTAGGGTAGAGGGTGGTAGACCTCCTATTTTTTTGATAATTTGTGATGTGTCTTACCTTGTCATTGTTATGTGCTTCTGAGCTAAAGGGTAGGGCCTAGGATTTTAGGTTAAAAACCTTCTTTTCAAAATTTGTATGGTCACCAATGTTGAAAGTTATAATCCTTAGTTGACCTGTATACCTAGTTACTAGTCACTTGAGTAACAACTCAGGCCATTAAAGTAGTTTTCCACACTAGTCCCTTAGGTTAGACCTATCGGTCACCATCTGTAGAATAATCATTTTAAATTTTACCATAGTAGGACCAAATAGTTTTTGTTTAAAAATTTGGTTTTAAAGTCTCCATCCTCTAGGGTCAAGTCTTGTAAACCTAGTTGTGGCCCCATTTTAAGAACTAACAAATTTGGCATGTGCAGAATTGAAAGTTTATGATGGACGTCTAATCATTGAGAAGGAATCTTGGTTGTCCCTACACGCTCATTCCATTTTATTGCTCAATATTTTATTCACACAGGCTAGCGAGATTAAGCCACATGTCTTGTGCTTAGGTGGGCCCAATAATTTTATTGAAGACTACAGGCAGTGTTAACTAAAATTGACGATGGTTGATGAGATATGTGGTAGCATCCTGGTCGTTCCCCACATGCCCGTTTGTGTTTATTTTCCATTAAAATAAACAAACAGGTTGGCAGGCGAGTGCCATGTGTCATGATAGGTGGTGGGCCTAATATTTCTAAGCAGTTAGCAAGAAGGGTTTTGAAGGAGATCAACAGTAGGCATCGCTACACATGTCTTCATCTGAGTCATCCCTCATGAGATCATTCGTATTGTTTAATGGGGTGAATATTTCCTATAGGCCAGCGAGCTTGGTGAAATGTGTGGCCCCTCTATGGTGGGCCATATATCTTATGTTTACAATGAACAACACCAAAATTAAATCCACAATGATTATGGAGCAATGTGGCCTAATCTCTATCATTCCCTGCCACCCTGTTGGCTCTTATTTTAATACTTATTATTCACATGGGCTAGAGAGAACGATGACATATGTCGATCCATGGAGGGACCCATTGGGTCTTAATGATGCCATGTTCTCTAGTGAGGTTTCAGCCCGATGGTTGATGGCGGGTGATGTGGACTATCTTGAATAATCCCATGAGGATGCAATTTGTGCCTCCCATTTTTAGTGAGCAAGCGACTGTCATGTGGACCACCAAAGGGTCTGATACACTTTATCAAAGATGAACTACTTCTCAAATTTGTCCAAAAATGCATTGAAATTTAGAGCATCGCCAAGTTTTAACCAAGTCTTTGGAAAACATTCAAGATTTTGGAGATGCTTGTGGTTATAGCCATCATTTTTGTCAAGCAGTGGTACAAGTGGGATCAATAATTTGAGGCAACATACAGTATAGGTTGATATTTTTTAAGGATTGATCATGATCACTTCCCGTTATCTTGTGGTGATGAATTGTGAGAAAATTAATTCCCATGGGAAAACGGGTAAATATGACATGACAAGTTTCATCGGGTGCTAAGTATATGATTAATTATGTAGATGAAGTGGGTATTTATCCACTTGAGACATTTGATTGTGAAAAAATATCTAGTGCATACAAATTAATTATGTCATAATTAACCATTCGATTTAATTTCCCTTTAATTCATTTTAGTGTGTGATCAACGACTCAGATTCAAAATCAAAGTAGCAGGTTGATGGTTCTCTTGTGTAAGCTCCTTGGGAACATTAATGAATACATGTTGAAATTGGTCTATTTATTGGTGATTTCCTAGTTATTCTCACCATTTGTTGTATGTGATAATTAAGAGTCTAGGAGTGAGTGCATAAATTTTTCTGAGTAGTTGTAGAGTTTGAGCTTGTTGTTTTACATAGGAGGGTGGTATTTTTGAGAGTTGCTCCATCAAAAATGGGTAAAGTGAGCGTATCTATCAACCCTTCTCATAGGTCTTGGAGAATTTTTGAGTCTTAGAATTATGTTTCCAAAGATGAGCAGGATGTTCCCAAAGTTCCTGTAACACCAAAGAAGAAGGCAAGAGCTGAAAGGAAAGCTGCATAGGGAGTTCTCCAATGTGCATATCATATAAGGAGCTAAATTATCTCTGAGGAGCTGGTCAAAGGAAAGGAAAATAAGGTTGAAAGGCCTCAGAGATAGGCTGCAAGGAAGAACAAGTATCATCAAGATTTTATGGGATGAATTCAATCTCCCATTGAAGTCTCAGATGATCCATTTGACAATGGAGATGAAACTGACTCTGGCTATTGCCAGTATCTCATGGCTATGGGTAATTTGATTGACTCTGAGGATGAGGTGGTGATGGCCACTCCCATTTTAATAAGGACATCGAGTTGGCATTCTTATTCTGCTAGTGACTAGGAAGAATAGCGCCCCACTCCCTTTCTGAGCTAATGCTCAAATTTTTGTCCTTTGTGCTAACATGTTTCTTTGGGTAGGTGTATGTGATTTGGGTTCTTGTTTTTTTCTACTTTTTGTGTTGATGGTGACTTTTGTGGGTTGATGTGAATGTACAAATTTTGATGTTGTGGTGTGGCACCTTTTGGAAGGTTGGTCGACTTCTCCAACAAATGGTTTTCATATTTTGTTCTCCTCTATGTTGCAAATGATGATTTATAACTTCCTAGGGAATATTTTTGAAGTCTAATGAAATTAAAGATGAAATGAACTTAAATGTGACTATAATTCATCCCGATGCTTTTTGCTCCCTTATTCTATAAAAGAGATTTCACGGTTGATTACAGAGGTTAACTTTTGAGTCTTAGAATGGTCTAGGTGAATAGTTATGTACATGAAGAAATATGCAACATAGATGCTAATGAATAGAATAGTACGATTTTTAGGTTATAAGTGAAGTATGTAGTAATATTAAACTAGTTTTATGCAAGCAACATAAATGAAGGATAATAGTAAGCTCTTATATAGATAATCTCTTATGTAATTTATCCTACAAGTTATGAATGAAAAGGTTAATGGTATTCTAGTCCATCTTCAATTGTTTTGGTTGATTGTATGGATTTTTTTTGGCTTCAATTCAATGATTTGATTAAATGATAAGATAAGCTCATAAATATGTATGGAGGAATATAAGATTTGGTAAGAAGTTATGTGTAGAACATAGTGAGTTTCATGCTACAATGTGGTGTGATAATAGTCTAACAAATTATGAATAAATGGCTCATGTATTACTGGTTATTACATAGTTTGAATTTTTTTCCCAATAAATAAAGCACTAGTTTATTCATTAGCATTTGTCTTACATAAGCCAGCTAATAATGCACCTAACTAGAATACTTGGAATGAGAACAAGAAATCATTTAAAATACTTTCAATTATATTGTGTAACTCTAAAATTCCCCTCTATTCCTAACATTAAGTAGTAATTTGTTGAAAGACTCACCAAATATTTGGTGAAGGATTCTTAGTTATGTCTGAATAGGAATGCAATCTATGTCTAAAGTTACTTTTTAGGACTAACTACATCTTAAAAGGAATAAGGAATACACTTTTGGGTTTCACAAAACCTAAAGAGTAGGAGTGAGGGCTTAAAAGTCCTTACTCATTGAGTTGGCCACTGACTTTGACATTTCTTGAGAATAAGGGTTGGCTCCCCTTTAGAGGAGTTCAAAGTTTAGCTAGAATTTTTAAAAACCAATAGAGAGTTCACTTGGGTTTAATGGTTTAAGGGTTGAGGGTTTAAGGGTTGAGGGTAGAGGGTATTGGGTTGAGGGTAGAGGGTTGAGGGTTTAAGGGTTGAGGGTTTAAGGGTAGAGCGTTGAGGGTTTGGGGTTTAGGGCTGAGTGTTTAAGGATTTAAGGGTTGAGGGTTTAGGGTTGAGGGATTAGGGTAGAGAGGGGGAGTGGATGGATAGAGAGATGAGGGGAGAAGTGATATAGAGAGAAGGAGAGAAGTGGAGAGAGAGACAAAGATATATGAGGGTTGAGGATCCAATGTATAGGGTAGAGGATTGAGAATTGAGGGTATAGGGTTGACAACCTATAGGGTTGAGGGATTAGGATATTGGGTTGAGGGTACATATTGTTGAAGTATTAGGATTGAGGCTCCAATGTATAGGGTAGAGGGTATCAGGGTTGAGAGTTTAGGGTTTGAGGGTTGAGGATTGAGAATTGAGGGTTGAGGGTTTAATGTAGAGGGTAGAGGGTTTAAGGATTTATGGTTTAAGGGTTGAGGTATTGAGGGTTTAAGGTTGAGGGTAGAGGATTGAGGGTATAGGGTTGGGGAATTAGGGTTGAGGGTCTAATGTATAGGGTAGAGGGTATAGGAGTTGAGGGATTAGGGTTTAAGGGATGAGGGTTGAGAGATTAAGGGCCAAGAGGGTTGAGTGATTAGGGTAGAGATTTTACTTGGGGTTAAGGGTTTAAGGGTTGAGAGTTTAAGGGTTGAGGGATTAGGGTTGAGGATAGAGGGTATTGGGTTGAGGGTAGAGGGTAGACAGTTTAAGGGTTGAGGGATGAGGGTTTAGAGTTGAGTGTTTAAGGGTTTAAGGGTTGAAGGTTTAGGGTTGAGGGATTGGGGTAGATAGGGAGGGATGGATGGATAGAGAGATGGAGGGAGATATGAGATAGAGAGAAGGAGAGAAGAGGAGGGAGGGACAAAGATACATGAGGGTTGAGGATCCAAAGTATAGGGTAGAGGGTTGAGAATTGAGGGTATACAGTTGATGACTTATAGGGTTGAGGGATTATGGTATTGGGTTGAGGGTATAGGGTTGAGGGTCCAATGTATAAGGTAGAGGGTATAGGGATTGAGGGAGTGAGAGAGAGATACTTGAGAGAGGGCGAGGGGGTACAAGGGAGAAAATTCAAAGAGAGGAGGAGTGGGAGAGATATAGAGGGTAGAGGGTTGAGGGTTGAGAATTGAGAGTATAGGGTGTAGAGGGTATCGAGGTTGAGGGTTGAGGGTTTGAGGGTTGAGGATTGAGGGATTAAGGGTTGAGGGTTGAGGTTTTAAAGTTGAGGGTAGAGGATTGAGGGTATAGGGTTAGGGGATTAGGGTTGAGGGTCCAATGTATAGGTAGAGGGTATAGGGATTGAGGGAGTGAGAGAGAGATACTTGAGAGAGGGAGAGGGGGTACGAGGGAGATAATTGAGAGAGAGAGAGGGAGCAGGAAAGATATAGATGGTAGAGGGTAGAGGGTTGAGAATTGAGAGTATAGGGTTGAGGAACTATAGGGTTGATGGTTTAGGGTATTGGGTTGATGGTATAGGGTTGAGGGATTAGGGTAGAGGGTAGAAGGTTTAAGGGTTTAGGGTTGAGGGTATAGGGTTTAGGGTTTAAGGGTATATGTTTTAGGGTAAATAGGGTTGAGGGTAGAGGGATGAGAGTTTAAGGGTAGAGGGATTAAGGGTTTTGGGAAGAAGGTAGAGGGTAGAAGGTAGAGGGTAGAGGGTTTAAGGGTTTAGGGTTGAGGGTAGAGGGTTAAGGGTAGAGGGGAGAGATAGGAGTGAGTGAGTGAGAGAGAGATACTTGAGAGAGGGAGAGGGGGTAGGAGGGAGAGAATTGAGAGAGAGAGAGAGGGAGGGTATAGGGGTTGAGGAATTAAGGGTCAACAGGGTTGAGGGATTAGGGTAGAAAGTTTAGGGTTTGAGGGTGTATTTTTTAGGGTTTAGGGTTGAGGGTATAGGGTTGAGGGTTTAAGGGTAGAGGGATTAAGGGTTCATGGTATAGTTTTGAGGGTTCAATGTATAGGGTAGAGGGTATAGGGGTTGAGGGTTGAGGGATTAAGGGTTAAGGGTTGAGAATTAAGGGTTGAGGGTTTAACAGATAGGGTAGAGGGTAGAGGGTATATGGTAGAGGGTTTAATGGTTTAGGGTTTAAGGGTTGAGGGTTGAGGGTTTAATGGTTGAGGGCTGAGGGTATAGGTTTGAGGGTGAAATTGGCAACCTAACTTGGCGTCTTTGAAAAATGGGTCCAATAAATGGGGTCTCCTGGTGATGTTGGCAAGCCAGTGAGCCCACTAACTTGCGAATTCAATGAAATTAGCAACCTAACTTGACCTTTTTTAAAAATGGGTCTAATAAATGGGGTTTCTCGGTGATTTACATCACCAAGAGACCCCATTTCTCGGACCCATTTTTTCAAATAGGCCACTACATTGCCAATTTCACCGAATTGGAAAATGAGTGGGTGAAATTGGCAACCTAAATTGGCCTGATTGAAAAAATGGGTCGAAGAAATGGGGTCTCCCAATGATTTACATCACTGGGAGACCCCACTTTTTGGACCGATTTTTTCAAACAGGCCACTACATTGGCAATTTCACCGAATTGGCAAGCTAGTGGGTGAAATTGGCAACCTAACTTGAGAGAGATAGAAGGAGTGAGTGAGTGAGAGAGGGGGTAGGAGGGAGATACTTGAGAGAGAGAGAGGGAGGGAGTGGGAGAGAGATAGAGAGTAGAGGATAGAGGTTATAAGGGTTATGGGTAGATGGTAGAGGGTTAAGGGTAGAGGGGAGAGAGATAGAAGGAGTGAGTGAGTGAGAGAGATATATATTTGAGAGAGGGAGAGGAGGTAGGAGGGAGAGAATTGAGAGAGAGAGAGAGGGAGAGGAGGTAAGAGGGAGATACTTGAGAGAGAGAGAGAGGGAGGGTGTTGGAGAGAGATAAAGGGTATAAGGGTAGAGGGTTAAGGGGAGAGGGGAGAGAGATAGAAGGAGTGAGTGAGTGAGTGAGAGAGACTTGAGAGAGAGAGGGAGGGACAAGTGAGATAGAGAGGAGATAAAAGGAGGGAGGGACAAAGATATATGAGGGTTGAGGATCCAATGTATAGGGTAGAGGGTATAGAGTTGAGGACCTATAGGGTTGCTGGTTTAGGGTTTAGGGTTTATGGTTCAGGGTTGAGGACCTACATATGGTTGAAGGATTAGGGTTGAGAGTACATATGGTTGAAGGATTATATTTGAGAGTCCAATGTATAGGATAGAGAGTATTAGGGTTGATGGTTTAGGGTTTGAGGGTTGAGGATTGAGGGATTAAGGGTTGAGGGTTAAGAATTAAGGGTTGATAATTTAATGTATAGGGTAGAGGGTACAAGGTTTAAGGGTTGAGGGTATAGGGTTTAAGGTTGAGGGTAGAGGATTGAGAGTTAGGGTTGCAGAATTAGGGTTGAGGGTTTTTGTTATCTTGGATTCATTTTCTTGTGGTGTCTAGTTTTCACTTGATGGAAAAGGTGTCAAATGCAAGTAGTGCAAAGTTTCAAAGTGGTTCAACTTTCATTATGCAACTCGTGTGACCAAACAGACTATTCCAAAAATTTTGGATGTGTGGGTTTACGCTAGGCATGGTCCTATTTTGCAGCCAAATACGTGGAATCACTCTAAGCTACATTCAACCGACATAATCCCTTAAGAGTCGAAAGTGCAAACTATTTGCAATATTTGACGAGATGTTACTCAGACACCATGATGCTTAGAAACTTCTCGTTTGAGCCTATGGGATCATATTGGGCCCCTCTACAATCACCTCTCTTGGTTTTTTGTATCTCAAAGGAATTTTTCCGTGGGAGCAAATTTTCACTTGGAAATTTTTTTGTCAAATGCAAGTAGTTGAAAGTTACAAAGTGGTGCAACTTTCATTTTGCAACTCGTGTGACCAAAAAAACTATTCCAACACATTTATATGGGTACTCTTATGATAAGCATGGTTCTCTTTCACACCCAAACACATGGAATTTCTATGAGCTACATTCAACCGGCAGAATCCCTTAAGAGTCCAAAGTGCAAAATGGTGACAAACTTTAGTATGTTGTTACTCAGATACCATGATTCTTAGAAAGTTCTCATCTAATCCTATGGGATTAAGTTGAGCCCCTCTACAATAACCTCTCTTAGTTTTCACTATCTTTGAGGAGTTCTATGGTGGTGAATTTTCTCTTGGGGTAAAAGTTGTCAAATGCAAGTAGTTGAAAGTTGCAAAGTGGTGCAAATTTCATTATGTAACTCATGTGACCAGAAAAATTGTTCCAATGCGTTCAGGTGGGTAATTTTATGCTAGAAATGGTCCTCTTTCACACCCAAACATGTCGAATCACTCGTATCTATGTTCAACTAGCATAATCCCTTAAGAGTCCAAAGTGCAAAATGGATGCAATCTTCGATAGGCTATTACTCAAACACAATAATGCTTGGAAAATTATTGTCTAAGCCTATGGGTTTTTTTTGGGCCCCTCTACAATAACCTCTCTTGGTTTTTTCTATTTTGGAGGCATTTTCCCATGGTGAGGAATTTTCACTTGGAGAAAAAGTTGTCAAATGCAAGTAGTTGAAATTTGCAAAGTGGTGCAACTTTCATTCTGCAACTCGTGTAACCAAAAAAAATATTCCAACACATCCGGGTGGGTATGTTTATGCTAGGAATGGTCCTCTTTTGCACCCAAACATGTTGAATTGCTTCGAGCTACATTCAACAAGAATAATCCCTTAAGAGTCCAAAGTGCAAAATGGCTTCAATCTTTGATTAGATATTACTTGGACACCGTGATGCTTAAAAAATTCTCATCTAAGCCTATGGGATCATGTTGGTCCCCTCTACAATAACCTCTCTCGGTTTTTTCTATCTTGGAGGCATTTTCTCGTGGTGGTGAATTTTCACTTGGGGAAAAAGTTGTCAAATGCAAGTAGTTGAAAGTTGTAAAGTGGTGCAGCTTTTGTTCTACAACTCATGTGACCAAATGGGTATTTTTACACTAGGAATGGTCCTCTTTTTCACCCAGACATGCAGAATCCCTCTGAGCTACGTTCAACCAGCTCGATCCCTTAAAGGTCCAAAGTGCAAAAGGGCAACAATCTTTGACGAGCTATTACTCAAAAACCGTGATGCTTACAAACTCTCAATCTAAGCCTACACGATTGTGTTGGGCCCATCTAAAATATAATCTCTTGGTTTTTTTAATCTTGTAGTCATCTTCTCATGGTGTCCAGTTTTCACTTGATGGAAAAAGTGTCAAATGCAAGCAATGTAAAGCTACAAAGTGATGCAACTTTCATTTTGCAACTTGTGTGACCAAACAAACTATTCCAACACATCTTGATAGGTACGTTTATGCTAGGAATGGTCCTATTTTTCACCCAAACATGTCAAATCACTCTGAGATATATTCAACCAGCTTGATCCCTTATGATGGCATGCAAAAAAATTGAAAAGAGAAACATTCACATGACAGTTGAGAAGTCTGATTTTCCAACACAAAAAGCATATGATCATCCTCAATTCTAGCAAGCACAAGACATTTTTTAATTATCCTCCTTTTCGTTACACCAATATACAACCAATTATAAATGCGTATAATGGTGGAACTTGGAAACATTTTATTTTTCATCAATTAACAACTTTGGTTGTGAAGCATTTTGTCATTTTCATTTGAAATGATTTGCTATGCTTGAAAATTGGAATCTAAGAAAAACAAGTGATGCTCTCACTTACATTTATTATTTGGTGTGATAAATAAATTTTCCACCCTTGAGTTTGTTTCTTATTTGTATTATAAATTATAAAGCTTTCTCCCAAGTCCATTTCCTATACAAGAAATAATATTGCAAAAAGTTGACATATACATCTTTTGACATGTTTATATGTTGATGGATCAAGAACATAACAATTTATTTTGTACTGTGAGGATTATGTTGTGCAAATGTTTAAAGACTATTCAAGATAAATCTTTCTATGATAATGTGTCAAGAAGTTAACTACTCATCATCTACTATGAATATTATGTTTTGCAAGTGTTGTGAAGATTATGTATCCTTTGTTTAATTGAGTTGTTTGAATCAAAAGATTAAATATATTGGAATATTTTTATGAAACTTCTCATGGAATACCAAATGAAAACATATTTTTTTCTTTTAGATAAAGCATTTCATGGAACTCTTTGGATTAAACTGAATTGAGATATGTAAGAACAAAGGAGCATTAGGAAATACATTGCTCAAGGATCGTAAATAAGCCTTCTCTCCCATTGTAATTTTGGGTGGATTATTGCTTTAAAAGTATTGGGAATGCTTTGCCTATTTTCTAGTTTGCAATTTCCATTGTAGAAGGCTCATCCCTTGATATATATTATACTCATTCTTAATCAATTATCAAGTTAATAATCAGTGCATTTATTTACAGTTAATCTTTTCTTTTCAATTTGTGCAATTTTATAATTTATAAGTCTACTAGTATTCCTAGAAATATTGAAGTTGTTTAGCATCAACTAATAAAGTTGTTTAGCATCAATCAATAAATATTCAAGACAAACCATGAAGGACAACAATGATCAATGCTAGGGGTAACCAATTAATAAGTATACATGTGAATAAGTCAAGCATACATGTGAATAAGGGAAGCACAACTACTCAAAAAACTGTAAGCCTTGAAATATAAATACGAATACATAGAATACACAAATTAATACAAATTATCTATATGAATACAAGGTATACACATGAAAACATGTAAGTCAAAAATTATACATTGGAATACACGTACATCACAAAGTATACACATAAGTTGTAAAGTATACACTTGAATACATGTAACTCATATCTATTGAACCATGGATCTATAATGCAAATATGGACACCATCGATAAAAAAAGATTTGTATTAACCAAATAGCCATGTATGAATACATCAATATATGTCAATATAAGTAAAAAATATATACAAAATAGCCATATAGGCCTGCAAGAATGCCATATAGGTATTCAATGTCAAATATATCCAATATATAAAATATGTACAAAAATGCCATATAGGCATACAATAGAGGGCTCTAGAATCAAAATTCATTGCTTTGCATCCTCTCAAAATAAATTCTTTCCCTTTTCTTGTTAGTCAGATGGTGATAGGTTTGTCACTCATCTATCCTGAGGCCGAGGAGTGCTCTTGGTGCTCCTCCTAGTGTTTAGCTCCTAGTGAAGCTTTATCTGTTACAATAAGAAGTAAAGATGTAAATATATAGAAATTACATTATAAAAAATGATATATTTAACAAAATAATCACTTAACGCCAATAGACAATCT
Organism: Sequoiadendron giganteum; assembly: GCA_007115665.2. NCBI lineage: Eukaryota > Viridiplantae > Streptophyta > Pinopsida > Cupressales > Cupressaceae > Sequoiadendron > Sequoiadendron giganteum. The sequence goes on along the minus strand of CM021110.1, from coordinate 417,428,617 downwards.
CTCTCCTCATGGGAAATACTTGCATGCTCATTCTATGGTGTGTTGAATCCTTGTAGAAACCATCCAAAGATAAATTAAACTACGAATCAATAATGGTTTGATTTTTCACTAACTAACAACCATAACAACAAATTTCAGTTGAAATTTAGTAATCTGCCCCATACCTCCTTTGTGAGAGCCATCAAGGACTCTATAGTAGACGAAACACTAAGCTCCATTTCTCTATGAATATTCAGAGGTGTATTTGCTTCAAAAATCTGAAAATAAAATAACAAATTACTCAATCACAAAAGCTACAATAGCAATCCACATCATGGCTTATAATGTATGAGATAATGAACAAAATTTTGAGTAATTATTAAACTATATATTTTTTACTATCATGCTTACTATTTTCCCTATCCATAGCTTGTTCAAAAGAACATTTTTTTATTCTCTTACCCATAGTAGCAAGGCGGTGAACCATTTGATAAAATGATTTCGTAGACATGTACGATAACTATGGTAGCATATAGAAGGCAATGAAGTATTTGAAAAAATGCCTCAAAGAAATGGGGTCTCATGGTGATGGAATTCCATTACAAAAAATGTGTCATGGCATTCCATCACCTTAAGACTGCATTTCTTTGAGGAAATTTTAAAAAAAATTCATTGCCTTCTCTATGGTATTATGTTGGGATGGGATGGATGGTATAGTGTGGTCTTGGTTATGAGATGGAGGTAAATCATGACATGAAGAGGGAGGGGTGGGGACATGAACAAGTGAAATAAAAGGTGGAACGTTCCATGGACTGGTAAATTGAGTGTGAGGTCCTTGGAAAGAATTTGGAGGGGAATTTTGGCTAAAGGGTTGGTTTCTATTCTTCAGGCAGTGAGCTGTTTGAAAAAATTCCTCAGAGAAATGTGGTCCCATGGTGATGGAATGACATTCCATCACCATAAGACCACATTTCTTCAAGGAATTTTCCATACTACTCATTTCCTTGACTATGATATTTCTTACTATTATGCTTTGATAAATTTTTTCCAAGCATCCATAGTTTGTTGGAAAGAACCTATTTTAGGATTTTAGCCATAGCAACAAGGAAGTGAGTAGTTTGATAAAATTATTTGGTACACATGTATGGAAATTTTGGTGGCATAGAAAAGGTGGTGATTTTTTTGAAGAAATTCCTTGAATCAATGTGGTCTCATGATGATGGAATGGTATTCCATCACCATGAGACCACATTTCTTCGAGGCATTTTTTCAAACTACTCACTGCCTTGTTTATGCTATTTCTTACTATTATGCTTTGATAATTTTTTTCCAAGCATCCATAGTTTGTTGGAAAGCACATTTTTTAGGCTTTTAGCCATAGCAACAAGGAAATGAATTGTTTGATAAAATGATTTGGTATAAATGTATGGAAAATGTGGTAGCATAGAAAAGGTGGTGAGCTGTTTGAAAAAATGCCTCAAAGAAATTGGGCATTATGGTGATGGACATCACCAAGAGACCAAATTTATTTGAGGAATTTTTTCAAACAACTCATTACCTTGTCTATGCTATTTCTTACTATTATTCTTTCATATAATTCTTCCAAGCATCCATAGCATAGACAAGGTAGTGAAGTGTTTGAAAATATGCCTAAGTATAAAGTGGTCTCATGGAATACCATGACAAGGAAATGCAATTGGAAGCTGCTCCTACTTATTACTTATGCTATGTAAAGTAATTGCATCACTGCTTATGTTGACTTTCTAAACAACTATATTGTAGTTGAAATTTTTTCATCTATCAACATCTAGTTATTAGTTATGGAATGTAAAGTAATGCTTTGAGTTTGAAATATGTGCAATGCAATGTAATCAACGATATGAATATAAACTACACAAATCTATTACTTTTACAATTTTTTAGTTGAAATCTTTATTCTATTACCTGCATGTGGGTGATCCTACAATAGTAATTTACAATTTTTGCTCAAACTGGACACTGAAATTATTATTTTTAATTAAATCTTCTCATTCAAGAATCTATAGAGGCTAAACCGTGAGGAATTTGAAGATGATGCAAACTAGAGTCTCATCAAATTTTGTCTGTAGATTCTAAAAATATTTTTTTCAAATTTTTTGGAATAATATTGCACTTATTTTTCCATCTCCCACGAAAACTACTTTTTTTAAGAAAACAACATTTTAAAAAAGTGACACTCACCGTATACCACATAAATTTTTTTGTATGAAGGATACAATTATATTTTTTTTGAATTTCGATTTGTAACTACAATATCTAGCACTTTAATTTGGTCTCATAGTTTTTTATTGAATATTTTTTCCTTAATAAAGTTTCAAAGTCAAACCAATTGCAATTTAGAAATAGGCAGACTGTATACAACATAACTTTTTTTATATGTATCGAAATTCAATTTTACTTTTTTAATGCATCAAGGACATCAATACAAGCAAAAAAATATTTTTATTTTTTTTATTTTGATAATTTCCTATTTTTCCACATGTGCAAAACAAAGAGCTTGATTTCAATGAAAAACCTATGTTTAATAAAACTAAAAACACACATACATAATAAAACCAAAATATATTAAAATTATATTCATGGGATAGCTCATTTCGAGGACTACCATAATCATTTTAAATAAATTTTAAATGAATTCATTTCATCCCCCAAAAGGTAAATCAAAAGTGATTTTTTATCAGCATTTTGATAGGTGTAAAGGAGACTCATTTATAGGTATGGTTTTAAACTAGCGAGGTTCTATCCAAGGGGGTTTGATCTAAGGTGGTTTGATCAAACCATCTTCAATTGGAATCCTTAAAATGGAAATTTTAAAGGCTTAAATCATTATATTTTCTAAAAATATGTGATTTCAGCAAAAATCAGTTCCTCTCAGAAATTGTAAACCAGCTTTGTGGGATCACCCATGTAGGTTTGTGTAAATCCACTAGCACTAGGAGGTGTTCCCATGAAACCTCCAATATTAGCCTATTCAACATCCAAAATCACATATTAGAATACCATTCATAAAACAATGCTATTAACATGTAATAAATTTATAATTTTTTACTAGTTACATACCTCAATGGTAGATGTAGTGGAGTAATAAGCAGGTGTAGGGCCAGTGTATCTAGTATCAACACTGTGACCCTAAAATTTTATCAAAATCATAAAACTAAATTAGTTAATCTTGTATTTAAAATATTAAATTTAATAAATTAAATTCAATGAGCATGCTAACATTTACTTGAGTATCAATGCCATAGGCCTCATTCAAAATGTCAATTGCCCTCACCATCCCCACAGTTGTAGACATATCTTGCATAGAAGCCTCCTGACTATCGGTGGCATCATATGAACAACTCACCTCGCAAGCCTGACACAAATGTGGACAAAACCCACCACTCGAAGACTCCCCTGGATGGTGCTATAGTATATGGTTGGCATGGTGGATGACACTTTGGGTCAAAGAGCTGATGGCCTATAAAGTTTCTACCTCGATACTCTCCTTTGCAATGGAAGGGATAACAATGTACTCATGAGGTGGCCTAGTGAGAGGTCATCTCGCTTGCCGCCTGGGATCCTACTATGCATCGGGTCTTTCTTGAGCCGACCTCCCACCTCTCCCCTAGAAGTCCCTCATACGAAATAATTCAAGATTTTGTTCAGGATGAAATCACAGTATAGTTTCCTTAGGAAATATTGTAGGAATTTGCAATTGTTGCATGGTGGGTAATAAAAAACCATGTACTACCTATCCCAAAAAAAGTTCCTAATATTTTGGTGGTGGAACCAATGGATATGAAACCTCTTTGCATTGAGGCTAATATTTTCATTTGTGTGTGGTTTAGTGAATAATGAGCACAAATCAAATTTTGTAATTTTTTAGATCTTTTACATCTTCCTATGATAATTTATCCCGGTAATAATCCCTAGCCACCTGCTTCCTATCTTGCCAACTAGTTAATTGTTTGTTGATTGAATCTACATGTTTTAACATTTCTTTGAGTGACTTTGCAAGGGTTTTTCTTTCCATGGTTGAACCATTTGGATCATTCAACATCGTGATTAAATCCTCAATTTGTTTTTTATTTTTTTAAATTTCACTCATTAAATTTTGTTGAGTGCTAGGAGGATGTTGAGGGATTGGTGGAGGAGATTGTTGTTGTGGTTTTTGAACTTGAGGATTTTGTTGATGTTATTGTTGCTCTTCTTGTTGAGGATTTTATTCCTATTGTTGTTGCTCTACCTGTTGAGGATTTTGAGGAAGGTTTGCAGGTTCATTAACATCTCCTACAAATTTAACAAATAAATATAAAAAACAACCTAAAACTAACAAATTCACAACAAAAAACAAACAATCCTTACCTCTTAGACCTCCTTGTCAACGTGGTGGAATCCTAGTGATGAAACAACAATAATTTGATGAAAAAACTTGCAAGATGACTCCTCCCAGAATGCGAGCATGAAAATGAAGGTTTTTGGTCATGGGCAGAAAAAAACACAGTAACAATGAAAATGATTTTGAATTCCTTTTTTTAATTTAAATTCCTCATAGCGTGAGCACATTATAATGCGCTCATGTTATAGGCTCATTGTGGCTGAGCCTTAGGCTCGACACACCAAGTCATAATGCGAGCGTGTTATAACGCGCTCGCATTATAACATGCTCATGTTATGAGCTAATAGAACCCTTTTTAAAAATTTGGCCACTTCTTGGCTCCCCATATTTTTGCACCCACCCTTAATTAAGTTCATTTAAATTGAGGGGACCCAAAAAAAGTGAAAATTTAAAGGGTATATTTTTCTACACTACATTTAGCCCCACTTTAGTGAGAGGATGACCTTGCATAAAACTCACACTAAAGTAGACAAATATGTGTCAAGAGGGGTCAAATGTATGAATGTCGATGGGATAAGATGATAAGGATCAAGGAAGTTACATGAGCTGCATGAGCTCCCAGGATCTAAGATCCTATAGTATAAAAAAAAAAGCTCTTTTTCACACTTAATTCGAAAGTAATTGACATTGACCTAATCTAATAATGCCTTGGTTTAGTGTTGTAATGTGTTGTACACATTCACATTAATTTAAGGCCCTTTTTTAGTAAAATTTACTTAAATTGTACCTTATTTAAGGTGTTGTAAAGTGTTGTAGCGCACTTTCAAACTTATCTAGGGTTTCATTAATTAATTGAGCCTAATGGGCCCCTTTAATTCAAACTCAAGCCCTCTTAATTGCATTTTCTGAGAGATCTATCCTAACACTCAATAATCAAACTACATAAAATTAAATTTGGAAAAATCAAAGTCCTAGACAGTGGTGATAGAACCCATTCACCTTTAGTGGTGAATGGGTCCTCTCCATATAGGACCCCCTTTCTATGCATATTTGAGGTGGGTTTTTGATGTTCTTTCCACCCCCCAAAGCAAGGTCCTAAAACCTTTGTTAGGACCCATTCACCTTTAGCGGAAAATGGGCCCTCCTCAAATAAGATGACTCTTTTTTAATTTAATTTTGGTGGGATTCTAATTATTTTCAATCCTAGATCTGGTGTCAGCTTGAATTATTTGAATTTTAGGGTTAATCTTTAGATTTAATATAAATATGGGGTTAATTCACATTGTTTCTCCTACCAAACTTACAAGAGGCCTAAGCATTCAAGTTTTCAAGCATTAGAACACTTCAAGATCATTTTCAAAGACATTCAAATGTAGATTATCAAGATTTTATTGCAGCAATTCAAGATCATTTCATCATGTCAAAGGCACAATGCATTCATGCATGTTGTTGAGCTAAGATAGTTTATGTAGCATTGAACATCTAATTTCATGCATTGTTACACATGTTATTTGAGATCAAGCTCTACATTTTTTATGGCCACTATATGTTATTTTGTAGATTTATACTCCAAGACAACTTCCAAGGTATCGACATTTCATCATTTCATGTTCATGCTTCAATTTCATTATTTCATCATTTGGTTTAATTAACTACAAGGGGTTTGACTTAGGAAGACCCCTATTCACTAATAATCAACAATTTTTTCTTTTTTTGAATGTGTGTTTGTAGATTTATAGGTTGAAGATCAAGTGGAGAAAAAATTTGAAGCAAAATTGTCAAAGTCATCACATTACAAAGTTATCATTCATAATGCAATAACACTAAAATAAAGCTATAGAATTTATTATAGGTTTTTAGGAGTTGACAACCAAGGATATGAGAGTGTAGGAATCAAGGAATAAAACCCAGATCCCAGCTTCAGAAACCCTAACAGGGATCCATTTTCCACTGAATGCCAATGAGTCCTTTGTGCCCTAAAACAAGATTCTTACAACAAGGTACAAATCATTTTGATCTCTCAAAACTTCCCTCATAGTTGCTATAATAGTTAGGGTTAGTTTCTAATTGTTATTGAAATATTATCACACACAATTGTATGTTGTGTAGGAAAATTCTAGTGTCTTATCATCTTGATCATTTCATTTTGATAAACCCACTTTTTCTATGCCACATTTTGGTGACCCCAACCTATTGAATATTGCAATTTTATGATTTTTAAGTATTTCATTACATCCTAGGTTAGATATTGAATTCATTTGCATCCCATTTGCATTGAATTAGATCTCATTTAGGGTTTCATACTTTGCATTCAAAATCGCATCTTATTTAGGGTTTAGAATTGCATTGTTTTGTATTTCTCTAAATATGAAAATTACAAAAACAGATAAGTCATCTTGCATATCATTTAGATCTCATAAAATTTCATTTGAAAATCAAAAAAACATTGCATTTCAAATTAGGTCTTTACATTCATCATTCTATTGCATTTTCACATTACATTTTTGGAAAAATTGAAAGATATTGTAGAAACCTTGAAAATAATCCAAAAATAGTTTAAAAACCCTCATGAAGGACCCATTCATCTTTACTAGTGAATGAGTCCTTGATCAGGCTAATCCTATACCTTATGCCATCTGAAAAGCATAAAAAATCATTTAGAAATCAATAGAAACATGTCAAAAATACCTAACCAAGACCCATTCACCCTTACTAGCGAATGAGTCCATGTTAGATCATGATTTGAATTTTTTGGAAATTAAAATCTTAGTTTTAAGCTTGTATTTTCTGCAGTTAGTTTCCTATTTTAATTTTTTGATTTGCTATTGTATCAAATTCATTTCATCTAGCTTAATTTCCTTTATTTCAGTGTATTGTCAAAATTCAAAATTTCATTTACAACAATTCAGTTTTAGTGTATTGCATTGTGTAGAATCTAAAAATTGTATTTCATTGTAGGTTATTGCATTACTTCATTCCATTTAAGGTTTGAACACTTGGTTTATAAAAATTGTATGAGATTTGCAACTTGGTGTCCTATTAGCAATACTATTGTAGGACGTAGTTCGAGGCTCATGTCATATTGTGATATATCACTTGCCATGGATCTTGGGTTTTCTAACTCTCTCTTCGATAGTGTTGATAATCAACCATATGTGGCTCATAGTTTGCATACTTCATTTCCCATGACTTCACCTCCTACAACCAATGTGCTTAATAAAAATGTCTCTACCATCACCACTTGTACTCAAGCTTTGGGGTATACTCAAAGCCACGGTGGATTTCCAATTCCATATTTTACAATACCAATGTCCATTCTTGCATACATTAGTACTCAACCTACAAAAAAATTTCAACCTACAAAAACCCTTCAACCTACAACAACCCTTCAACCTACAACAAAATTTCAACCTATCATGACCTTTCAACCAACCACAACAATCATACCCACTAACACTGTGTACACTTCCTTAGGTATTCTTGTTGGAAACTCTTCTAGTTTTTTCCAAATGAACACAATAACCCCTCAACAATCCACCTTCACCAACCTAAAATTCACTAGCTCTTCGCATACATACACCACTCCACACTATTCACCTCAACCTTACAATCAAAAGGATCCTCTCATTAGCTCACTTTTACAAACTATGACTTCCCTTCAATTAGTTGCAACTTTACAACAAAACAACAACAATAACCCTTTGCAATACATTAAATCCAATCCACTATCCTTTGACATATTAAGAAAAAAAATGCCATAAGGTATAAAAGTCCCTTGATTTCAGAAAAATGGTGGGAAAGGAGATCCTATTAGCCATGTTTCCGCTTCTATGGCCATTTTTAGTGATTTCATATTTGAAGATAAACTATTAGCTAAGCTATTTCCTAGGTCCATGAAGGATACTACTTTAGAGTGGTTTTCTTCTTTGTTAAATAATTCAATCAGTTCATTTAATGAACTTGTTGATTCCTTTTACAACCACTTCTATATCCATATGGATCCTAAAATTAACCTTGCTGATTTAATGACATGCAAACAAAAAGAGGATGAGAAAGTGATTGATTTCATAGGGGTAAGTGCAAAAATATGGGGGGCCAAAAAGGGGACTTAAGTAGGCACTTTTTTTTGAAATTAGGAAATACTAACCTTGGACGTGAAATTAAGGATAGTTACACTCAAAAATTTGAGATTCAAAAAAAACATGGATCGTAGTGCTCTGACTGTACTTTCTAGACTACTAATTTATTTTGAAAATGATTGAGATTAAGGGGTTCAAAAGAGGGACATACAAAAATTGGTGTTGTTTTTGTGAGAAAAAACATAACATAGCAACTTTTGTACGTCCCTAGAATGGTGACCTTTTTTTTAGTATTTTTAAAATACCTCAAGTGAGAAATTAGCTAACATTATGTAGTTGATACATAATTTTTATGATAATTTTTTAATGAATATTTATTTTTTTACTAATTTTCTAAGTGGACACTTCTTGAAAAATAGAATTTTGGTCATGCTAGCCCTACAAATTTTGCAAATTAATTGAATTTTTTTTAATTTGTAGAATGGAGTCTAGTTTCTAAAAATGTAATTTATTTGAAAATTTGATGAATGGTTAATTTATAACAAAAAAAACACCAAACACTACTTTTTGCCAAAAAAGAGACACACAAACAAAATAAATTATAGATGAAAGGCTTAACATTGTCAAAAAGTGAAAAAAATTACATTGTTGGATAGCTAAGAGAGAGCCTAACATTACCCAAGTGTTTGATTTGTTCAACATTGAAATACGTGCAATCCTTACGGTGAGCACGAACCTGATTATGTGAAATATAGTAGAATTTGCAAAAACACGTCTCTAGTCATTGGGAAGGCCCTCCAAGCCTTTGGGTTGGTATTCCAAGGTAAATACCAAGCCTAAGGCTTGGGGATTCCCAAAGTAAGATATAACGTGAGCACCTTATAACTTACTCATGTTATATCTTAGTTTTGACATGATTATTTACATTTGTGAGGGACATGTCTAGCAAGCCATAATGCGAGCGCAGTATAACACGTTCGCGTTATGTCATGATTTATGTTAAATTATACTCTATTGAATGTATGTTTGTATGTACATGTATGCTTGCATGTCATGTATGTATGTATGTATGCATGCATGCTTGTATGTATGCATGGATGCTTGTATGCATGTATCAATAAATGTAAGTATGTAAGATTGTATCTACATATCTACATGTATTCTTGTATGTATGTAGGATTGTATATACATGTGTACTATGCTTGTATTGTTAGGAATTACATGCATAATATAGAAAAATAACTCTTGATGCCTTTATAAAATTGTGGGCCCACTAGCTTGCCAATTTGGTGAAATTGGCAGCATAACTTGGGCTATTTGAATAAATGGGTCCAAGAAATGGGGTCTCCTAGTAATTTACATCACCGGGAGACCCCATTTCTTGGACCCATTTTTTCAAATAGGCCACTACATTTCCAATTTCACCGAATTGGCAAGCTAGTGGGCTCACTAGCTTTCCAATTCAGTAAAATTGATAACCTAAATTGATCTATTTGAAAAAATGGGTCAAAAAAATGGGGTCTCCTAGTGATATACATCACTGAGAGACCCCATTTACTGGACCCATTTTTTCAAACAAGCCACTACATTATCAATTTCACCGAATTGGCAAGCTAGTGGGCCCACTAGCTTGCTAATTTAGTGAAATTGGAAACCTAACTTGCCCTGTTTGAAGAAATGGGTCCAATAAATGGGGTATCTCAATGATTTACATAGACTTGAGAGATAGAATTGAGAGGGAGGGAGAGAGAGAGTCTTGAGAGGGAGAGGGAGAGAGGGAGAGAGAGAGGGGGTGGGGGTTGGACCTAAAGCCTCAAGCCTAAACTATAAATATTAAACCCTAAAGTCTAAACCCTAAATCCAAAAATTTGAACCCTAAAGCCTAAGGAATAAACCCTAACGCCTAAATCCTAAATAGAGAGAGGGAGAGATAATGGTGAGATAGAGAGTAGAGAAGCTAAGAGGGAGTGAGAGGGAAAGATAGGGAAGGGAGAGAGAGAGAGAAATATAGAGGGAAGGCATGAGGTTGGGAGATCGATAGAGAGGGAGAGAGATGGAGAGAGGAAGAGAGAGGGAGAGAGAGAGGGAAGGAGGGAGGGATAGGTAGAGATGGAGAGAGTGTGTGTGTGTTCTCTAGTTAGGGTAGGAGGGAAGAATTGGGAGAGGGGGAGGGGGTGGGAGGGAAAGACCTAAGACATACAAAGAGAGAGATAGAGAGGTGGGGAAGGAGGGAGATGGGGTGGGAGAGATACTTGAGAGAGATAAAGAGAGAGAGAGTTCTCTAGTTAGGGTGAGGGGGAGAGGTGGTTGGAGTGAGAGACCTAGGAGAGAGGAAGAGAGAGGGAATGGAATGGAGAGAGAGTGGGAGAGAGATAGAAGGAGTGAGAGAGAGACCTAAGATAGGGTGAGGAGGTTTGAGGGAGATAATTGAGAGAGAGGGAAGGAGAGGGAGGGATATTGAGACCTGGAGAGAGAGAGAGGGGGGGAAGGCAGGGAGAGAAGTTGGGAGAGAGACTTGAGAGAGAGAAAGAGAGAGAGAGTTATCTAGTTAGGGTGAGAGGGAGAGGTGGTGGGAGGGAGAGGGAGTGGGAGAGAGATAGAGGGAGTGAGAGAGAGACCTGAGAGAGGGCGAGGAGGTGTGAGGAAGAGACTTGAGAGAGAGGGAAAGAGAGGGAGAGAGAGAGGGAGTGGAATAGAGAGGGAGTGGGAGAAATATAAAGGGAGTGAGAGAGAGACCTGAGATAGGGTGAGGAGGTGTGAGGGAGAGACTTGAGAGAGAGTGAAAGAGTGGGAGAGAGAGATATACATATATATATATTTCTCTCGTTAGGGTGGGAGGGAGAAAATTGAGAGGGGGAGGGAGAGAGCTAAGAGAGATTGAGGGAAAGAGAGAGATATATATTTATCTCGTAAGGGTGGGAGGGAGAAAATTGAGAGAGGGGGAGGGAGAGACCTAAGAGAGATTGATAGAGAGAGAGAGAGTTATTTAGTTAGGGTGTGAGGGAGAGACTTGAGAGATGGGGAGGGGTGGGAGGGAGAGAAATGAGAGAGAGAGTTATCTAGTTAGGGTGGGAGGGAGATACTTGAGAGAGGGGGATGGGGTTGGATGGTTATAACTAAGAGAGAGATAGTTCTCTAGTTAGGGTGATTAGGAGAGATTTAAGAGTTCTCTAGTTAGAGTGGGAGGGAGAGAATTAAGAGAGGGAGAGAGAGAGATAGAGAGGAGAGTTCTCTAGTTAGGGTGGGAGGGAGAGACCTGAGAGAGATAGAGAGATAGAGGGAGTGAGAGATATTTATAAGAGAAAGAGGGGGGTGGAAGGGATAGAAGGAGGGATAGACCTAAGAGAGAGGGGGATAGAGATGGAGTGAGAGAGAGGGAGTTGGACATAAATCCTAACCCATAAACCATAAAGTCTAAAACCTAAACCCTAAACCCTAAATATTAAACCCTAAACCCTAAACCCTAAATCTTAAAGCCTAAAGCCTAAAGCCTAAATCCTAAGTAAAGAGAGAGGGAGCTATAATGGTGAGATAGAGACTAGAGAAGGAGGGAGTGAGAGTGAAATATAGGGAAGGGAGAGAGAGAGATAGAAACAAAGAGATAAGGAGGAAGGCTAGGATGTTGAGAGAGAGGGAGAGAGAGCGAAGGAGGAAGGGAGAGGTAGAGATGGATAGAGGGAGAGATAGAGAGAATTATATAAGGAAGGAGAGATATGATTGAGGGTTGAGGGTATTGGGTTTAGGATTGAGTGCTTAGGGTACAATATTGAATGCAGGGCTTCGGGTTTAAGTTTATGGTTGAGGGATAATGTTCAAGGTTTAGTTTATAAGGTTTAGGGTTTAGGGTATAGGGATTAGGATTTATGATATTTATTATAGGGTTTGGGAGATTGAGAGAGAGGGTGAGAGGGAGAGAGAGGGATAAGTAGAGAGGGAAGGAGAGAGAGGTGATAGAGAGAGAAGTAGAGAGTGAAGGGGGAAGGTGGAGAGATTGAGAGAGAGGAGGGAGTGAGAGAGAGAGGTAGAGAGGGATAGGTTATATAGAGGGAGGGAGGGAGGGAGGGAGGGAGGGAGAGAGATAATTGTGTTCGATAGAGATTAAAGAGGGAAGGAGAGAGTGAGAGAGAGAAATATGGGAGAGAGGGAGAGAGAGGGAATGAGGGAGGGAGAGGTAGAGATGGAGAGAGGGAGATAGAGATAAGTATATAGGGAAGGAGATATGGAGAGTAGAGAGGAAATGAGAGAGTGGAGGATGATTGGAAGATTGAGAGAGAGGGAGAGAGAGGGGAGGATGGAGGGATATGTAGAGATTAAGAGAAAGAGATAGAGATAATTATATATAGAAAAGGAGAGATATAGATGGGGAGGAGGGAGGTAGAAGTAGAGAGATATATAGAGAGAGAGGTAGAGATAGGGAGGGAGAGAGAGGTTATAGAGAGAAAGGTGATATAGAGAGTGGAGGGAGGGAAGTGAGATAAAGATAATGAGATAGGTAGATAGTGGGGGAGGAGGAAGGTGGATATATTGAGAGGAGGGAGGGAGATAGAGTGAGGTAGAGAGAGATGTGTTAGATAAGGAGAAGTAGAGAGGGAAGAGAGAGAGGTGAGATCACGAGAGAGAGAGCATTAAATAGGGAAGGATGAAGGGAGTGAGAGATAGTGGTGAGATAAAGAGAAGTATATAGGGAAAGAGAGGGAGAGGAGGAAGGTGGGGAGATTGAGAGAGAGGGAGAGAGAGAGAAGGAGGGAGGGAAAGGGAGAGGGAGAGGGAGAGATAGAGAATTATATAGGGAAAGACAAATAGAGGAGAAGTAGAGAGAGAGAGAGAGGTTAGGACATTGAGAGAGAGGGAGATAGGGAGAGAGGGAATGAGAGAGAGATGGAATGAGGGAAGGAGAGATAGAGATACACATATAGGGAAGGAGATATAGAGAGGGGGAGGAGGGAGGGAGAAGTAGAGAGAGGGAGAGAGGTAGGGAGGGAGAGAGAGGTGAGATAGAGAGAGTAGGGAGGGAGAGAGATATAGAGAAATAGAGAGGGGAGGAGGGAGGGATAGAGGAAGAGAGACGTGCAATAAATAGAATGAGAGAGAGGGGGCAAGGAGGAAGGTGGAGAGATTGAGAGAGAGAGGAGGGAGGGTGAGAGATAGATAGAGAGGGATAGGTTAGATAGAGAGAAGTAGAGAGGGAAGGTATTTGGGATGAAGGAAGAGAGAGAGGAAATGAGGGAGGTGGAGATATTGAGAGAAAGGAGGGAGAGAGAGAGAGAGAGGTAGAGAGGGATATGTTAGATAGAGTGAAGTAGAGAGGGAAGGTGGGTGGGAGGAAGGAAGAGAGAGAGGGGGAGAGAGAAATTTAGAGAGGGAAGGAGGGGAGGGATGGAGGGAGAGAGAGAGGCTAGATAGATAGAAGTATAGAGGGGAGGAGAGTGTGTGAGAGAGGGTTCTAGAGCATAAGGGATAAAAAATGAGTGAGATAGAGAGATAAAGATGAAACAACTTGATAATTATTGAAATTTTACCTCCTGATTACTAAAATTTGACATGTTGATTACTGAAATTTGACTAAGTCTGAAATTTGTGAGATCTTCCAAAAACAAGAATTTTCATTATAACTCTTAGAGATTCGAAACCACTCTCAAACATCTTGAAATTATATACATGAAATATAACTTAAAGTATAAGAAAGTAACCATCCATATGTAAATATCAACTTAAATTTTTATTTCATGTATATAGTTTCCCTGAAAGATAACAAGAAGAAAGAGAAAAAAAAAAAGAGAAGAAAAAAATTCAATGTACACCAAAATGTGAGCATGTTATAATGTGCTCGCATTGTGGTTATTCTATTTTGAATTCAAAAAATGTTCCCTTTTTGAAATTCAAACCATGATATGAGCACAATATAATGTGAGCATGTTATAACACGAGCACATTATAACTCGCTCGCGTTATAATGTGCTTGTGCTCATGTTATAACGTGCTCGCATTATAATGTGCTCGTGCTCACGTTATAACATGCTTGTGTTATAGTGTGCTCATGTTATAACATTCTCGTGTTATAATGTGCTCACATTATAATGTTCTCGTGTTTTGGATTGATATTGACCAAGCCTAGGATCGGTAATTACCGACCCATAACATGAAAATTTTAGTAAAATACGGTCATGTTTTCACTATTTTAGGATGAAAAAGTGAATTGGCCACTTTTTGGCCTCCATCTTTCTGCAGCCACCCATAACCAGATACCAAACACTTTATTCACAAGTAAACATTAAGGTTCCTGACTCCGATCTTCAATGAATGTTTATTTCCAACCTACAAAACAAACTCCAAAGAAAACTTGAGATGTTGAGATTTCAATCCTTCATACTATTATTTACAACCCTTCATGATTATAGAAATTCGACTTGCGGTCGTGATGTAAAAAATCCCCCTAGTCGTCGTGAAAAGTATAAATCCATAACTAAAAATAGTTATCAACCTTTCAAGAAGTAGAATAAAGGATTTTTACAATTGAATTCCTCTCAAAAAAGTCAACAAGCTAATAACCAAGTGGCTGCTATAAAGACAACAAATTATTTTGGGGAGAGGGATAGAGAATTCAATCCTTTACCTAATACCCTTCATAATATCATGTTGCAACTTATTGAGAAGAACATGCTTACCTTAACTCCTATTAGAGAGCGTGATGCTAATATACCATTACCCAAAGGCTTCTAACAAAATTCTTATTGTCATTATCATCAACAAAATGGACATGGTATAGAATATTGTAAGCTTCTTAAACATCTTGTGCAAGACCTTATTGATTCTAATCACCTACTAATTGGAGGTGTGAATGTTCAAGGTAATAAGTCTATAGCTCCTCATAACCAAAATTTACAAATATTTACAAATCCCATGCCTAAGCACACTATTTCATTTGCCAAAGCTAGTGAAACAAAAAATGATGTGATGAAGATTGTCATAGATGATGAAAACATACAAGTAATCAATGAAGATCAACTAATTGAAACAATAACATTTATCGAAGCTAGACCTCATAAGGGCTCAACTAAAAAAACTCTTGGCATTACTTTCTCAAAAAATGACATACTTAAACATGCACCTAATGGTCCCCTTTACATAGCTAGCTGAATCAATGATAATCGCACTAATGGCATATTGATTGATCCCGTCTATGGAGAGAATGTGCTCATCGAAGAATTCCTATATGTGCATGAACTATATCAAGAAACATATGAAAAACCAAAAGCATGGATCAAGACGCATAATGGATTTTCTTGTCCTATGATTAGCTCGATAGATCTCCTTTTAAAATTTGGACCAAAAAAAATTAACTCTCATTTTCCTTCATCTTGCAATCAGACCAATTTTGTGTGAAGCTAGGCTATCCATGGATTCACTCTATGAATGTCATACCTTTGAACGTGCATAAATGTCTAAATTTTACATTTGGAAATGAAATATTTACTGTGCATCATAGTGGATTTAATCTTGCATTGGCCCGAGGGAACTTTTCATTAGATTTCTTTTGGCCCAAGCTCGTGGAACCTATTAAAACTTGTGAGGAATTATTTTTCAAATCATATCAAAAGTTCAAGGAAAATAAAAGTATAATTATCCCTTCGAAACATTCCTCAACCTATAACTAAAAAACCTATACTTGATGAAGAAATGATTGAACCAAAAGCCCTTCTGAACATCCAAGAACAACCTATAGAAAGTCTTGGACTATCATTTCCTATAAGAGACTATGAGATAATGCAAAAAATCTCGTTGTCCCTCCTAAAGTAAAACAATTTTACAAAGCTAAAGAGAAAGCAATTGAACAAACTACTATTATTTCTTCCATTCCTCCCAAGGAAGAGAAGGAACCTATGATTGAAAACCCCACTCTTACACAAACACAAATTGATAATAGATTAAAAATAAATTGAACTGCTAGAGAGCATAGGTATATATGTCATATTGTTGCTCATAAGTTACAAACTCAAGAAGATAAAAACAACATAGAAAATAAAAATCCAAACTTACCTAAAGTAATGCGTGATGATCCTATACCCTTGCCGCAACATAAACAAGAACATTCTATGGAAATTTTCCTCTAACCTCCCATTGTGATAAATTTAGATGATGACATTGATATTGCAAAGATTGATGAAGAAGTGCATGATGAATTGAACACATTATTTTCTTCTTCTATGAGCTTAAATGACAAATCTCCTAAAAAGAGTGTTGAACTTTGTGCTTCCCCTAGTTCGACACTTGCTCTTGTCCCTTTATCTAGCTGTCTACCTTTCATTTATACTAACCAAGATTGGGATGTAGACGACCTGCTTTAGGTTGACTCACATGTTCCTTACTAGTCTTTTGATTTTTCATGTTTCTTTATGTGATTGCATGTGCATTGTAATTAGGGCTAAAACATTAAGGTTAATGCAATAAATCATATAAATCAAACCCTAATAAACAATGAAGCACAAATGATCATAAAGACATAAATCATAAAACAATATTACTAAATATTCATGCCACCATTGATTCACCTCCATTTCACTTCTCCATTTTTCTTGAATATGATAATGGCCTTCAAATTTGAGTGTGCAATAATAAGCCTATGAGAACTGACTAGAAAAATATTGAAGATTGTTGTCTCACACTAGCATCATATACTTGCATAATATGTGTAGATAATGAAAATTACAAGAGTAAGTTATTTTATAGAAAAGACAAATTTGAATGAATGGTTGAGATTGGATGCCAATAAGATGTCTTAATCAATGGCCAAGATTGAAAGTTGTAGTATGAAATAGGGTTAGGGCTAAATTAGGGAAAATGATAAGGATGAAGGGTTGAGATTGAATTATGAGATAATTTAATGAAGGTCTAGGATTACATGAGATTTCAAGAGATAAGATTTGATGTGGAAGATAAGATTGGCACATATAAAGAGGTGATAGGAGAAATTAAATAATAAAAATTATTTAATTTAGGTGGCCAATGAATAATTAAATAATTAAAATAATTATTTAATTATAGAGGAATGTGATAAAAGGAATGATTTTGAATTAAATAATGATTTAATTAAAAATTCAAGAGAGTGAACCAAATTAAATAAATAAAATCTATTTAATTTAGGAGAGAAAAGGCTATGAATAATTAAATAACTAAAAATAATTATTTAATTATAGTAGAAAGTGGACAAAACATAAATGAAAAAAGAATTTATTTAATTTTAGAAAGAAGAGGACTTAATAAGTGATGTAATTAAAATTTTAATCGAGGAGGAATAAAGATAAAAAAATGAATTAATTAAATAATTAAAAAAAATTAACTAATAGAAGAATTATGACTTTAGAAAATAATTAAATAATTAAAATTATTTAATTATCAAATACAAAAGGGGAAATGATGGAGAATTTAGAAATCGCAAACTCGGGACAATTTTTAGTGTCTACATTTTGCTCCTCTTTGATACAATACAATTTATCGCATTGTGACAGAAAATTCAGTTAAAACATGCTTGAGTGTAAAGAGGATGAGAAAGGATGACGAGGAGGGTTGTGGTATGCCCCCTCGAGAGGACATGCAGGTTCAAAGAACACGAGTGTGCTCTCAAAATGGATAAGAGGAAAATGGATAAGCGACATAGAAGAACTGTTAGCGTGGAGGATATGGATGCTAGTGGAGACAACTTTAAAGATGCATATTTTTCTAGACAAGAATTTGCACTAACCATCATTGGGTGATAAAATGATACAAATGAAAAAAAAAACCATGGTATGACATAGACAAAGGTGTGCAAGGTCATCCACTTGAAAAACAAACAGTTGCAGACAAGGAATGTCCTAGCTCATACTAAGGGCCAATTTGCCTCAGTCTTTTTGTCAAGACAATCCACAAACACCAATCAAAGAAAAGAGTCAAGAGACATCATTGCTCCTCTAAATACTTCATGGGAAATCCTCGAGGAAGGTAGTAACTTGACTCAAATACAAATTAAAAAAAATATAAGATGAGACAAACCACAAGGTCAATGGCCATTCAGAGTGTTTGCCAAAATATGACTGTTTGATTTTTAGGTGATTGACAGGTTGATTGTCTAACAATGCCCGGTTTCAGGAGGGAAACATGTCATATAAGACGTCAAGTTTGGTTTCGATCATGTGACCACCTGTATAAGGAAAATGATGATGTTTGACTTGATGAAAATGTCTGGTTTGAGGAAGGACACATCCTCTATAAGACATAACTTGACTATTTTAATGGTTTGACTATTTGAATATTTTGACAATTTGTTTGGTTTGATTGAGTCACCTTGTTGACCTATTGGCTTGCTGATGTGTCACTTGTCTAATGTTTTCATGACTATTTGTGTGTTTGATGACAATGTTTGACTTATTGTGACTGACACAAGAAACCCTAAAGGACTGACCTAGGTGGCCTCGAGGGCTCATCGATAGATGACCTTGCCTACGTTTAGTCACGGAGGCAACATAATTCAACAATGACATGGACTGAGTGACATGACTGACTTTGACTCTGTTTTGGGACTTTGAAGTTTATTTGGATGTTTTTGTGTTTTTGACATGTTTTGCTTTTTTTTCCTTTTTGAGAATATTGTTTTTTTTTTCTTTTGATAGTTTTATGATTTTTTTTTCCTTTTGAGAATATTTGATTTTGTTTGTATTTTTCGAATGTTTTATATTTTTTTAATCTTTTATTATGGATGATATGTGTAAGTGTGTATTCTATTATGGATGATACACTATAAGGACAATGAAAAATGCATATGATTGATGCCTACAAGCCTGCGAGCAAGCACACACAAGAATCTAAGGACAACCATGATCCTGCTCCTAGTCAAGCTGAAAACCAATTGACAAGTGATGAGGATGATGATGACATTGTTTGATGTGGGAAGGACACATCCTAAAACAACATGAGGATTCTGATAATGTGACTAAAGGATCAAGTTTTGCAACAAGGCTAGAAACAAAGCAAAGGAATATTTTGGATGATGTGTTAGGATGCACAACAAGATTGTATGGATTAGGCTTATTGCATTTGGAATGACTGGATGGGATTATGGAGGGAACTTAGATAAGAAGATCAAAATACTTAAACCAATGACAAGGGAAAACCAAACCCAATAATAGGCATGGAAGGATAATGGATTTATTTTGGTAAAGGATGGGAGACATGAGGATTATTGGCATATGATCTTGAAGGACTATGTCACATAGGAATAATTTGTTTTCTCCAAGGTATGGGTATGGATAATGTTATGAAGGCTATGATATTTCATGAATATTTTATAACCAAAGGATAGATATGTCAAAACATTTCCTGAATAATGACTTATGTTTGTACTTTAGTCCTTATCAAGATCAAAGTAGGTGGGAAAATGGATGGGAATGATAGGGCTTAGATGGATAGATGGAAATGTCATGTGAAGGGCATGGGAGATGAGACAACTTTCCCCCATGTGTGATGGTCCACATAGATAATTTCTCTTACACATGATGCCTATTTTCCAGGTTTTCATAATGGAACTTATCCAGGGTGCCTATTTACCAGGTTTTCACCATTGGACGAAATTTTTATCTCTACTATTTTCTTAATATTTTTTTTTGTTTTTTTTTTTTTGTATTTTTCTAAATGATCACTTTGATGGTGTTGATGTAGATTCTAATGTCATGATATGCCAATAGTAACCTTTATGGAGTAATTGTCTTATCAAGATCATAGCACTTGCATACAATTGATCGATGTTATTGTGACCCTTTCTGATATTTGGGTTAGCCTTATCGAACTACGTCCATCGTGATAGAGTTCCATGAGAGTCCTTGTGATAAAGAGTTACTGCCAAGATGTGACAGGTTTGTGATGTGGGATTTTTAAACATTAGGTGAGATGTAGGATAATGATGGATGATGGTAGGTGTGGATGGACTATTTGGAATTTTGGATGTAGGAATTTTTATTTTCCAAACTTGGGGTGGTGAATGATGGAGTTTAGAATTTTGATTGGGATAGTGTTTGGAACCATGACTTTTATATGCCTTGTGTGATGAACATTTTGAAGGAGGTGGTCATTTATTATGTGTGGGAGACCTCTTTTCTTGTGGCTCCACATTTCAATTGGACATTGGAATTGAATTCTTTTCTTGACTTGATTCATTTTTCTTTGGGATCCAATTTAGCTTTATTTTTCCACTTGGATATTTCTATTCAATGGCCTTTGACATTGATTTTGGACTTTAGACTTGTAAGGATTTTGTCGTTGCTAGTTCCAATTGAGGGAATGATGTTTTATGGTGTGGATGGGAGGAGTGTTGGCATCAATCTTATGACAAGGACCACTGATGGGCCCCATTTTGATGTTTGTATTGGATAAAGTGCCCCCTAGTATCATGAAGGTATCACTAACATCATTTGATTTTCCAACCAAAGAATAGCCAAGACCTCGATGTCTTGGATTTTCATAAAATTGTATTGGTTCTCGAATGCCTTGCTCATGTATGCCTAGTCCTCTTCCTTGATACTACATGATTTGACATATTCTCTTTGCAATGGGGTATTTTTAATTTTGAAAGCAACATGCAAACCCATCATTGTGGAAACTATTGCTCGAAATAATCTCTTCTACGAGAAATCCTGATTTGAAAAAAGTGGATGATCCTTGTTTGTAGGATATTTTGGCTTTATCATTTGTCATGCTTGTGTCTTCTTGGTCCCTTAAGATGCCAATTTTATCAATGGTATCTTTTGTGCCTTCCTGTTTGACTTGGTCAATTATAGCTTCCTTGTATTCTTATTGATCCATAGTAGCCTTTTTATGTTCTTTTTGAATGTTTTCCATGTCATTTTTTTGATTATCTATGTGTCCCAAGGAGGCAAGTGTCTCATTTTGGGAAATGGAGGTGTTTGGGATTTGGATAGGATTGAATTCAAATTTTTGATCATGGATGGTATAAAGGTCGATAAGAGGATCACTTTGGGTGTCTTGTTCAATGGTAGGATCTTGATCAAAGATAGGTTTGTCTTGGATGACATGATTGGGAATGGGATCTTGATCATGGATAGGTGTATTTTGGATGCCATGGTTATCTAGAATGACTTCGTGGATGAACTTAAGGATAGGGTCATGGGATAGACTACTTTGATCTTGGAATGAAGGTGAAGCTATGATTTCATGCTTTGGACTTTTCTTCTAACATGTATCCTCAAGTTTAGGCATTGGGATATGATTTTGGAGACCATGCCTAGATGTAGATTGAGATGAAATGGATTGGAATGAATTAGCAGATCATGGACTAGGATAGGATGTGAAGGCTTGGAATGGATTAGTAGAAGGTTAGTTTCCCTTGTCAAGGTTAGGATAAGGGTGATAAGTGGACACTTGTTATGGATGAATGGTATGGCTTGTCTTAAGTGACTCTTGATAGTGAAGGTAGATGGATGAATGACTAGGGCTTATGGATTGTTCGTAAGAAGGGTATGTGGGTAGTTGACCATGGGTTGAGATTGATTGGTATTTGGATTGGATGAATTGTCTTTTGAAGTCTATGGCTTGTTGGTATTGACCATTGCAGAGTAATTGGTATTCAACTTGACTAGCAAGCATGTCAAGGTAAATTGCAGACATGATGGTGAGGTCTAAATGACAATGCAAAGGATAGGATAAAAATGAGGATTATAAGTTTAACTTGAGGATAATGTGGATAAATTGACTTGGAGGACACCTAGATTTGTTTGTTTTTGAAATGTTTCTAATGTTTTTGGATTTTTTTATATTTTTTTTACTTTTTATTTTGATTTTTGATTTTTCTCACTTGATTAAGATTTCAATCTTGAATACACATTCACACACAAAAAAAAAGATTGATGCAAGATTTAATAAAAATGATTATGATAAGAAGAAAATTCTAAGACAAGAACAATCCTAGCAATTATTCAAGTGGGGAGATTGGCCAATGGTCTTAAGCTAGGATGCACAAAGTTGACTGGGGATGATTTGAAAGAAAAATCCTACCACAAAGCCGGGGGAAAGGGGTAACCCACCCTTCACCTTCACTTCCCAAAGGTATAAAGTTCTTTGGGGTTTAGCCAAGAGTGACAAGATTTCAACTCCCAAAGAGGCATGTCTTTGGATTCACACGTGGATTGAGGTTGTCCCTTGGAGGGGTGTGTGATCCAAGCAGGCCTCCTAAGAAGGGTATGCCAAAAGTGAACCAAGTGGGGTGTTTGGGAGGACACACACACTTGATTCACATTCGCAATTGTTAATTTCTCTTTTGAAATGAAATGTGTGTAAAGAAACAATGGAAGCACTTGTTATTTTTAACACAAAGCCAAAATGTGTGATGGAAGACAATGGTTCTTTTTAAGCCCAATTTCAATGATGTGACAACAAACAAGATGTTTGTTTCAAGCCCCAAATTGAAGTGTGTTGACAAGCAATGATTCGAGATGAAAGATGGAATGTGTGCACCTAGAATTTCTTTAGCTTAAATTTTTTTGTCCACTTGATCAAATTTGTCTTTTGAGGTGTTTATTTCTCTACACATTGACAGAACCAACAACAAAGGCGAAACCCTAACAAGATAATTGATCACTAATATTAGAGGGTTAGCTAGTCAAGAAAAATATGATTTTTGGAAATATTTTTTGGATCAAAAATAAAAACACAGATAATAGACCCTTCCGAAATTTTGATATCTTTCCAAAAATGTAAAGAAATTCGAAAAAATTGTTGTTTTGCACCCAACGGTAATTTTTTATGAAAAATCATAAACAAATTATAAAAAATTCAAAACAGGTCCAAAAATTTTGAGTTTTGGATTGAAGGTACTTGACATCATCCCTAATCTGTAGAAAACATTTTGTGAAAATATCTGCAACTGTTTGTGAGATATAAGCAAATCTTTGTAAAACCCTAATTTTCAAAAAACTTACCTTTTTTATAATTATTTTTCATCCAAATTAAAAACATAAAGAATAGACTCCTATTAGAATTCCAAGAGATTTCCCAAAATATAAAAATATCTGAACAATTCACTAATTTTCTTTCAAAATTGATTTTTCATGAAAAATAATAAACAAATTATAAAAAATTTAAAACAACTCCAATTTTTTTAATTTTTGGATTGAAATCTCTTGATATTGTCTTCAACCTGTAGAGAATTTTTTGTGATAAAATACATAGTTGTTTGAGAGATATGGTCAAATCTTTGAAAACTAGGGTTTTGTTCCAAAATGATGCAAAACCTGCAACAAAAAGCTAACAAAACCTGCAACAAGAAGGATCCAAATCCAAAATTCCTCAAAATTTGTCAGTCTCACCAATGTAATTAGGGCTAAAATGTCCTCTTTATCACGTTAGGTTCACCAATGTAATTAGGGTTAAAATATTAAGGTTAATGCAATAAAGAACAATGAAGCACAAATGAACATAAAGACATAAAGCATAAAATAATATTACCAAGTCTTCATGCCACCACTAATTCGCCTACATTGCACTTCTCCATTTTTCTTGAATATGATAATTTCCCTCAGATTTGAGTGTGCAATAATAAGCCTATGACAAGTGACTAGCAAAATATTGAAGATTGTTGTCTCACACTAGCAACATATACTTGCATAATATGTGTAGATAGTGAAAATGACACGGGTAAGGTATTTTATAGAAAAGACAAATTTGAATGAATGGTTGAGATTGGATGCCAATAAGATGTCTTAATCAATGGTGAAGATTGAAAGTTGTAGTATGAAATAGGGTTATGGCTAAATTAGGGAAAATGATAAGGATGAAGAGTTGAGATTGAATTATGAGATAATTCAATCAAGATCTAGGATTAAATGAGATGTCAAGAGATAAGATTTGACGTGGAAGATAAGATTGGCACAGATAAAGAGGTGATAGGAGAAATTAAATAATAAAAATTATTTAATTTAGGTGGCCAATGAATAATTAAATAATTAAAATAATTATTTAATTATACAGGAATGTGACAAAAGGAATAATTTTGAATTGAATAATGATTTAATTCAAAATTCAAGAGAGTGAACCAAATTAAATAATTTTTATTTTTTTTAATTTAGGAGAGAAAAGGTTGATGAATAATTAAATAATTATTTAGTTATAGTGGAAAGTGGACAAAAATTAAATAAATAAGAATTTATTTAATTTTAGAAAGAAGAGGACTTAATTAGTGATGTAATTAAATAAAGAAAGATAAAAAAATGAAGAATTATGACTTTAGAAAATAGAAGAAAGGAATAAAGATTAAAAAATGAATTAATTAAATAATTAAAATTATTTAATTATCAAAGACAAAAGGGGAAATGATGGAGAATTGAGAAATCGCAAGCCTGAGACAATTTTTAATGGCTACATGCATAATGTGATCCCCCATGATGTTTCATTTGATGTATCTCTCTCTCTCTCTTTGTGACATTCCTCTATATGTACATACTTTCTTCTTTATGTTGTAAGAATTTTTCAATTGTCTTATGTTTTCCTTCTGGGGATAACACAAGGTGTCGAGACATTTAGGTCTCTTTCATGTTGACCCAAAATGATTTTTCCTTCTTTTTTCTCTCTTTGTGTAATTCTTTCAACTATATGAATATTTGGGGAATGATGATAGTTCTGAGCTCTTGAAACAACAATGTAGCAAAGACATACCAACCCTGAATCCATAGATCCCTAATGTATTTTTGGGGGAAACCCTTCCTTCCTATTTCATGACATAGCTTTATTTCGGAAACATATGAGTTGGCATAGGTTTTTTGAGGAAAGCTCTCATGTATTAGGACAAAAAAATTGGCTACTTTACAGAAATTTCGCACAATAATGGTGTAGCAACCAATTTAAAGTGGGGGTATACATCGATGACATCTTTTGACATATTTCATGGCATGATTTTATTTTTTATTGTGACGTGTCCTTTTCTTGGTGGTGTCATTGGGTTTGATGTCCTCCAAGAGTGCAATATTTATAAGGATACAATATCCCTTCATGAAATGATATGATACGAGAGGCATCCCATAAGTGGCAATCTGATATTCTTCACTTGTCCTCTCTTGGAGACATTAGGTACATTGTTCCCTAAGAAGACCTTACATGAACAAAGAAAAATCCCCTTTAACAAAAACCTACGTACATTAAATTAAAAAGCTTTTACAAAAGCAATACATTGTGGTGCCTTATTGAAGTTATTAGGAGGATAGCTTTTGTATGGTTCATATGATGAGAAGCTGAAACACTAGCATGACTTTCTCATTGTATAGTGGGAAGCCAACACAACGACATGCCTTTCTCACTAAATGACCTCGTTGGGACAAATCACCTAGTGGATAGACTGAGGTTCCACTACCCTAGAGTGAGCATGCATGATTGGGACAACTCACCTAGTGGACAAACTGAGGTTCCACTACCCCACAATGAGCAGCATATGTTACAAACAAACAGCCCCGTTCCACATCGTGTTGGAATGATTGCACTCAATCCTTTGTTTTTCTTTATTTCTTGGCCTTTGATAGGGTATGACTATGTGTCTTTTTTATTTCTGCATAATTAAGTTTCTTGAATGTCTACTTTAGTGTGAGTTTGAAATGGGGTCATACTCTCACTAAAGTGGGGAAAAAATTGTAGTATTGAAAAATGTAGCTCTTTTTCACACTTAATTCAGAAGTAATTGACATTGAACTAACCTAGTAATACATTGGTTTAGTGTTGTAATGTGTTGTACACATTCACATTACTCTAAGGCCTATTTTTAATAAAATGCACTTAAATTGTACCTTATTTAAGGTATTGTAAAGTGTTGTAGTACACTTTCACACTTATCTAGGGTTTCATTAACTAATTGAGCCTAATGGGCCCCTTTAACTCAAATTCAAGCCATCTTAATTGTATTTTATGAGAGATCTATCTCGACACTCAATAATCAAATTGAATAGCATTAAATTTGGCAAAACCAAAGTCCTAGAAAATGGTGCTGTGACCCATTCACCTTTAGTGGCGAATGGGTCCTCTCCATATAGGACCCTCCTTTCTATGCATATTTGAGGTGGGTTTTTGATGTTCTTTCCACCCCCTAAAGAAAGGTCCTAGAAACTTGTGCTAGGACCCATTTTCCTTTAGTGGTGAATAGGTCCTCCTCACATAGGACACCTCTTTTTGAATTTAATTTTGGAAAGATTATAATGAGTTTCAATCCTAGATTTGCTGTCAGCTTGAATTATTTGAATTTCGGAGTTAATCTCTAAATTTAGTATAAATATGGGGTAAATTCACATTGTTTCTCCTACCAAGCTTACAAAAGGCATACAAATTCAAGCTTTCAAGCATTAGAGAAATTCAAGAGAATTTTCAAAGACATTCAAAGGCAGATTATCAAGAGTTTATTGCAGAAAGTCAAGATCATTTCATCATGTCAAACACATAATGCATTCATACATTTTTGTGAGCTAAGATAGTTGATGTAGAATTGAAGATATAATTGAAAGCATAGTTACACATCGTATTTGAGATCAAGATATACATTCTTCATGGCCACTACATGTTAGTTTGTAGATTCATAGTCCAAGACAACTTACAAGGTATCAAAATTTCATCATTTCATGTTCATGCTTCAATTTCATTATTTAATCATTTGGCTTAATTACCTACAAGGGGTTTGACTTAGGAAAACCCCTATTCACTAACAATCAAAAAAAATTTCTTCTATTGAATGTGTTTTTGTAGATTTACAAGTTGAAGATCAAGTGGAGAACAAATTTGAAGAAAAAATGTCAAAGTTGTCACATTAAAAAGTTGTCATTCATAATGCAATCACAAAAAGAAAGCTACAAAATTTATTACAGGTTTTTAGGAGCTAACAACCAAGGATCTGAGAGTGCAAGAATCAAGGAATATAACCCAAATTTCAATTTCAAAAACCCTAAAAGGGACCCATTTGCCACTAAAGTCGATTGAGTCCTTTATGCCCTAAAAAATAGGCTTCATATGCAAGGTACACATCATTTTGAGCTCTAAAAAATTCCCTCATAGTTTCTATAATAGTTAAGGTTAGTTTTTTATTGTTATTGGCATCTTATAACACACATAATTGTATGTTGTGTAGTAAATTCTAGTGGCTTATCATATTGATCAATTTATTTTGATAAACCCACTTTCTCTATGCAACAAATCTTATGGAAAACCAACATAAGAAAAAAGGGACACACACAAGATGGGTGATATGAAGTAGCAAGACAAGATACACAAACATACAATGTAAAAGACTTAAAATAAAGAAAAAGAAGGAAAAAGGAGTGGATCAAGCCTCGTCTGTTTTTCAAACTCAATGTGGATCAAGCCTTACTTGTTTATCCAAAAAATGTTTACAAGTGAAACACGTTGTCCACTATGCAAACAAAAATGTGCTCACAAGGGCTAGTGTAGTCCGATATACACTATGTGAGCCCCTAAGAAAGTGAAAATCACACCCTAGGTTGATATGTACCCATAAAAAGGGTGGCTGATGGTAAAGTCATGCTAGGTCTATAGGCTCCCAACCACACCAAAGTTATACCTCCTGATAAATTTGATAAGATGCCACCAAAAATGGTTACAATGTTAGCATATTATTGTCATTGATGTCAAAAGAGGATCAAGAGTGAGATGGAACTAATCTTGTATGAGGGGTATGTTTTCATTGATGTGAAAATGTTGTCATTAATGTCTAAGAAGAGTATGGCATGTTGTGAATCTGGTTCTAGAATTTAGAGTGAAAGTTGCAAATGTTTCTTAAGATGTTGTATTGTTGTCATGCATCTTTATCATGATGTTGCAGTAAACTCTTCCAAGCATCTGAAGTAAAATCAAAGGCCAAATTCGATACAAGTTTTCTAAGAGCTTCCCAAAAAATTTATGAGCAAGTCCAAAGGATGTGTATCATGTCCATAAATGATTTATATCTCCTCTCAGCTAGTTTTAGGGTTTATGAGTTAAACCCTAGGCCTTTACAATAATGGTAACCATCAGATTTGATGTTTTCACATTGACTATGCATAGGCGGTAACTGGAAACATAGGCCATAACTTATGTCATTGAACTCATTCATTGACTAAATCCACTACCTAGTCATTCGGTTGACCTGGTCGGTGTGTTCCTTTGAAGATCTAATGGTGCATGATCAAAACTAGAATATCCAATCATTGTCACTATGGTCTTATGCATCATAGAAAGGTCTTTAAAGTTGTCTTGGAGTTAAATGATGAGAAAAGGAGATGCATCAACAACTACAATTGAGTTGATCGAACAGTTCCTGCTAGCCCATTATATTTGTGGTGGGTTCCGGTTAAGCCTCATAGGGAAGCAAGGAATGGTGGTGATCAAAGAAGGTCTTGATTGGATGGTGTACGATGATGGAGAATAGAACCTTGGTGGGTCCAACAACATGTAGCATCATCTCACTTGATCGCTTCACATCGCTATTGTGAAGCAAAGTGATAGGATGATTTGGGAGATGAGTTATGGAAGTGGATTATGACATCAACATTTCCAGTTGTTAGAATGCTATTACATCACTAGGTGTTAATGCATCACACTAATACACTGTTAAGAGTTGAAGCTTTTAGCCATATGCAATGAGTGTTAAATGATAGTGGAGAATGATGTCAAAGGAAGACACATGGTATTAGCTCACCAACCTATGGAGATTTTGTGGGCCTCTTGTCACTACTAATGCGATAGCAGGGGATAGTGCATATTGAAGGGAAGTTGATCTAAGGATGATCATTGTGTCTCTTCACATCCTGGAAATGAATGGTGATGGATAAATCAAATCAACAGTATGTGATGGCCATGAAGATTAAGATCAACGATGCAGATTTAAATGACCATTTATTTGACGGTCATATTTTAAAGATGTGATGATGATCAAAGGGTGCTAGATCATGGCATGAAGATAAATGATTGACGACTCAGATTTGAATGAGAATATTATAAATGGCTAAGTCCATGTAAATAGGTTTTTTCCTATAGAAAGACATGGAGGTGAAAATTAAATTTGCTACCTACATCAATGAAAACTGTAATGTAGATTTGATGGACGGAGCAATGGAACAGATTGCTAGAGATTTTGGGATCAAAATCAAATCAAATAATTAGAAGGATGCATTAAATGCATATCTAATCCTAGGGTTTGACAAAGAGAGAATGAGGGAAAATTATCTACACCAGAAATTAATGTTGTGTGGCTCAATGTCAGAGTATGACAGTGGAGAAGATATCATAGAATCCTAACAAAGAATCTGATTATGGTGAAGAATCTCATAGAAATCATCATCAACTAGAAACTACACAAAACACATGGGGATTTTTGTCTAGTGCATGCAATGGGGTGTAGTGAAGAAGTGTGTTTATAGTGTAGATGTGATTGTGAGCTCCATAGGCGGACAGTGAATACAATGAAAATAAAAGGAGTGAGATGCAAAAGAGGTATGAGGGTGCATTGAGGTAGACTGAGAATGCACTGAAGAAGAAGGGGAAGAACAAAGGTGAACCAGTGCGATGGGGAGCAGAGAAGTGAATTTCTAAGAGAGCAATACAAATTTGAGCAATTACAGAGTAAGTTGTAACATTGATTATTGTTCTTAGTGAAAAAATTCTAATCATAGTTTATGTTGTAAGTCTGATAGGTTGGTGTCATCAGATAACTATGTTGGTGCTCAGATTAGGGGATTTGAGTCTCCTTAGGGTTGGTGCCCTTAAAAGTTGTAACAAAAGGTTTCCTTGTGAGGCTAGATTAGAACAACAACTCCTAGTAGCATTTTCTCACCATAGTTTTTCCCATCTTGGTTTTTTCACATATATTTTGTGTTATGTGTTGCTATATTGTGTGCTTGTTTACATTTATTTATTTATGTTTCAATCTACACACTAAGTGTTTAAGTAGTTAGTCTTCTCTCTAACTTAAACGGTTAAAATTTTAGTATCTACTGATTCGCCCCCCTCTCAATAGATTGTTGTGTTCCTAAAATTGGTATCAAAGCTCTAGGTTCCCTAGGAGAAGCTTAACTAGCTTAGGTAGATTATTGGATTTGTGAACACAATGGCCAGTCAAGAAAAAATTATCCACAAACAAGCCACCCAGGTTTGATAGAACAAATTATACTTTTTGGAGTTTATTAATGAAGAGATACTTGGGGTCTTTAGGGTTTGATGTGTGGATTTCTATTGTGAATGGGTACATACCACCTACCACACCCCCTACTGATGCTACAAGAAAAAGAGATTATTAGAATAATGAAAAATAATGGTTTGCTATTAGAAACAACTTTTCTAGATGTGTGCATAGATAAGTGATGTATTGTAAGAATGCACAAGATGTATAGGATACATTGAAGAAGATACAAGCAGGAGATGAAAATCTAAAACTAGCCAAGATTCAAGTACTGAGTGCCATAATTGAAGGTCTAAAGATGATAGAAGAAGAGAATACTGTAGACTATCTTAAAAGAGTTAATGATGTAGTGAACTCCATTAGAGGATATGTAGAGCAAGTACAAGAAGAGGTCATTTTACTAAAATTCCTTAGGTCAATGACATACAAGTATGACTCTAAGATCTTAGCAATAGAGGAAGGAAGAGAAATAGGAAAACTTACTCATAATGAGTTGCATGGTATATTCACCACATATGAGATGAGAATGGGTGATGGAGAGCCATCCAAAAAAGAATCTTCCTTCAAGGTTTCCAATAAAGAAAAGGATGATGCACCTAAGAAAGATAAAGCTGAAACCACCACATCTGAACAAGGAGAGACTGATGAGGAAGAAGAAAAATTCATCAAAAGATTAAGGAGAGGTTATGGCAAGCACAAAGGTAAGTTATCCTTCAAATTCTTTGACTGTGGTAAAGTATGACATTTTTCTTATAAATGGCCCTACAAGAAGGATAACCCTAAACAAGAAGAATACCATACGATGAAGAAAATGCATTATCCTAAAAAGAAGGATTTTGGAAAGAAGAAGAAGAGCCTAGATATTAAAGAAGGAAGTGACTCATCTGATGGTAGTGATAGTTTAGACGATGATTTAGATAGTTCTCTTGCAATGGAAGAAGAAAAGGTAGAATTTATTCTCATGGCTCAAGACTCAGTAAAGTAGAAGCATGGTATGGGTAAGAATCTTGGCGAAGAAGAAGCTAAAATAGATCTAGAGGGAGAAATTATTTATGCCCTAGAATATCTTAATGTTTTGAGAGATGTAGTTGAAGGAATGAAAAAGGAGAACAAGAAGTTATCTAAAGAGCTTGAGGAATATAATCTGATGGTAGTAAGTTTGAAACTTCAAGTGGAGGAAGCCAAAATAATGGAAGAAGTGATGAAATCCAAAGTGGGATCTAAAATTAAAAGATGCATGAAGCTTGAGGCAGAAGTAGTAGCCTTAAGAAAGGATTTGGAAAAATTTAAAGAGCAAGTTGAAAAAGGGTTGAAGCTAAAATGTGGATCAGATTTTTTGGATGAGCTATTGAGTACTCAGAAACCCGCTAACAAAGAGAAATCTGGTTTAGGGTCGGATAAAGGAAAGAGTTCCTTTATCAATGAGTCAACAAAAATTTATGAAAGATTTAGAGAAGAAGAAAAGTCAAGTAATGAGAAACCCTATAAGGAAGATGCTATTGGAGAAGAGAAAAAGTCTACTAAGATGAAGAAATCAGAGGAAGAAAAGAAGCCTGATGTAGACAAGAAGAATATCCAATCTACTCCAAATAATCAAAAGACAAGGAAGAATTTTAGAAGGCCTAATGCTAATTGATTAACAAGAGTACATGATCCAAGGAGGCCACCACATCCAACTAAAGGAAATTCTATGACCAAGTATTCTTCGTACTTTCATGGATATTTTTAGACATGTAATCAATTTGGTCATAGGGCTAGAGAATGTAGAGTCATTCTTAAAGGGAATACAAATTATTGAAGCAAAAATCAATTTTCTCTCTTAGTTGATATGAATGTAATCTGTTATAACTACAAAAAATTTGGTCATTTATCTAGAAACTATAGAATTTTTTTTATAAGACCAAATGTTTAGTATTTGAAGAAGAAGAATACAACCCCTAAAAAGGAAAGGAATCTAAGGTTCCTAAGGAAGAGGGAGAGAAGATTGAAAAGAATTCTAAGAAAGTTTGGAAAGTAAAAGAGCAGAGTTCTACTCAATCTATGATTTCCAAAATTGTACTACATGGAAAGAAACAAAGTGTGTGGGCCATTGATAGTAGTTTCTCCAAGCATATGACTAGAGATAAAGGAAAATTCATTGAGCTCAAAAAGTGTAAAGAAGGATTAGTAAATCTAGGTGATAATACTATTGTCAAAATTCATCGTAAAGGAATTTTGAGCGTAGATGGGATGAACAGAACAAAATATATCCTTTATATTGAAGGGTTGAAACATAACCTTCTAAGTGTTAGCCAAATGTGTGACAATGGTTACAAAGTTACATTTAACTCTGAAGGTTGCAAGATAAGAAATAATGGTAAGACAATTTCACAAGGAGTCAGGATTGATAGCAATCTCTACAACCTTTGTGAATTAAAAGGCCAAAATTGTCTAATAAGTCATGCAAATGAGAGCTGGTTTTGGCATAGAAGATTGGGACATGTCAATTTTGACAATCTAGTCAAAATAAGTTCAAAAGGGCTAGTAAGAAACTTGCCAAGAATTAAAAAACACTACATGAAAGGATGCCAACAAGGAAAGGAAATAGGGACCAAGTTTCCAACAAAGGATTATTCAACAACAAAACCCTTGAAAATTGTTGATACTAATCTGTGTGCTCCCACAAGGACAAGAGGATTGCAAGGTGAGAGGTATTTCATGCTACTAATTGATGATTATACTAGAATGGCATGGGTGGGCTTTCTGAAGGAGAAGGTTGAGGCATTTGAGAAGTTAAAGATATTCAAGAAGCTTGTTGAGAAGGAAACTGATAGGAGTATCAAGTGCCTAAGATCAGACAGAGGAGGAGAATTCACATCAAGTGAATTTAGTAGGTATTGTGAAGACCATGGGATCAAGAGGTAATATTTTGTACAAAGAAATTCATAACAAAATGAAGTTGTAGAAAGAAGAAACATAATAGTTAAAGATATGGCTAGAGCAAACACTTTTTAGAAAGAAGTAGTTCACACTATAGTACACATTCAAAATAGATCTCTTTTAAGAGAAAATAGTGGCAAGATTCCTTATGAACTATGGTATCGAAGACCCGCATCTATCAAGTATTTTAAATTATTTGGTAGAAAACCCTACATAAAAAGAGAAGATGAAAATTTGGGGAGTTTTGATTCAAGAAGTGATGAAGGCATATTTTTAGGATATTCCACCCAAAGAAAATCTTACAAGTGTTATAACAAGAGGCTACACAAGATGGTGGAAAGCATCAATGTCAAAATTGATGAGGATATAAATTAGATTAAGCCCAGGAGAACCAACCTTGAGATTGAATCAAAAGATGAAGAAGAGGTTGTTGTTGATGAATAAAAAGAGGAAGAATAATGTGAACCACATATTGAAAGAGTGCCTACAAAGTATGTGAAAAAGGATCATTCAAAAGTTCAAATAATTGGTGATAAAAATGGAGTTATGACCAGGACAAAACTTGAAAACTATAAGGAACAAGTAAATGTATCCCTCCTATCATAGATTGAGCTGAAAATCTTCTCAAAATCCATCAATGATGAGAGTTGGATAAAGGCCATGGAGGAAGAGTTGAATTAGATTGAGAAGAATAAAACATGGGAATTGGTTCCTAGACCCCCAAGAAAAAACTTCATTGGCACAAAATGGGTGTTTAGAAACAAATTGAATGAAGGTGGAGCTGTAGTAATAAATAAGGTAAGATTAGTGTGCAAGGGGTATGCACAAGTTGAAGGGATTGACTTTGAAGAAACATTTTGAACTATAGCAAGATTAGAGGCAATTATAATGTTTCTTGCATTTTTAGTCTATAAGGGATTTAAAGTATATCAGATGGATGTTAAATATGCATTCCTTAATGGAAACCTAGAAGAGGAAGTCTACATTGAACAACCAAAAGGTTTTCAGTTGTCAGAGGATGATGATTATGTGTGCAGATTAAGGAAAGTGATATATTGTCTTGAACAAGCACCTAGGGAATGGTATTCCAAATTAGACCAGTATCTGTAGCAACAAGGATTTAAGAAAGGATGTGTAGATAGTAATATGTATTTCAAATTAGAAGATGAGCACACAATTATTGTTGTATATGTAGATGGCATATTTTTTGGAGGTAGTAGTGACAAAATGTGTAAAATATTTGCTACACATGCAAGATGAATTTGAAATGAAAATGTTATAAGAGTTGTCATTTTTCCTTGGCTTACAAATTATACAAACTAATAATGGGATATTCATATCTCAAACAAAATATGCTAAGGAAATGCTCAAGAAATTTGGAATGGAGGATAGTAGACTAGTCACTACCCCCATGATAACTGACTGCAAGCTGAGTAAATCAGATGAATAACTAGATGCAAACTAGACAACGTATATGTTAATGATTGGAAGATTATTGTACTTAACTGCATCAAGACCATGCATTATGAAAGTAGTATGTTTAGTGGCAAGGTATCAAGCTAAACAAAAACAATATCATGTCAACTCAGTAAAGAGAATATTTAGATACATCAAAAGTACCAGTGGTGGATCATTCTTCTAAGGAAACAAGTTAGTTTCCTATATTATCAAGAAGCAATAATTAATCAATCTATCCACTGTAGAAGAAGTGTATGTGGAAGCAACACCATGTTATACTAAATTCCTTTGGATGAAGTAGATAGTTAAGGACATCAAGGTAGAGTACAAAGAACCTACCTTAATTATTTGTGAAAATTCAAGTGCCATAAACATATCAAAGAATCCAATGATTCACTCTAGAACAAAGAACATATCTATTTAGTATCACTTTATAAGAGAGAAGGTTTCAAAAAAGGAGTTTAGCATGGAGTATGTTCCCACTAAAGAATAGGTAGCTGAAATTTTCACCAAGCCTCTTTCTAGGGAACAATTTGAACATCTGAGGCAAAATTTGTGAGTCATTACTCCCACACCATATCACTAGTCACTAGTGATAGGGCATGAGTCTAGGGTGAGCCTCAATTGTACTTCATTCATCCCTAGAAATGGAAAGGATAAATCAAGTCCTATAACAATGGTTTTATAATTTATTAATGAATTATGGTTGCATAGTAAAAGATTCCCATTTTCTCTTTGAATTTCTTATCAAAGGGGGGGCATATTGTCAAGGGGAGTTATCCCTTTACCATTGATGTCAAACGGGGAGAAATATGTGAAAATGCTCAAATGGGAGCAGGGAGGAGAAAACTCTTGTCTAAATGGTTAAATTGATACAAAGCTTTAATGTTACAGATTTCAATTGGTATTAGACCATTTCAGTTAATTGGCATGAGAATTTATACTTTCCATTAATGAAAAAGAGAGATATTTTTAGCATATTGTTTTCATTGATGTCAAAAGAGGATCAGGAGTGAGATGGAATTGATCCTGTATGAAGGGTGTGTTGGCATTG
This sequence comes from Sequoiadendron giganteum, assembly GCA_007115665.2. Taxonomy (NCBI): domain Eukaryota; kingdom Viridiplantae; phylum Streptophyta; class Pinopsida; order Cupressales; family Cupressaceae; genus Sequoiadendron; species Sequoiadendron giganteum. The sequence goes on along the minus strand of CM021110.1, from coordinate 417,392,585 downwards.
ATGTCAAAATGTTTTTATTAACGTCTAAGAAGAGTATGGCATGTTGGATCTAGTTCTGGATATTGGAGTGCAAGTTGCAAATGTTTCTTAGGATGTTGCATTGTTTTCTTGCAACTTTTTCATGATGTTGCAGTAAACTCTTCGAGGAATTTGAAGTAAAATCAAAGGACAGATTTGATATGGGTTTTCTGAGAGCTTCTCATAAATTTTATGAGAAAGTCCAGAGGATGTGATGTATCATGTCCATAAATGAACTATATCTCCTTGGCCAATTTTAGGGTTTATCAGTTAAACCCTAGGCTTTCACAATCATGGCAACCAACAGATTTTATGTTTTCATGTTGACTATGCAGAGGCGATAACTAGTCACATAAGTCATAAATTATGTCATTGAATTCATTCAATGACCAAACCCACTACTTATTCATCCTATTGATGTCGCCAGTGTGTTCCTTTGAAGATTTGATAATGCATGATCAAAAGTAGAAATTTGAATGACTATCGCTATGGTCTTATGCATCACATAAAGCTCTTTAAATTTGGCGTGGAGTTAAACGATGAGAAAAGTATATGTATCAACGGTTGTGATCGAGTTGATCATATGGTGCCCGCCAGGCTGTTGTGTTTGTGGTGGGTCTCAGTTAAGCCTTGTAGGGAAGCAAGGAATGGTGGTGATCAAACAAGGTCTTGATCGAATGATTCACGATGATGGAGAAGAAAACCTTGGTAGTTCCAACAACACATGGTGTCATATTAGACGATCTCTTCACATCACTGTTGTGAAGCGAAGTGACTAGATGATTTGGGAAATGAGTGATGAAAATGGATTATGGCATCAACATTGCCAGGTTTCAAAATGTTATTGCATTACTAGGTGTCAATGCATCACACTAATACACCATTAAGAGTTGAATATTTCAATGATATGTGATGAGTGTTGAATGATAGTGTAGAATAACGTCGAAGACAAACACATGGTATTAGCTCGCTAGCCCATCAATATTTTGTGGGCCTGTTGTGAGTGCTAATGAGATAGTAGGGGATAGTACAAATTGAAGGGTAGTTAGTCCAATAATGATCGTTGTGTCTCTTCACATCACATAAATGAATGGTGATGCCTAAAGCAAATCAGTGATACACGATTGTCATGAAGATTAAGATTGATGATGGAGATTTAAATGATTACATTTATTTGGTGGTCACATTTTAAATATGTGACGATGATTGAAGGAAATTGGATTGTGGTATGAAGAAATATGATTGACGGCTCAGATTTGAATGAGAAGATTATAAATAGCTAAGTCCATGTAAACATGGTTTCACTTGTAAACTGACATGGAGGTGAAAATTAAATGTTCTACCTACATCAATGAAAATTTTAATAAATATTTGATGCATAGAGCGGTAACATAGATTTCTACAGAGGTTGGGATCAAAATCAAATCAAATAATCAGAAGGATGCATTAAATACATATTTGATCCTAGGGTTTGATAGAGAGAGAATGATGGAAAATTCTCCACACCAAAAATTAATGTTATGTGGCTCAATGTAGGAGTATGATAGTGGAGCAAATATCCTAGAACCCTAATAGAGAATCTGATTATGGTGAAGAATCCCAAGGAAATCATCATCAAAAAGAAACTACAAAAAACAACTGAGAATGTTTGTCTCGTGTATGCAACGTGATGTAGTGAAGAAGTGTTTGTACAGTGTAGATGTGATTCTAAGCTCCATAGGAAGATAGTGAATACACTGAAAAGAAAAGGAGTGAGCTGCAAAAGAGGTATGAGGGTGCATTAAGGTGGACTAAGAATGCACTAAAGAAGAAGGGGAAGAACAGAGGCCAACCGGTGGGGTGCAAAGTAGAGAAGTGAATTGCTAGGAGAGAAACATAAATTTGAGTAGTTATGGAGTAAGCTATAACATTGATTAGCATTCTTAGTGAAAAAATTGTAATAATCATTTATGTTGTAAATATGATAGGCTGGTGCCATCAGATAACTGAGTTTGTGCTGAATTTAGGGGATTGGAGTCTCCTTAGGGTTGGTTCCCTTAAAATTTGTAACATAAGGTTTCCTTGTAAGGCTGGATTAGGATAGTATCTCCTAGCAACGTTTTCTCACCGTGGTTTTTCCCATCTTGGGTTTTCCATGTATATTTTGTGTTATGTTTTGTTAGATTATGTGCTTGTTTACATTTCTATATTTCATGTTTCAATCTACAAACTAAGTGATTAAGTAGTCAATCTTCTATCTAACTTAAAGTGTTAAAATTTTAGTATCTACTTATTTACCCCCCTCTTAGTAGATTATTTTGTTCCAACACACAAGGCTAGAAAGTTGCATTATGCTAGGTACTCATGAAAAAGACTCTACTAGCAAGAAAGTTGTACTATGCTTGGTGGTCTTGATATGTTCAATAGGATAGAATATTCAAAGGGATTTTTCTGAGTTCATGAGAGATCTCACCTTAGGGAACATCGTGCCTAATGTCTCCAAGAGAGGAAAAGTCAAGAATAAAATATTCACAACTTAGGGAATGTAGTTTATAGTGTTACCACTAAGATGAATGCCATATGCTTAGAAAAGTTGCAATATTGAAGGACATCAAACCCAATGACATGAAAAAGAAGACACATTGCATGGAGTAAGAAGAACACACTTTGAATAAATTTTTTATACTTTCTAGGAGATGTATACTATCATCACTAAGAATGGAACATGCAAATAATGAATGGGGGATAATATCCCCCCACTTAAAATATCAACATACTTGCTATGTTGGCATTTTAAGTAGAAAGAGAGGAAGAGGTGATCCTTGAAAAGAATGCACAACTCAAAAAACTAGTTATCCTTGCCCCCCAATAATAGAGACAAAGAAAACCACCAAGAACCATCATGTTGCTGCCAAGAGAGATATGGTTGCACCTAAAATTATACTACCATGAATGGCAATGAGCAAGACACATAAAGCTACTAATGCTACATAATGATGAGCAACATGATCAGATGAAAATCAATATCAAATAGAGGAAATGGGTGCATCAACACAAGGAAGACCGCCAAAATCCTTAAGATGTTGAATTTTATCACTCAAAGCCTTATATTCATTAGTAGAATGACCATGAACTCAATGATATGCATAAAATGATCTCTTTTTGTAAAATTTATTTCATGTTCTTGGAGGGAGAGATATCAAGCGAGCTTGGAGAAGCTTTGACAAGTTACTCTCTTGATAAATAGTAGAATATGTTCCTTTACTTTGTAAAAAGGGTATCTCTTGCTTAGTACAAGGTGCCATACATGCACAAGACTCTTTAGATTGTGAAATTTTATACTCTCCCTTAAAGGAGGGTGTAAAATCTAATGAACCCCAATCATTACTTAGACATATGATTGAAGATGTCCTAGGAGTGTTTTTCATGATTACATTGATATTCAACAAATATTTCTTTGATTCTTTTGTTTGTTTTGAGGGACAATAACCAAGACCGCTAGTTTTTTCTATGATTTCAGGATGTACCAAGGTTAAAGTTGTCTTAGAGGAATATATTTTGTAATAGTGTTGGTATTAAGTGAAGAATTTTTTATGATTTTATTTCTTTCGAGAGACAATAACCAAGACCATTAGTGGTTCTTGTGTGTTAGGATCTATAGTGACACAAACACCTTGTTCTCTAGCACCACATCCATATCCACTTTAACTAAGTTGTTTCAAAAGTTTGTAACATCTTCCATATAATTTTTCCATTTATTCTAGATTTTTTGGTTGTTGATAATCATTGTCATCAAAGTTCATTGTGTAATTTTATTCTTCTTCTAAAGTGGTTGAAGTGGATGATTTCGAAGGTTCTTCCAAACTTTTTATTGACATTACCATTGGTTTTTTCTCTTTTCAGAATCTTTTGTTATGATCTTGTATTCTCCCATGAATGTAGGTGTAAAATCTAAGGAACCCCAATCATCCTCCAATAACTTTGTGAAATTTTCAATATTGTTCTCCTTTTCTCCCTCTTGCACAAGTTCTACTTTTGAAGTTGGTATCATTTTTTTCAAAGGACTTCACTTTTCTTTCTTAGTGTACAAATGATTTTTTGATTCAAGGCCAAAATTGATTGTGTAGACTTTATTGTTGGAGAGATACGTCATTAAATGATTAAGAGTTGAAGGAATTGCATGAATTTTGTGAATCCATGGTCTTCCCAAAGGAATATTGTATGAAATATCTTGAGGCATCACATGGACAAGAGTTTGCAATGTGGCCTTTCCAATTATAATAGGTAATGTGATCACACTAAGTGATTGTGTTCCTACATTATCAAATCCATGGATAGATAAAGAGTTTGGTTGTATTTGGATTTTGTCTACTCCAAGTCTATCCAAACGGTTTATGCTACACACATTAAGGGTTGTTCCATTGCCAACAAGGGTTCACTTTATCCTTCACCTATTAATGAAAGCCACTATCATTAAAGATTCATTTTATTTTTCACTTCCAAAGGAGGTAGCTCACTATAGTGAAAAATTTAATGTCTACATTAATTGAATTCATTCCTTGAATTAGGGTTTTTGCATCATTTGGTTGCACATTAGGAGAGATAGGAACTTGTTATAAATCACTTTGAATCATTCTATGATAATTTAAGGTGATTCTTTAATAAGGTTCCATAAGGATATCTTAATGAGATTATTTTTAAGTTGTTCAACAAGATCATACTCCTTTCCACTATGTACAGGAAAATGAGGAGCACTAGGAAAGATAGGTTGAGGTAATGGTAATGAAGTAGGAATGGTTTGTGGTTGCCTATTGGGTGAGTGCAGGATCATGGGGGTCCAAAAAGTGGTGATATGACAAAAAAATGGTTGATGACATTTTATTTATCCAAATTTGATTAAATTAAAAGGGTTTATTGAAAGAATTGTTATCTTTCCACCAATATAAGATATTCCTTATTTTGAATTTAATAGATAATTATTATTAATTTTCTGCATGTATTATGACTAATGTCCTAATTGATAGGCTAATTAGAAAATATCTATAATTCTCAAATGATTTCACAATTTTTTAATCCAAAAGATGCTTCCCATACTGTAGGATTAAAAAAAAAATTGAATTTCATAAATTTTTGACCAAGTTATGGTGGTCAAACAAATAAATTTTACTATTTTTAAATTTTTTTAATAAAAAATTCATAATTAATTATTTACTTGCAAACAAATAACCAAAAAAATGTTGCACATTTGGGCATGTGTCCTCTACTTATATTGAAAGTTTCAAAAATAAATTTTATTTTTTTCTTATACTTAGGCTGGTCAAACATAGACCTCCTTTTCATTTTTTTCCTAAAAATTCAGTACTATTGCATTGAAATTTCAAAATTTCACCAAATAGATTTACTTTTTCTCCAAAAAATGAATAGTATCTTAGAAAATACATTCAGTTTTATAAAAAATCTAAACTTACATATTTTTCAAATTATGTTAATAACCTATTCAAATTTTTATGTCAAGTTGCCTAACTCTTTTTTTTTGAACTTGCATTGCCACTTAGGGGCCTAGTTTGGGCCCCCATGATCCTGCACTGACTTTATTGTAGCTTGTGTTATATGTGTGAGCAATGGTATTATAACTCGGTTGTTGAGAAACATTGTTACTATCAAGTTGCATTGTAAAATTCTAGATATCTCCTTGGGATAATGGTTTCTTTTTAGGTGGTCCTATGATAAGCACAAGTTTTCTTTGAACTTGAGGTTGATATGAGAGTGGGTAGATGGTAAGAAGTGATTTAGGAGATGAATTTGGAGGTCCAATAATTAGAGTACTTGTAGGAGTCCTACTCAAGGGATATCTAATGTTCATAACCTCAAAAGGTTTATCCTCATTGTGATGGTATTTTAGTGAAGGAAATTATAATGTCACCTCATCATCTTCATCTAATGAAGCCACATTACTATTGTTTGAGATACATGTATCAATTCTATCATTTTATTACACCATGATATCTTCCCTAGTAGGATAACTTTGACGAGAGGAGCAAACAAGATGTTCATCACATTCCATGGTTAGATTTTGTAATTTAACTTCATCACAAGTAGGGGAGGCATCAAGAGAATAATAAATATGATTTTATTGCTTATCAATGATTGGATCCTTTTTCTTCAAATATATATTCCCAAGTGCAAGAAGCATTAGGAGAGGGAGAAACAAGATTCTCATGATTCTCAATGAGTGTATCTTCTAACACCAAACTATCTTCTTCACAAATAGGAGAGATATTAGGGGAAGAAAAAATGTGATTATCATGGTTATCTATGATTAAATCCCCTTGTCCTATAATGTCTTCCCAAGTAGGTGAGGTAGGGGAAGAGAAAAAAAGAGGATTATCATGGCTCGTAATCATTGGATCTCCTAACACCAAAATATCCTCTTCATAAATAGGAGAGATTTTGGTAGAAGAAAAAATGTGATTGTCATGATTGTCCACAATTGCATCCTCTTTCACTAAAGCATTATCACAAATAAGAGAGGTGTTGGAAGATGAAAGGAGTCTAGGTAAAGTGATTTTAAGAAATGTTTCAATGATCTCATATTATTGTGTCATAATATCTTCCCAAGTGGGAGAAGGAGAGGGAAAAATATACTTTCATTATTTTCAATGATTATATTTTCTTTCACCAAGATACCTTCATCACTAGTATGATATGTATCAGGAGAAGAAAAATTATGGTTTTCATGGTTATCCATGTTTGTATCCTCTTGCATCAAAAAATCCTCACAAATGGGAGAGATATTAGGGGTTGAGTGAAGGATAGGAAAGGTGATATTAAGAAATGTGTCAATGGTTTGGTTATGTTGCACTAAGATGTTCTCATAACTAGGAAAGATAGTGGGAGGACGGCTAACATCTTTCTTAATGACCTCATTTATTTGCTCTAAATTTTACTCATAAGAGGGGATATTGTACTTATACAGTTTCCAATCTTAACCACGTCAAACCACATATTTCAAAAGGAAACATGCTAACATGAAAAGTAATCTATCCAACTTATGCAATGCTTCAGAATGTAGCACTTGTCCTATAGGTTTGATGATTTTTAATATTTAAATGAATTTTTTGTTTTTTTATGAGTTTGCAACAAATGTGACAAAATAACACCTTTTCTTGTAGATATACTAACTATTTTTCATAATTTTAAAATATAATTTGAATAGCAGAAATAAGAAGCTAAAATAAAGATTTAAATGCACTTAGAAAGTGGTTAGAATGTCTATATAGGGACTCATTCACCTATGGGCGAATGGGTCCTTGCTCAGCATTTTAAAAATTGAAATTTTCAAATTTTGAGCTTCTATATGTGATTTCTATTTCTCCTTTCAGACTGTAACTTTTGTGACAAAATTTTCCAAAATTTGATGAACTAATGCAAGTAGAATTAATGGAAAATGATGAACTATATGACACATTTTTAAATGCAATTTTGGCATAATTTTTTAATATGAATGATTGAACTTACAATAATAAGCAAGTACTATGCAAAATTAATGTAATAGCCATGCAAATTTTTTTGAATTTTTCAGACTTAGACAATACAAAATTGCATATTGAAAACACTATATGAAATTTAAACTAATGTAATTTTGACAACCCTAAATGAGATGTAAAGAAAACTTATGAAAATCCTAGATCAAGGGTTTGGATTTGTAGTGTAGAAAAATGGATCCCTTGACATTTTCACACTCGTTTGGGCCCTCCTTGTGGATTTTGGCTTAATGTTGGCTTGATTTAGTGTTGTAATGTGGATAACACATTCACATTAGGTCTTGGGCCCTTGTGAACTAATGGATTTTAATGGTACCTTGATTAAGTGTCGTAAAAAACTTTCATAGTTTTTCTAGGGTTTTATCAAATAACCAATCATAATAAAGATAATTTTAATCAAAATTAATCTTAATCTTTCCTTATTTAGAGTCTTCGAAAGTGTTGTAACACACTTTCACACTTCTCTACACTTGTCATTAATAATTTGTCTTTCTTGTGCTTTAATCAGTCCTATTTTGCATCCACAAGCCTCATTTATTGCATATTTTCAAGGATAATCTTGACACTAATCAATATTCAATCATAATTTAGGTGTTTTTGGCTTATGTGGCCCAAATTTAGGGACCTGGGACTCATTTTCCACCTTGCGCAAATGGGTCCCACCTGGACCTTTTAGCCTCGAACTGGTTTTCACACATTTCTAAGGACTTTTTGTTTTTGGTCCCGTACATTATGTCTAATGGGACTCATTCACCACCTTGGGTGAATGAGTCTTGTGTGACCAAAATTCAAAATTTTGGTAGGATTTTATTCTCCTATATCTAATGTTAGCTTGTAGTGTTGTAATTTCAGGAATTCTTGCATAATTGAGTATAAATACAAGGTTCTTTCACTCATTTTCTCCTAACAAGCAATCAAGTGACCTAGCATTCAAGAGAGTTCACAAAAGCATTTGAGAATTTACAAGAGAATTCAATGAAATTTAAGGGATGATTATCAAGCATTTTAGAGAAGCAATCAAGTTCCAATCATCATGTCAAAGATTTCATATATCATGTCTGTTATTGTGCTAACAATTGTGATGTAGAGTTTATGATTCAAGAAATTGTTTCAAGAAAGATCAACATCATTCAAGAAAGAGTCAGGAACCACATCCATTACAACCATTTCAAGCATATTTGTAACACCTTATTGCTAGGGTTTTGTGAGTTGCAACACTATCTTTTGTTCATTCATCATTCTCCATTCTTATTTTCTTTCATTTGAAGGATTAATTACCAATAAGGGGTTTGACCAAGGAAAACCCCTATCCCCTAACCTCACAACACTTTTACCTCTCCTTTATGTGTGATTTGTAGGTTTAGGTTGTATATTTCACAAGGAGCAAGATTGGAGAAAAATTGTCAATTGATCAAAGTTGTCAAAGTTGTAATCAACCCTTGGAGAAATTGGGAGAAGACTTGTCGGTGGCAATTTGTTATTTCAGATATGAAAATCAGTCAAGAAGAGCATAGCAGGTTGAGAAGAACAAAATTAGGTCCTAAACTTCTAGAAAACTAGAAGTTGATTAATTCACCACAAGTTGCAAATGAATCCCACTATACAGGCATGGCAAATAATTTTACAGATCTAGATACCCTTTTGGCAAAAACCTATTCTGGCACATTTTTCCAAAAATAGGACTGATTCACCTAGCCTAGAAAATGAGTCCCAATCAACCTTGATAGAATATTTTTTAGTGATTCAGACCTCCATTCAGTCATCTCTAATTTCTCAACTGCACACTTTCTATTTTACAATTTTTTGTTGCATTTCATTCATCTTTCTAGGTCATTTAGAGTTAGTTTGCATTCAACTAGGGTTTTGCATTTCACCTTGCATTTCATTGTATTTTCCAAGTCTAAGCTTGGTTGTGAACCCCTTATTAGATCTCATTCAACCTTTAGGAAATCCCTCTTGCAAGATCTCTTTCTCCTTTGCAAAGAGATCTCAAGGGTTTTTTCTTGAGTGAAGTGTATGAATATTGCCCACCTTTCCTTCTAGGTCCAAAACCCTAGAGGTGAAAATAAAGAGGACCCACTATTTTCTTCATTTCATTTCATGAACCTAGATATATATGCTCATCATTATTCTTATTTGGAGTGCACCTTCATCCTATATTTTTCTTGCATTAGGATTTGCATTTGTTAATTTTCATTCTAGGGTTACAAGTTTTGCATTAGTGAAAGCTCATTTAGCTTGCATTTTTGCATCTAGTTTGATTGAAAATAATTAAAATTCTACATTTTCATCTCACATAGATCATTAAATATAAAAAGCATAAAATCCAATTCAAAAATCTTGAAATTTTTGGAAAAAATCATCCCTGGGACTCATTCGCCATCCTAGGCGAATCTGTCCCTCTGCATATTTTGCATTACATTTTCTGGCATTTAGAGTTCAATTTTTGAGTTTTTGTTTGCTATTATTTACTTTATGTTTCAGTTTCCATAATTTTAGTTGCAGGCATTTCACTATTCTTAGCTTACATTGCATTCACATTCACATTGAATTTAGTAGCCCTTGCATGCATATTTTGTGTCCTATTTCTAATACTATAGTGAGACGAAGTTTGAGAATCATGTCATCTCGTGATAACACAATCATTGTGGATCTTAGGTTATCTATCTCTTTCACTCCTAGTATTGACACTAGTACACTAGATATGGACACTACCTTTAACAACTCTTTTCCTTCAAGTAGTATGCAAGTTGAACCAAGGAATGATAGTCTTCCACAAGAGAACACAATTCAAATTCATGAGGACCTAGCAAACTTACAACACCAAGTGAAAAATGATAAAATATCAACTACTTCCATTCCTACCATAGATAACATTCACCACATGCTTGAAAGTGAAGATGGTCTTTTCCTTGCGAAAAACATAGTTCAAATCTTTGGAAAACACCTACCCCCAACCACTAGTTTTCCTTTGCCAACAAACAATGTCACAAGCCAAGGAGGAACTCAAATTCCTCCTCCCTCAACAATTGCCTCAATACCTACCTATACCCCTCCTCAAGTCACAACAAAAGTGAAACATATTAGTAATGTGATTCCTTCCTTGGGTATTACTTCTAGCATCCCTGATTCCTATGTGGCATCATATGTTATATCTCCTACCACCTTACCACCTATCAACATTCCATTTAGTTGTCCTACAAACACATACACCCCTTCACCTTTTTCACTCCCATGTCATAACACAAGAAATGATCCTCTAATAGCTCAACTCTTTTAAACCATTTGATCCCTCCAAAAGAAAGCTTCCACCATCAATCAAAATAAAAATGGCCAACCTACATATTATATCTAAAGTAGTTCATTGTGCTTAGAAATATTGCAAACACTAATGCTAGAAGGTGTATAGGTGCCTATATTTGAGATATATGGAGGGAATGGAGATCATTCTAACCATTTCAATGCCTATAGTGCCTTATGTAGCGAATTTTTCCTTAATGATAAACTATTGGCAAAAAATTTCCTAGATAATTAAAATACATCACCTTGGAATGGTTATCCTCTTTACTGAATAACTTAATTAGTTGATTCAATGAACTTATTGATGCATTTGTAAAACATTTCCAAGTGTATATGACTCCTAAGATGACCTTGGTTGTGTTGTTTGTTTTTAACAAACCAATCAGATCTCACCAAATACCTATGAGCTATCTACACTCAATTCTTGAATACTTGAGAGACAGTTGGCCAATGAATGAGATGAAGCATTAATGCTTCTTCTCCTACACTTCAGGCTCTGCAAGACCTGAGAGGGTAATCCCACAATGTATATGGTATATCCCTATCTATCAAATTCTATTATATGTTGTATAACAAAGTAGATGTATTCCCATCATAGGCCAAATAGATAAAATCCTTCAAGAAATGAGTAGTTCCTTAGAAGAATCAAATACTAAAAGCTAAGAATACCATACGATATTAAAACACAACATAGGTAAGTCAATTAAAATGTATTTATAAATTGTGTTCTTAAATCAAATACTAGGACCACAAAAATATCTCTCAAAACCTTCAGATTAGTGTCTTATTCTCAGGGTATAGAGTGAAGATAAAGCTAACTGATCTGAAAGGTAAGTTTGATTCTAGACATCCATGATCTTCATGAAGTTGCATTAGAATTCATGTAATAATATGTATGACCCATGACTACATATAAAATCCACTTAACATTTACAAAAATCTATGTTTCAATTAAGTTATTCTAACCGACTCATTGAATTAGAACCATAATCAAAACATACTTCACTATAAGATACATTGAAAAATCAATGAAATGATCTATGATTGTATTCTCATTAGTAATTCATGTAAAATGAAACAATGGAGATACAATAGAATCAAACGATAAGAATTTTTTCTTTAGAAATGCCTTGGAAATGATACAATTGACAAAGTAAACTATCTTAGCTCAATACCTAAGGCCTCGACTCAAAACATATTATCTTTGTGATTTTTATTTGCATAACTCAGGTTTAGAATTCAATTGAAGACATCCACATATGCCCTTGAATTCCATTTTATAGAAACAAGGGAGAAATATAAGCTTCAGGCCAACATGTACACACATCCAATTCCCATCGGACTACAACAATATATGCGAGGCAAAATATTCTTTCCCAGCAACAAATATATCCGCCTTTGAAAAGGCACCTTGTAGTATAATGATAACCTCCATATTTTTGTAACCTCTTTTGTCTTTCAAATCATCTGAAGGAGGAAAAGAGAGTCATCATCTCAACCAACACTAGCACTAAATCTAGGTCAACTCTAGTCAACACTTGTTTGTCGCATCCCAAGCAAGGGAGAAACATATCTTTATATGTTGTAACTTAGAAGGCTAGACCTACACTATACATGAACACGTATATGTATTATCCTTATCCGCACTCATAGCTCCAAATCATCAATGAAAAACTTCTTCCACAACTCATATTGAGTATCTGATAGCCAATTGAATCCAATAATCTGGTCCATCCTTTTTCTATATGGGGCATACTTTATCATTACAGAAGTAGCCTCTTTGTCAAAATACTAGAAAAAACCAATGATGAAGGACAAATTCTCAAGAGTATTCCTCAACATGTTAATACCAGTTCTTTCACAATTTTTTGATGCTTGAGAAGGAATGGTTGTTTCAATTTGATCACTCCATGCTTGCAAAGGCTTGATCCCATCATGTGTATCCTAGATATCAGGTAGCAATGTAGTATCTACCTCATCAAACTTGGCCTTTAGTTCCTTTATTTTTGCATCCATATGGGTAACATAGCCTTGAAATTTTTTCTCCTTGATCTCACCAACAAATCTATAAGTGGGGACAACATTCAAATATTTATCCTCCTTCTGTTTAGCTCCAATTGCCAATAAATTTAAGTTTTCAGCCCTGGTAATCCATTTATCCAATAATTGATTAGCCAATTATTTGTCCCTTTTAGATAGATTCATTGCTTGAATCATTGAAGCATAATTTGAATGAATACTATTTAATGTATTCTAGATTTTCTTATTCATATACTTCAAAACAATTTGAACAATTTTAGAATTAGTTTCATATGTGACACTTTGAGCTTGTGTAAGTAATCCCTTATACTCTTCAACTTGGAGTAGTAATTCCTCCTTGGTTGGCTCAGTTGGTGGGGTTTTACCTGATATGCTTGGCCCTTAACTGCTAATGGCTCCTAGCCCATATTGTAAGGAACAATTGACAACATATGTTAGGTGGAGGAGGTGGGGAATGAGTCCTAGGAGATGTGGGTACTGCACAACCTGAGTCAGATGATCTTTGAGACTTAAGAGTCTCCACTTTTTATTTTAATGACATTACTTTTTCTTCAAGCTCAACCACCCTTTGTTGACTCATTCTGTATTCACAAATTAGATCATTATACTTATCCCTATACGCATCCCTTTCCTTAGTAAGGCTTTCTACTATTGCCTTTGTGAATTTGGCAACATTAACTACCATGTCAATAGCCTCTAATGTAGGAGTATCAACCACTCTCTTTCTAATTAGTTTCCCCTTGAAGTCAGTTAGTTATGCTACAATGGGCTTCTTGGAACCAAGAGACATGAATAATATAGCTAAAGCATCCCACTCTTCACTAAAGGCTAACCCTTTAAGTCCTATTTTAGCCTCCTATTCACTTTGGAATAAGGGCCTCTTAGCCCTTCCTATTGTATCTAGGAAAAAAACATTAGCTATATCCCATTAAGGCAACAAAAATACACCACTCTTTTGTATGATTTCCCTAGCCTCATCAGCTGTAATATTCTGAAATTGTTTCATCTCACTCCTCACATTAGCTTGTATCATCTCCTCAGAAATATTAGAATGCAGACTTCTTTCCATAGCCACCTTCTCAGTGTACTCTTGAACACTTTCCCTCCACACAAAACTTTTGAATGCCTCAATCTCAATAAATGAGTCATCCTCCATGAATTCCTTGCAAGCATCTTGTCTCAAATCATCAACATTATTTATACCAGTTAAATCTGCTTTATTTACCCGAAGGTCACCTATCCTAGATCTTCATGCAACTTCTCTTGGGGGAGAAGGCATCCCTTGCTGCATATCTTCAGGTGTCACCATAATATCAACTTCATCAGAGTCAGAGTATTCAACAACCTTACACATCTCAAATTTTTGCTTCTTGGTTAGAGCCTGATCTAATGGTATAGATTCACTACAAGGTGAATCAATGTCAACAATAATAGGGGAAGACCACCTAAGAGGTGATGGCACTAAGCTCTGAGGGGAAGCCACCCTTGATCCCTCTGATGCAATGGGTGTTGATAATGTTTGCAGCTTCTTTACTCTCTCCTTCTTTCTAGAATAAATTCTCAATTTTGGTTATGGCTGACAAGAAGGTCACTCTTCAAGTACTATTGTGGGATCTTGCTCTATTGCCACTGATTTTCCTTTGTCTACAACCACATGTTCTTCCCTCAAGATACCCACTATGTCCTCAAAATATTGAAGAGCATACACACTTCTATTGAATTCTCTCACAATGTTGGGCATAGGATTATACTCAAGATCTCTCCTTTTAGCTTGTTCCATCATCTTCTGAAAAGACAAATAATTTTCCTTTCTCTCTTCTTGTTCAAAGAAATCAATGATGTTTCTGATGATATCGTTAGGATAATAGAGATTGTGTACAAACTGACCACTTCTTTGTGATGCCTTCAAAGAAGTAATAAAACCCTCAGGATTATGATTCCTTGAGCGTACTATTTTCAATTGATAAGGTGCCAAGAACTAGCTTAAATCCATCCAACCCCCTTTTACCATCACAAAGTCTATAAATGTTGTCCATCAGGGAAGAATGAACCTTTCTTTCATGACTCTGAGAGATGTGATGTCTGTGATGCTCCCAACTGCCTCATGATTTCAATAAATCCTAACCTCAATGGCACATACCTTTGGAAAACATAAGGTTTCATAGGAGTGCCATAAATTCTAAGGATAGTGGTATGAGGGTAGGCTATTATATAACCTTAGTTATGACTCAAATTCAAATTAGGACTTTTCTCCATGGCCCTCAAAAACTCATGGATTTTCTTAGGAATCCTAGGTAGGTTATAAACCAAAATACTTCTCAACCTTGAGGAAAAAACATTATTGAACACCACATAGTCAAACTTGGAATCATCCTTATCCAAAATTTGGGTCCAACATTGGACAAGAAAATCAATATCACCTTCCTTCTTTCTTAATGCCATGTCTTTTCCAAAATCCTTCTCACCCCTGTACAAGAACATGTGCATCAACAAAGAGTACTAGCCAAAGCTTACTAGTTCTTTTCTTGTCTTGAGAGCTCACAAACCCCTATGCATCCTATCCGATAAATATGTAGCATAGTCATAAACTACATTATATGCTACATGCTAGAGATGTGCAGCCATATACATGAGGTCTATGGGCATGGTGGATGGTTCATCAATGTCAAGGATTTGGAAGAGAGAAAATTGTCTTCTTGAAATAATTAGAAAAGTATCTCATGGGGAATGGTTCTTGCTCATCTTCTCCAATATGTATTTGGTTCCTATTTTTTCCTCTTCCTATAGAAGCAGTATGAATAGGTAGCAATGTTGTTATGAAAAGAACCTTTGTTTTCCTATACTCCTCCCTGAAGAATGTTTGGTCAATTGGGATCATGCCCACACTCCACTCATGTAGATTGAAGATATCTGCAATTTCCTCTCTAGTTACTTTGACCATCTCTCTACCATCATATGACCCGATGAATGTTGAGACAAGGTCATATCTTGAAGAAATGTATTTCAATAGATCGAAATCTATGTAGATGTTTGGAACCACTAATTTTCCCGAGTCTAACCTCCAAGGGTTGCAAACAAGGACACCCAAATTTCTAATTCCAAACCAATTTTGAAATAATCGCCACCTAGGAAGCGGAAAATTGGCATCTCTCATACCACACATTTTATCCTTCAACCCTTCTTGAACCCGATAGCCATAAAATAAAACCTCTCCATCAACCTTTTTTCTTATGGATGGTTTCAATTGGTTGATTATATCCTAAAAGAGAGCCCTACTTGGGGTTTATGAACCAGACGCTTGAGTTTTGCATGCCATGGAGAATAGTAGATACCAAAAATCTAAGGTTTTACTAGAAACTCATATAAAACCTAGCACTTCTATTAATATACCAGGGAGCGACCTATGGGACAAATTTTTTAGATAATTTGACAAGGCTTTCAGGATTTTAATGCACACCCAAACCTTAATAAAGCAATTTAAATCAAACAAACAAATTGTAACATTGGATGTTTGCCCTAACTCAAGATTTTCCTCTTTCCTAAGAAAAATGACATAGAAAAAAGTATTCATTTTACTTATGAATTTTTGCTAGTAGAAAACCTTGATTCTAGTCAAGGCAAGCTCTGAAATGTGCTTTCTCAATCTTGAGGGTATGTAAGAATCATTGGAAATCTCCAGGGTACCTATGAATCGTTGGCAATCTCCAAGTGCACTGAAAAACTAGCCTTTAATGCATTTATGTCAGCATTAGATAGCTCTAGGTGTCTTTTCCACAATTACTATTCACTCGCACAAAAGCAACGACTCTCATATTTTCAATTCTAGTTTTGAATCATGTCCATAGATGTTGTTCTAAAGTCGCACATCAGATGACTCAAGTTGAGTTGACACCTTTTGAAAATATGTCACCCCTAATCACCATTCCATCGACCAATGAAATTTTTTCCACATGGATGCCAAATCATTCACTAGAGGGATCCTAATTCCTTTTCTTCATCAATAGAAGGATACACATGTCACAATTGTGCACACCACACAACAAAATTTAATATTAATTTTAAGGCTTGCGCGGTGTGTACTCAACAACTCAGATTCGGTCATCTCGCTACATCATCACCATTGATTCTCTAGCTTAAGAATATCAAGGGACATAGTAGAAATTGGGTCCCACATCCTACAAAGGGACACATGTCATAAGTGCACAAGCCACACAACTCTTTAAAGATGAATCCTTTTGATCTTGCGCGACGTGCGCTCATGACGAGGATTTAATCAATGAATCCGACAGTCCTAGTTTCTTCACATGCGATTAAAGTTGGTCATAAAAAGGGGCCATTAATAGGTTGAAAAATGATGACCCTTAGTGAACACATCCAATGCTTATGATATAAGTCTTTAAGTTGCAAAATATTTTGGCCCAACCATAGGAATATTTTAAAATAATAAAAGTCATGAGATGACCAACAAGTCTATGCGAAGGGGCCGGTAATGACAATAGGTATTATGACTTGAGTTGTTACTTAGATAACCAAAAACCTAGTAGAGAAGGCCAATGAAGTAATATAACACAAGGGTTTAAGGCTTTAAGAAAATTCAAACAAGGGTATGAAACCTTAAAACCCTAGACCAAACCTACTAAGCTCAAAATAAAAAGACCACCTCAAACATGGAACCAACCTAAAATTAACCCAGATTTTAAAAGGTCTACGAGTGGCTTCAACTCGAGGACGCATACCCCTGGTGGGTATGGCAAGAATTAAGATCTCAGGTTGAAGCAGACCAACACAGAGAGAAAAAAACCAAGAACTTGTCCTTTCAAGACAAGTAGATACAACATAAAAGAAACACACCAAACCGATATACAAAATTTATAGGACTATACAATGTACATGGAAATATAGCTTATTTCAAGAGAAATAGAACTTCAAGAACTGTCCATGTACTAGCAATTCAAGAATTTCACCTGTCAGGGACTACAAGAAATAAGACTCCTCTCCATGCGTATCAACAATTAGATAAGGACCCAACCATAATGGATCAAATTTACCATGTTTTCCCTTATCCTCCATCCTTGCATTCCACATCAAGATGATAGTCCCCAATTCAAATTTTATTTCAATGGCCTTTTTTTCAAATAGGTGTTTAACTTGGAACTGCAACCTCTCATTCCTCTTATGAGCTTCTCGCCTAGTTTCATCAAGCTCAATTAGTTTATCCATCCTGTGTTGCATTTCATCACAAATATCACTATCATATTCTTGGATGAATTTATACATCTTTATCAAGTTATTGTGGGGAATTTTATCCTCAACCCCATATACCAGATTGAAATGAGACTTCCTAATAACCTTCTTCACTATAGTCCTATCAGCCCGGAATGCAAGATGCAATTTTGAGTCCCAAGCCTTCTTATTCTTTTCAATCACCCGCTTGATCATAATTTTCATCAAGCTTTTATTACTTGATTTATCCCGTCCATTCCCTTAGGGGTGATATGGAGATGAATAAGAAATATTTATGCCATGTTGGTTACAAGAATCAACAAAATCTTTAGACCTAAAGCACATGGCGTTATCAAAGACAATTCTTTCAAGAACACCAAACCTACTTAAGATATTGTTCATCAAAAAATAGGTGACAACTTTACTCATTGCATTCCTAGTAGAAATAGCTTCAACCCACTTTGTGAAATAAATTGCAACTAGTATCCATGCATGTCCACTAGAATTTTCAGACATTTCTCCAATAAAATTAATACCCCATTGTTGAAAAGGGGCTTGTGCTAACATTGGCCTAAGTGGTAAAATTCCTAAGAATTTCAACTTGTCGGTGAATCTCTAACAGGCATCACATTTATTTACAAACCTATGTGCTTCATTGAACATAGTGGGACACTAAAATCGTGCTCTCAATATTTTATGGGTGGTAGTTTTGGCCATGTAATGAACTCCACATGCCCCTTTATGTATCTCAATCAAGAGATCTTCTACTTGGTCTGCATCCACACATCTGAGAAACACACCCTTAGGGATTATCCACCAAATTTCACCATCAATGATGGCATGCTTAATTGCTTTCAAATTTAGAGTCCTTTTTTCATTTTTAGGAAAACCCTCGGGGCATTGCATGGTTTGTAAATACTCAACAATTATTTGGTACCACCCACAGGTCTACATATCACATAAAGGTGTTACATTTTCATGCTCAACTTGGTTTATCTAGTTAGCTTCCAAGTTTGTCTCAGTCATCAATTTGGATAGACCTTGGCCTCTTACAAAATTTGTGATTTGAATGTCAATGTTAAACTCTTGAATTCTATTTATCCACCTACACTGATGACCTGTGGTTTCTTGTTGAGTAAATATATCTTTGACCACTGTTGTAGGAACATATTCTATAATAGTAGCATGGTATAAATTTTTTAATAGCCCTAACCAAGGCATATTTCTGCTTCTCTGTAGCGTCATACTTTAATTCAATAGTTTGCAATGATTTGCTAAAAAAGGAAACATGTTTAAAACCTTCATCATTCTTCTAAAGTAAACCCCTGCTACAGTATGGAATGAGGAAAATGTGAATAGCTAAAAAGGCTTTGTGTAATCAGGGGATTTGAGGATATGTTCCTCTTTGATAGCATCCTTAATAGCTTGGAAAGCCTTTGCACATTCTTCTGTCCATGCTACTTTCTCCCCCTTTTTCAATATTTTGGAAATGGGCCTTGCAGTCTCAACAAATGGTGAAAAAACTTCATACAAAATTAATTTGTCTGAAGAAGGACTGGATTCCCTTCACATTCTCAAGTTTTTGAATCTTATCAATTGTTGCAGCCAATTTAGGGTCGATCCTAGCCCCGTCCTTTGAGACAATGTGGCTATCAATTTCCCTTCTTTTACCCCAAACTGGAATTTCTTGGGATTGACAAAAATCCCATATTCTAAAGCTATGATAAATATCTTTTCCAAGTGTGAACAATGGTCTTCCTATTTTTTACTATGCATAGTAAGTTCATCTTGGTATATGGCAAGGGAAAGGTCATTGAAATCAGTGAATGCAACATCCATATCTCTTTGAAATGTGGCGCCAACATTCATCAAGCCAAAAGGAATCCTTACATACACATATTTCCCCCATGGTGTAGTAAATGCGGTTTTGTACTATTCAAGTTCTCTCACCATGACCTGATTGTACCCGAAGAAACCATCCATCATTGAAATTAGTTCACACCCTATGACCTTTTGCAACATGGCCTCCATGTTGGGAAGAGGACAATTATCTTTTAAAGAAGCTACATTAAGATTCCTGATATCTACACATAACCTGATGTCACCATTCTTCTTTCTAACAGGGACTAGATTTGAGACCCATGATGAATGCAAGATAGGTTTTATGATCCCAACGTCCCTTAACTTGGTAAGCTCTTCCTGCATCTTTGGTTGCAACATGGGGTTTATCGGCCTTTGTTTTTGTCTGAATGCTTTCATATCAAGCTTCAAAGGGATTTCATGTTGGAACAAGTCTTCGTTGTATGCCTTGAGGTCATCAAAGGACCATGAAAATAAATGCATGTACTTCCTTAATAATGAAATTAACATATTTATTACATGGGGCTTCATCTTTCTACCTATGTACACCTTTTTAGGGGAGTCCTCTGTCCCTAAGTTTATCTTCTCCAAGTCTTCCTTATGAGAAGGTGTTTGCTTAACACTTGATTTGTCAGGGCCATTAAAGACCCTTTCTAGTGCAAATAGTCCGTAGTGAATCTTGTTTGTTTTCAATTGAATTACCTCATTCACAAAAAATGTCTCTTTCCCATCAACTTCAATCACAAAAGAGCTGAATTTAATCTCTTGGTTTTCATATCTGTCAACATAGTGCAAAAATCTCAAAATGTCATTATCATCATCAAACACTTGCCAATTGCAAATGTTGTTGAGCACCACAAGGCGATTTTGTACTTCTATCCGTGAGACACCATCAAAGGTGATATCATCCAATCTGACTGTGATGTTAGCCAATAAATCTGCTCTCACATTTTGTCCTCTTTCTACCCAATCAATGCCAAAGGCATCAAAGGCCTCAATGGTGTCCCGAATTGCATTTTTGTACTACCTAAGCCTTTTATCTTTAGCAAAAAATCTAGATCTAACCTGGGAAAATACAAACTCAGAATCCCCCAATACTTTTAACAAATTAATGCCATGTTTAGAAGCCAATTTTAACCCAAGAAAATGAGCCTCATACTCAGAAAAATTATTTGTACAAGAAAATTGTAACAAGAAAGAGTATTTAAAGGTTTTACCTTGTGGAGAAATAAGGATAAATCTAGCACTAGAGCCCTCCTTGGAGCAGGTCCCATCAAAGTACATAATCCAAGGAGAATCTCCTTGTAGGTCATTAGTGACCTCTCAACAAATAGGTGCAGATTCTACCCCCTCTTTTGGCGTTTCCTCCTCAACCCGAAAAGTGTCCAAATGAGTGTGTACAAAGTTGATCCTTAATGGTTCCTCCGGTTCTTCCACATACTCAATCAAATGGCAGATTCTAGGCTCCTTGGTAATTTTAAAATCTTTTTGATCAATGGAAAAAGTGGAAAATCACAAGTCACATTATATACTTCCGCCCATGGAAGCACTCCATTTTCGTGACAATAGCATTCCGTAGGTTGGTGGTATATCAACCACTATGATGCTCATAAATAATTCCTTCTCTGGGAAGGCTACCAATTTATATGGAACTCTATTAATCACACCTATAATGGGTACTTCCCTTGAATCCATAGCGTAGCATTTCCCATATGTACTATTTACTTTTAAGCCCATTTCCTCTATGATCTTTACCAACCTTACATTGTTTGATGTCCTTGAACCTATCATGCAATTTCTAAGAAGCTTACCATCAATTATTAAGCTTAGAAAGAATGGATTAACTTGGTTTGGATTTTTAGTAATGGTGGTTCCCAAATATATCTCAGGATTTTCATTGATCACTACCTTGTCCTCAACATCCTCCTCTTGACTGCCACTTGATCTAGGTTGCTCCATAATAGTTTTTTCCTTCCCATTCATAGCAATACTATTGATAAGAGTGATAGTCTTATCCTTATTTTCATCTATTCTCATCATTTCTAGGAATGGGGCTATGACCCTGACCTACGAAAATACTTGGAACATGTCTACAGGGGAATAACTTGGCAATTCTGGGAACACAAGTTCTTTAGGAATTACCTCTTTTTCATCTATTGAAACCTTTTTGGTATTGGGCTTGTTGTGCTTGGATTTTCCATTTTCACCATCAATTTTCACCTTAGTGCCCTTCTTGGCCTAGATTCTCATCTCTTTACCCTCCTTGGGTTTTTCTTCCTCTTTCTTATTTTCTATTTTTGTTTCTTTGTTTCTTACCTTATCCTCCATAACAAATAGGCTACCTGGGCTGCCCTAGTTGCCACTCACAACTCTGTTCCTCAAATGATAGTCACTCCTTGCCTTAGCAGCCAATGCAATGGTGTATCTTTCAATTTCCTCATTTGAAGGTCTTCACAAGGAAACATTATTTGACTCCAAAGTATACACAACACAACCATTATCTCCATATTCATCATAGAAGACCTGTTGATGATTCACACTAGATTCTTGTCTTTGCACATCTACATCACTCATATCAACATCATCACTTGAAGATTACTCACCATAATCAAGGTCTGATTTAATCATGAACACATTTTCCATCTAATCATGGCCTTGAGGGGAATCTGATTCTCCCTGGTCATCTTGAGTTTCCTCTAAGGACCTTACAATAACACATTGTTGTGATGAGTGAGACATCTGGCATACTTCACACCATGGCAGATCATCAACAACATTAGTGGATTTTTTTTGCAAAGGGTCAGGTGTGTCTTGAGCATTCTGATGATTGTTGTTGGATGGATTTTCATTATGCCAGTTGGTATGACATGAATAGTCTTGCAATCTAGGTTGACTATTGTTCCTCTGTAACTAAGGATTGACATTCTTTGTTTCCTTTTGTAATATACTAAGGACCTGATCCAAATTCTCATCAGGAGCTGAGGTCTTACCAATTTTTTCACTTTGAACCCTAGGGGTTTTTGAAGCCTTGAGGTCATCCCTTCTTCCTACTTTGTGAGATGCAAGTCTATTGTTCTCAATATTTACTGCCATTTTGTAAGCCTCTCTCAGGGACTAAGGGTTCTTACCTCTAAGTAGATAACACATCTTAGAGTCGTAAGCATTACAATACACTACCAGACAAGCATTTTCATTTGGCCTTAGGTAAGCAGGGACTCTAAGCATGGCTTTCTAGAACCTTACATTAAATTTAGTAGCCATCTCATTATTCCCTTTAGTAATGTTGTTGAAATCATTCAACCTGAATCTGGGATTAGTCTGATCCCCATACTGGTCCTTGAAAATTCTATAGAAGGCCTCTTTAGAGTCAATACTCGCATCAGGTAATCCTTTATACCAATCCCTAGCATCTTCTATCAAGGATTGCATGAAATATTTCATGGAAACATCATCATCCCACAATTCAAAGTCTTCTACAAAACTATGGAAAGCTTTCAGATGATCTTCACCACTAAAATCATTATTACCATTAAAATTAGGGAGATTCTTTCTGGCATTATCAGGGATAGGGTTTGGATACCTTGGGATGTTACCAAAGCATAATAGCCTATACCTAGATCCATATGTGGTGACCTTCTAGCATTTTTGTCTCTATGGGCATAATTTTTCTCACCCTCTCCTTTGTTGTCAAACTTAGTCCCGGTCCTACCACTTCCACTTTCACCATTACCACCACCCTTTCTCTTGCTTCTCTCATCGTCTTTAGCATAAGAATTGCTATTATTTCCACTTCCTCCACCTCCACCACCTTGATCTCCACTGCCACCTATGTTAGGAGTAATTCCTTTAGACTTCTTCTTATGGGGCTCACTACTGTTTTATCCAGAGCTAGAGGGTTCGAGAGTTGGTACAAACATTTTAAGAAAATCTATCTTTCTAGCTATTTTTGCATTAGCGGCTTCAATTTTAGCCTTCTTCAATTCTTTATGCAATTTCTAATTAGCCAATTGCAATTTCAACAAATTAGGAATTAGGGGTGTAGTAGATGGAGTGGGGTAAATTTTGGGATTATTGATAGGGTCCTTGGTAGATGAGGTATGGGTATTTGTATTAGTGTTGGAGTGAAAGTATTATAGATATTTTTATTATTTTGATTAATGGGATTCTTCCCATGATATAAAAAGGATGTCTTCCTAGAAAAGGCCAGGGGCTTAGAGGTTCTAGTAGTCGCAACACTCATTGCAAATGTAGTAGCAACAAAGGATCCCATCTAAATTATTTTTGTAGAAATTTTATGGGTGATTTGGGCTGCTAATTTGGCAGCATTCTCTTCAACATCTTTATGCCTAGCAACATCTTCTCTCATCTTCTCATCCTAGAATCTCTCTCAAGTTGCTTGGCCCTAACCCTGTCAACCTTTTATTTCAAGGAATTTAGTCTATTATTTTCTTCTTGCTTAGCAAGCCCTTTCTCTTCATCTTCCAAAGCTTGCATATCCTTATCTATATCTTCCTCATGCTCTAGAAAAGTGCCCATACTCACTTGGTGTAGGAGTATGAAAGGTTTGATCAACTAGATTTTCCTCAAGGGAAAGATGTCCCTCCATCTCAGGAGCTCCTACCTTGGGGTTAAAGTTTCCTCCATGAAAAATAGACCTAGCTCTAGGAGTTGGTGGTTTTGGGAATTCCTTACTTGTATTCCAAAATGCCCACCTGGCTTCTCCTTGAGATACATCCAACTCATTATCAAACCCTTGTTCGACATGGAAACTTCCCCTATCCTCGCTAGACATTGCAGCCTCATGTGATTCTCCATGGGAATTTGTACTTTTTATCTCATTATTAAAAGTAGGAGATACTTCAGCTAAGGATTCAATAGACTTACTAGATTTAGTAGATTTCTTTACCCATTGTGGTTGCTTGTCTTTGCCAAGCTCAGACTGCAACTTCTGTCAAGATTTTTTCTTCATTCAACTTCGAGTTCCTTGCATTTGTTCCTGGGACTTCTTTATTTTGATCACCTTCTTGATTCTTCTTTTGTTCTCCCTTTTCACTTCCTTAATATCTTCAAATATTGGCACACGCTGGTACATAGATGTAAGAGTCACCACCCAAATTGATTGGGACAAGTTTATATCAATTGTATTACAATTCATGCAAATTGCACGAAATATTTACTGACTCACACGAACTTTAACAAATGCAACATACTTTGAGTTGAACCTTTTAACACAAGACTTTTAATACTAGAAAGCAATAAGATACTCAACACAAACTTTAGTTGAAAACACCTAACAAGGACATGAGAAAAAGTTCACAGGAACCCACCTAGACTGACTCTATAAACAATATCATCACAAATTTTAGTGAACTTTGACAAGGCATACTAGCGAACAAATAATTATTCAATGTATAAGTCCCTAGTAGAGTCGCCAATCTATTGGTTATTTTAATGAACCAATCTGATCTCACCAAATACCTATGAGCTTGCCACACTCAATTCTTGAATACTTGAGAGACAATTAGCCAACAAACAAGATGAAGCCTTAATGCTTCATCTCGCTCTACAAGACCTGAGAGGGTAATCCCACAATGTATATCATATATCCCTATCTATCAAATTCTATTATACATTGTATAACAAAGCATATGTATTCCCATCAGAGGCCAAATAGATAAAATCCTTCAAGAAATGGGAAATTCCTTAGAAGATTCATATACTAAAAGTTGAGAATACCATATGATATTAAAACACAACACAGGTAAGTCGATTAAAATGTATTTATAAATTGTGTTCTTAAATCAAATACTAGGACTCTCAAAAAATTTAGATTAGTGTTTTATTCTTAGGATATGGAGTCAAGATAAAGCTAACTGAATTGTAAGGTAAGTTTGATTCTAGAGATCCATGATCTTCATGAAGTTGCATTATAATTCTCATAATAATACGTATGACCCACTACTACATATAAAATGCACTTAACATTTGCATAAATCTATGTTTCAATTAAGTTATTCTAACTGACTCATTGAATCAGAACCATAATCAAAACATACTTCACTGTAAGATACATTGAAAATCAATGAAATGATCTTTTATTGTATTCTCATTAATAATTCACGTAAAATGAAATAATGGAGAGATAGTAGAATCAAACGATAAGCACATTTTCCTCAAAAATGCCTTGGAAACCATACAATTGACAAAGTAAACTATCCTAACTCAATACCTAAGACCTTGACTCAAAACATATTATCTTTGTGATTTTTATTTGCATAACTCGGATCTAGAATTCAACTGAAGACCTCCACATATGCCCTTGAATTCCCTTTTATATAAACAAGGGAGCAATATAAGCTTCAAGCCAACATGTACACATGTCCAATTCCCATTGGACCGCAACAACATATATTCCATTTGTAGTTATATTTGTATTTTTAAATGGATGGAATATACGTGAGGCAAAATATTCTTTCGTAGTAGCAAATATAATAGCCTTTCAAAAGGCACCTTCTAGTATAATGATAACCTCCGGATTGTTGTAACATCTTGTCTTTCAAAGCATCTGAAGGAGGAAAAGTGAGTCATCATCTCGACCAACAGCAACACTAAATCCTAGTCAGCACTAGTCAACACTTGTTTGTCGCATCCTAAGTAGGGGAGAAACATATCTTTATATGTTGTAACTTCTAGGGCCAGACCTATACTATACATGATCAAGTATATGTATTCTCCTTATCTGTACTCAATTCTCCAAATCATCAATGAAAACTTTCTTCCACAACTCATATTCAGTATCTGAAGGCCAATTGAATCCATTAATCTAGTTAATACTTTTTCAATATGGGGCATACATTATCATTATAGAAGTAGCCTCTTTATCAAAATCTTAGAAAAAACCAATGATGAAGGAAAAATTCTCAAGAGTATTCCTCAGCATGTTAATACCAGTTCTTTCACAAATGTTTGATGCTTGAGAAGCAATGGTTTGTTTCAATTTGATCCCTCCATGCTTGCAAAGGCTTGATCCCATCATGTGCATCCTAGATATCAAGTAGCAATGTAGTATCTACCTCATAAAACTTGGCCTTTAGTTCCTTTATTTTTGCATCCATAGGGGCAGCATAGCCTTAAAAATTATTCTCATTGATCTAACCAACAAATCTATAAGTCAGGACAACATTCAGATATTTATCCTCCTTCTGTTTAGCTCCAATTTAAATTAACTTCAAGTTGTTAGCCCTAGGAATCCATTTATCCAACAATGGAGTAGCCAATTCTTTGTCCCTTTCAGAGAACTTCATTTCTTGAATCATTGAAGCATAATTTGAATGAATAATATTTAATGGATTCTCAATTTTCTTATTCATATGCTTCAAAAAAGTTTGAACAATTTTAGAATTAGTTTGATATGTGACACTTTGAGCTTGTTGAAGTAACCCCTTCTACTCTTCAACTTTGAGTATTAATTCCTCCTTGGCTGGCTCAGTTGGTAGGGTTGTACCTGATATGCTTGGCCCTTCAATTGCCAATGGCTCCTAGCCCATATTGTAAGGCACAATTGACAATGTATGCTAAGGTGGAGGAGATGGGGAATGAGTCCTAGGAGATGTGGGTACTACACAACCCGAGTCAGCTAATCTTTGAGACTTAAGAGTCTCCAATTGTTATTTTAACGACATTACTTCTAGTTCAAGATTAGCCACCCTTTGTTGACTCATGTTGTATTCACCAATTAGCTCATTATACTTACTCCTATATGCATCTATTTCCTTAGCAATGCTTTATACTGTTGCCTTTGTGAATTTACCAACATTAACTACCATCTCAACAACCTCTAATGCAGGATTATCAACCACTCTCTTTATAATTAGTTTCCTGTTGAATTCAGCCAGTTCTGCTACAATGGGCTTCTTGGAACCAAGAGACAAGGACCATATAGCTAAATCATCCCTTTCTTCACTAAAGGCTGACCCTTTAAGTGCTATTTTAGCATCCTCTTTAGTCTGAAATAAGGGCCTCTTAACCCTCCTTATTGTATCTAGGACAACAACATTACCTATATCCCATTCAGGAAACAACAAGACACCACTCTTTTGCACAAGTGCCCTGGCCTCATCAACTATAATATTCTAAAATTATTTCTTCATCTCACTCCTCACATTACCTTGTATCCTCTCCTCAGAAAGATTAGGATGCAAAATTATTTCCTTGGCCACCTTCTCAGTGTACTCTTGAACACTTTCCCTCCACACAAAACTTTTGAATGCCTCAGTCTCAATAAACGAGTCATCCTCCATGAATTCCTTGCAAGCATCTTGTCTTAGATCATCAACATTATTTAGGCCACTTAAATATGGTTTATTTAGCCGAAGGTCACCTATGCCAAAGCTTGATACAACTTATCTTGGGGGAGAAGGAATCCCTTGCTGCATATCTTCAAGTGTCAGCAGAATATCATCTTCATCAGATTCAAAGTATTCAAAAACCTTACACATCTCAACTTTTTACTTCTTGGCTGAAGGTTGATCTGATGGTATAGATTCCCTAGGAGGTGAATCAATGTCAACAATAATAGGGGAAGACTTCCTAGGAGGGGATGGCACTGATCTCTGAGGGGAAGCCACCCTTGATCCCTCTAATGCATTAGGGGATGACAATGTTTGTTGCTTCTTTACCCTCTCCTGCTTTCTAGAACAAATTCTCAGTTTTTGTTCTGGCTAATAAGAACGTCTCTCCTCAAGTACTAATATGGGATCCTACTCTACTTCCACTAATTTTCCTTTGTCTACAATTGCACATTCTTCCCTCAAGATACCCACTATGTCCTCAAAATTCTTAAGAACATGCACACTTCTATTGAATTCGCCCACAATGTTGGGCATAGGATTATACTCAAGAAATCTCCTTTTAGCTTATTCCATCATCTTCTGAAAATCTAAATACTTTTCCTTTCTCTCTTCTTGTTCAAAGAAATCAATTTTTTTTCTGATGATATCCTTAGGATAATAGAAATTATGTACAAACTAACCACTTCTTTGTGATTCCTTCAAAGAAGCAATAAAACCCTTAGGATCATGATTCCTTGGGCATACTGTTTTGAATTGATAATGTTCTAGTAACTGTCTTAAATCCTTCCAACCCCCTTTCACCATCACAAATTTTGCAAATTTTGTCCATTTAGGGATGAATGAAGCTTTCTTTCATGAATCTTGTAGATGTGATGTTTGTGATGCTCCCAACTGCTTCATGATTTCAATAAATCCTAACCTCAATGGCACATCCCTTGGGAAAACATAAGGTTTCAAAAGAGTGCCATAAATTCTAAAGATAGTGGTATGAGTGTAGGCTATTATATCACCCCATTTATGATTCAAATTCAAACCAGGCCTTTTCTCCATGGGCCTCAAAAACTCATGGATTTACTTAGGAATCCTAGGTGGGTTATAGACAAAAAAACTTCTCTACCTTGAGGCAAAAACATTGTTGAACACCACATAGTCAAACTTGGAATCATCCTTATCCAAACTTTGGGTCCAACATTGGACCGACAAATCAATATCACCTTCCTTCTTTCTTAATGTCATGTCTTTTCCAAAAATATTCTCACCCCTGTATAGGAACATGTGCATAAACAAAGAGTACCACCCAAAGCTTATTGGTTATTTTTCTATCTTGAGGGCACTCAAACCCCTATGCATCCTATCTGATAAATATGTAGCATAGTCATAAACTACATTATATACTACATGCTAGAGATGTGCAACCATATACATGAGGTATGTGGGCATGGTGGATGGTTCATCAATGCCAAGGATTTGGCAGAGAGAGAAAATTTTCTTTGTGAAATAATTAGCAAAGTATCTCATGGGGAATGGTTCTTGCTCATCTTCTCCAATCTTGATTTTCTTCCTATTTTTTCCTCTTCCCATAGAAGCAATATGAATTGGTAGCAATTTCATTCTAAAAAGAACCTTTGTTTTTCTATACTCCTCCCTAAAATTTTTTCAGTCAATTGGGATCATGCCCACACTCCACTCATGTAGATTGAAGATATATGTAATTTCCTCTTTGAATACTTTGACCATCTCTCTACCATCATATGACCTGATGACTCTTGAGATAAGGTCATATCTTGAAGCAATGTATTTCAATAGATTGACATCTATGTAGACATTTGGAACCAACAATTTTCCTAAGTCTAACCTCCAAGGGTTGCAAATAGGGAAATCCAAATTTCTATTTCCAAACCAATTTTGAAATAATTGCCACCCAAGAAGCAGTAAATTGGCATCTCTGATATCGCACATTTTATCCTCCAATCCTTCTTGAACCTGATAGCCATAGAATAAAAGCTCTCCCTTAGCCTTTTTTCTCATGGAGGGTTTCAATTGGTTGATTATATCTTGGGAGAGAGCCCTACTTGGGGTTCCTGAACCAAACGCTTGAGTTTTGGGTTCCATGGAGAACAATAGATACATTAAATCTAAGGTTTTACCAGAAACTCATAAAAAACCTAGCACTTCTATTAATATACTAGGGAACCACCTATGAGACACAATTTTTCAGAAAATTTGATAGGGCTTTTGGCCTTTTAATGCACACCCAAACCTTAATAAAGAAATTTAAAAAAAATGAACGAATTCTAACATTTGGTGTCTACCCTAACTCAATATTTTCCTCTTTTCTAAGAAAAACGACATAGAGAAAATTATCTGTTTTACTTACGACTTTCTGCTAGAAGGAAACCCCAATTTTGGTCAAGACGAGCTCTGAAATGCACTTTCTCAATCTCCAGGGTACCTAAGAGTCGTTGGAAATCTCTAGGTGCATAGAAAAACCAACCTTTAATTCATTTATGTCGGCATTAGATAGCTCTGGGTGTCTTTGTTGTAATTACTATTCACTTGCGTGAAAGGAAATGACTCTCATATTTGCAATTCTAGTTTTGAATCGTGTCCATAGATTTGGTTTTCAAGTGGCACATCAAACGACTCAAGTCATTTTGATAGCTTTTAAAAATACATCACCCCTAATTACCATTCCATCGACCAATGAAATATCTGCCATGTGAACACCAAGTCATTCACTGGCGGAAAAAGGATACACATGTCACAATCACACACCATGCAATAGACATGAAAATAAAATTTTAAGGCTCGCGCGGTGTGCACTCAATGGCTCAAAATCGATCATCTCGCTATATTGCCAATGTTGATTGTGTAGCTTAATAATATCAAGTGCCATAGTAGAAATCGAGTCCCACATCTTGTAGAGGGACACATGTCATAAGCATGCAAGCCACACAAATCTTCGAAGATGAATCCTTTTGATATTGCATGGTGTACGCTCATTGCCAGGATTTAATCATTGAATCCGATGGTCCTAGTTTCTTCACATGCAATTAAAGTTAGTCATAAAAAGGGGCCATTACTAGGTTGACGAATGATGACCCTTAGTGAATACATCAAGGGATTATGACATAAGTCTTTAAGTTTCATAATATTTTGGCCCAACCATAGGAATATTTTAAAATAATAAAAGTCATGAGATGACTGACAAGTCTATGCGAAGGGGCCAGTAATGGCAATGGGTATGATGACTTGAGTTGTTACTTAGATGACCAACAACCTAGTAGAGCAGGTCAATGCAAAAATATAACACAAGGGTTTAAGGCTTTAAGAAAATTAAAATGAGGGTATGAAACCTTAAAACCCTAGACCAAACCTGCTAAGCTTAGAAGCAAAAGACCACCTCAAAACATGGAACCAACCTAAAATTAACCCAAATTTTAAAAACTCTATGAGGCTGATTTTATGAGATGAAAGCAAAAAGAAGAAGAAAAGTTAACTTAATTTATCTCACATTATCAATCGCTTTATTCCCAAATCCATGTCAAGGTCCTTGTCCCTCACCTTCAGAAGATATTCATAGAAAATTTATAAAGAAAAATTCAAGACAAGCTTACAATGATGAAATTCCCATCCTTCATGCACTTATGTACTACCCTCCATGATTATCAAAATTTAGTTAGTAGTAGAGATACAAAGTCCAATTCTACCCGAATGGAGAGATCTGAGCCTGCAAACTAAAAAAATTCAAAACCTTATAGAAAATAAAACAAAGGGTTCCTCCAATTCAATCCCACTCAACAAAATCTCACAATACCAATAACCAAGTAGTAAATGTTAAAGCCTCAATACCCTTTAGCTATGGAGACCCGAAAAGACAATTCAATCCCTTACCTTACACCCTTCATAACACAATGTCCCAGCTTTTAGAACAACAAATGATTACCTTACCTCCCATCAAAATACCCAATCCCAATAAACCTTTACCTCTGAGCTTTAGAGAAAATGTCTATTACAATTATAACCAAAAAAATGAACATGACATAGAACATTGTAAGTGTCTTAATCATCTTGTGCAAGATCTCATTGATTCCAATCGTCTTTCCATTAGAGGTGTTAGTGATCAAGGAAATAAATTTGCTGCCCCTCCTAACCAAAACTTGCAAATTTTCACCAACCTCATGCCAAAACATAATATTTCATTTGTCAAAGCTAGTGAAACTACAATGAATGATGTGATGAATGTTGATACGGATGATGAAAACAATGATTCTATCATAAATAATCCTATCAATAATAATGATATAGATAAATTAGTAGGGGTGATAGACATCATCCCTCATAAGGGCTGAGCTAAGAATCATCTTGACATTGCTTTCTCTTTTAAGGATATAATTAAACATGCACCTGATGCTCCTCTTTACATAGCCTCTCGTATCTATGACAAGCCCACTAATGGGATACTAATAGATGCCACCTATGGAGAGAATGTTATCACCGAGGAAGTTTTACTTTTGCATGAGCTCTATCAGGACACATACAATAAACTGAAAGAATGGATCAAGACACACAATGGTTTTTCTTGCCCTACGATAGGATACATCACCTTACCATTTCAAATAGGACCAAAGATACTAGATGTCACATTCTCCATCATCTGACAGTCGAACCATTTTTTTGTGAAGTAAGGCCACCCATGGCTTTTCTCCATGAAATTTTTCGCTTCGGTTGTGCATAAATGCTTAAAGTTTACCTTTGACAATGAAATATTTATTGTCCACCTTAGTGGCTTAAACCCTTTGTCATCCAAAGGAAATTTTTCCTTGGATTCCTTTTGGTTGGAGCCCATGGAACCTATAAAGCCATGAGAAGACTTATTTTTCCTATCCTATAAAAAATTCAAGGCGAAAAAGATAACTGAACTGTCCCTCCAAAACATGTCCCCATCAACCTCTCAACATACCATCCTTTATGAAATCATGCTTGAGCCTAAAGAAGAACCAAACAACCAAGACCAACCTAAAACAAAACCTTCACCTACCTCCTACAAGCGACCAAGAGATAATGAAAAAATCCCATTACACCTTCTAGAATAAAACAAGTTATAAAGTCAAAGAGAAAGAGGTCAAACATCCTCCTGAGGTTTCTTCTGTTCCTCCCCTTGGGGAAGAAAATAAACCTATGGATGATCAACCCACTCTCACACAAATGTAACTTGAAAATAAAACTAAAAGAAACAGAGATGCTAGAGAGCGCATGAATAGATGTCATGCTATTGCTCACAAATTACATGAGAAATTAAACAAAGAAAATTAAAATCCAAACTTGATTGAAGAAATACATGACCAACCTCTCTCTTCACCAAAACAAGTCTCCCCATACAACCTCCACAACAAGAGGTAAACCCTTCTAGGGACATTATCATATGACCTCTTGTTGTGATCAACTTAGATTATGATGACGAGGTTGCTAAAATTGATGAGGAGGTGCATAATGAACTGAATACATTGTTTTCCTCTTCCATGAGCTTAGATGATAGATCTTCTATAAAGAGTATATAACCTGGTGCTTCCCCTAGTTCAGAAATTTCTCTTGTCCCTTTAGCCGATTGTTCTCCTTCAATATACAATGAACATGATTGGGAGGCGGATGACCTACTCATATGTTGACTTTCCTGTTCCTTACTAGCCTTTTTCACTAGATTTCTTTCGTTCTTTTTCTATTGTGTGATTGTATGAGTGTGATGTGATCCCCTATGATATTTTATCTGACATTCTCTCTCTCTTTGTGAGATTCCTCTCTATGTCGTAAATCCTTTTTTTGTGCTTTTTCTTTTTTTTTTCCCATGTTTTCCTTTTGGAGATGACACAAGGTGTCGAGACATTAATGTCTCTTCCATGTTGACCCAAAAGGATTTATTTTTCATTTTCCTTTTTCCTTTCCCCTTTTTTCTATTTTTTCTTGTGTTTTCCTTTTGGGGATGATGCAAGGCATCAAGACATTCATGTATCTTCCATGTTGACCCAAAAGGATTTCTTTTTTCATTTGCATTTTTCATTTTCCCTTTTTCCCTTTTGTCTTGTTTTTTCCTTTTGGGGATGATGCAAGGTATCAAGACGTTCACCTGAAAGGATCTTTCTTTGTTTTTTCTTTATTTGTGTCATTCTTCTAGTTCTATGTTTATTTAGGGGATGATGACAGTTCTAGCTCTCTACAAACATTGCAGCAAGAATATACTAACCCCAATTCCATAGATCCCTTATGTGTTAGGTGTTTTCATTTTGGGGGCAACCCCTCTCTTTTCTTTTCTTTTTCACATTATGAAACTTCATTTGGAAATATATGACTTGGGATAGGGCTTTCCAAGTGATGGGACTCTAAAATTTTGCAAATTTGAAGTGCCCATTTCAAAAAATTTGCTTATGCACTTTCAGAAGTGCACCTGAAGAATCAGTCTGAGTGACCCACTTTGGAGGGTCAAAATTTGAAGCTTGTTGATTTTTATGCAAAACCAATTTTCAAACATTTTCAATTGACATATGTGAATGTGCATGTCAATTTTTAGCTTCCCACAATAAGTTTTGACAAGGTTTAGAAAAGTGAAGCTGGAGGGTTTTGACACTTTTCCGCTATTTGCAAACGTTCGGTTTTGCAAAGTTGCATCCTGTTTGAGCTTGCATTTTGCAACCGGATGACTGTCAAGTCAAAATGAATGTTGTTATGCATTCTCCACACCTAAATGAGCTTGTATGTCAGTTTTCAGAGCCTCATGACCTCATTTACTATTTTTAACAGATCAAAACTAAATGTTGTTTGTTGAATTTTGCATTTGCATTCCTGACAGTATGTCAGAGAGGCTAACTTCGACCGCCAATATATTTTGACCAGTGATGATTCAAGAAAAGCCCTTTTTCACATGTGCTCAGGGTACCTAAATGATTTACTGTTTCCAGTGGAAGCTCGCCAAAAGTTTATTTGCTATTTTTGCAAAATGACAATTGGATCAGTTTGAGTTGATTATGAACAGACTGTTGTTTTAGAAAGTTTGAGTGAGTGACTTTGTGGATTAATATCCGGTTCCTCGGGTTTCCTTTTTCTGAACCATTTATTGTATTGTACTTTTGGATCAAATTTCTAAACGCTTGCAAGTTTTGATGTCTCTTGGGGGTCATTTGACTACTTTTCTAGATTGATTCCACTACCCACTAGGCCACTTTTGCTCATTCTCCAAATGTGCCAAAAAATTGATTTTCATGATAACCCAGTTTATCATTCCACTTCACCTGCATTCAAAAAATTGTATCAAGTCAGTCCAAGCATAAAAGTTGTTTGAAAACAATTTTTTTTTAGTCGGGCTCACATGGGGACCCGACTTGCTTTACATGGTTATGAGGTTGTC
This sequence comes from Sequoiadendron giganteum, assembly GCA_007115665.2. Classification (NCBI taxonomy): domain Eukaryota; kingdom Viridiplantae; phylum Streptophyta; class Pinopsida; order Cupressales; family Cupressaceae; genus Sequoiadendron; species Sequoiadendron giganteum. The sequence goes on along the minus strand of CM021110.1, from coordinate 417,356,871 downwards.
AGCGTTACATTGCAGCCTGTTTAAGGATACTCTGATAATAAAAGCCATAGTTTAAATTTGGAACAAGATCAAACCAGGTTTTGAATTGATCAGAGATGCACTTAAAATGGGTACAAACTCATTATATGCTTTATCATAAATGACATCATTAAATTGAAAACGAAGGATATTATGGGTGGTGATATCCATGGTAGGGGTGAATATGAAGTTTTGGCATTTGAATATATTTTGATTTGGCTAAGATTTCTTTGAGAGGTGTAAGCATTGATATATGGAAAATGTGGAGGCTCCTCTTGGTGAAGTAAAATTCATAGTAATGAGAGCACAAGAGAATCATTGGTTAAAACCACCTCTCAAATAGAGGATGTTACATCGAACTAAAAAATGAATGGCTTTGGTAATGAGGACAACCATGGTAAATTCTTAAAAACTAAAAGTATTGTTTTGTCTTTTAAATGTAAAAAATAGTAAGAAGATCAGATTGATAGGGAAACAAGGCACACAATCAAAATCAACACCAAGATTTCCATAAAAAGCCACAAAAATCCATGAGGCATGAAGATAAGAATGTCTTTCCCAGTAATCAAAGATGGTCAAATCTTAGAATGGAACTCAAGGTCTAGGTAGTGCTCATGATAAGTATATGAAACCATCAACAAAGCTCATTATTCACTCAGTCACCGACATGCATATAACAACATAGTTGATCCTAGACCTCAAAGATCCAACATTTGTTTGCTGCTCAACCCAACTTAAACACTTAGTCTAGAAATGATATGGTAAATGTCAGGAAATGAAAGGAAAGGAATGGAATTCAAGAGCCATGAACGAAAGACAGAGGGGTTGAGTCAATGTATTAGTGAAGTGATAGCACAACAAAGTGCAATATGAGGTGGATGCCTGTGCAAAATACTGAAGAGCCATGTTTGTAGTTGATGAGTGAATGGATCTATTGAACAGGCTTTAGAAACTTCCAAGCAAGTGTATGTGCCATTTTCTGTGCCAGCAAGCAGAGGAGTTTCTTTGATGTTGAAATGGCATCAAAAAACTTTCAGAGAAAACGTAATTGGTAGGTGTAAGGCCGACTGCCAATAACCTTTATCACCATCGTTCTAGTTATAGAAGCAATAGGAATGGCTTACGTTGTGAATAAATGGAGCTATCACTATTTCTTTCCTCCTAGGCCAAAGGTGATGGAGGACTCAATGGAGGATTTAGTGGAGGGCTCGAGATATTGTAAGGAACCATACTGTGTTGGAGAGGGCGCATCAACACTTAAACATGTCATATAAATTGTTGAGGGGAATCTTGTCCAATGGATGTGGAGACATGGAATGCCACCAGTGCAGGTGCACACAAAATGTATTTATTAAAAAGGCTTTAATAACTTCAAGCCCAATGCATTTAACAAGGTTGCTCGATGACTTGGGGCGACTTGTTCTTGCTTTGAAGTATGCCCTCAAGCTTGTTGCTAGGAGCCATGATGACATTGCATGGGGAAATCTGGAAGCAATCAACAACTCACCATGATTGCAGGATATGGACAAGATGAATTTGTTGAAAAGGCTTTAGAAACTTTCAAGCAAATGTTGATTGGGCGCGCAGGTTTGAAAGAGGACTCTCTACACAACAAGAAGAATAAACTAAGGGAGGCACCCTCATATATGAAACAAAATGTATTTGTTGAATGGGTATCAGAAACTTCAAAGAATGCCATGGTGTGCTGCCAGGATGGAGAGGCAATGGCAGCCAAGGTCGATGAAGATACAGAGCATGAACAAAATAAATTAGGGTAACTCAAACGGAGAGGTAATCAACAACCAAAAAGGCACGAGGGAATGTGGATCAATCTCCACCATATCTCACGGACCTCGTAGGGGAATGACGATGTTGGAAAATGGGCTATGAGGTTGGCGAGAATGTACAAGAGTGTATTGTGGTGGGCCCAAATTTTCTCATTGGCCATTTTTAAATGCAGATATAATGGGCGAGGTACCATTTTTAAATGGTTCAATAAAATGAAATGGGAATTTCATTTTAATTAAGGGGTGAGTAAATATTTTACTCAATGGGTAAAATTGAATTGAGCAAAGTAAAGTAAAGTGGGGCCCGATAAAGTAGTTGAACAAAATCTTTGTTCATTGGTAAAAATCAGAGAACATTTTATGCTGGGGGTGTGAATTTTTATTTTCTGAGGAGCAATTTATTAAATGAGTAAAGGTAGGAAATATGCCTTGTGCATATTTAAATGTTGTCATTTGAATGGTAAATGCATGAGGGAGGTGGAGTATTTTTATCCACAGGGGTGAAATATTCTTAAATGGAGAGTGAATTAAATATTCACTTGACAACATGGGTGTTTTATAGAGTGAATTTATTCACTTTACAAACACGTATCATGTGTTGGAGATAAAAATGCAAAGTGTGGCTGCAACAAATAAAGTGGATTTTATATTCATTTTATATTTGAGGGCATGTGGGTATTGAATAAAGTGAATTTATTCACTTTATAAGAAAATATATTTGTTGGGAAGAAAAGTATAATGTGTAGCAAGTAAAGAGAGCTAAAACAAAATTTTCATGGAAGAGGTATTTTCCAGCAGCTGGGTGAATGATGAAACTATCCACATGGGCAGATTTTCAGTTGCAAAGCAATGATGAGCAAAGGCAGTTTTGAGGGAATAAATTTGTTGCTGCAAAGGAAGAGAGAGGAGAGATTCTTTTCAGTTTGTTGATCAATGGGAATGGAGCTTCCAGATGGCATTTCCATATTAGATTTAGGGCTGCTCCTGTTTGCTTCTCTTCTTCTATATCTTCTCTTTTCTCTCATTGTAAAGGTGTTCCAATTTATGAAATCTCTGCAAGTCATGTAGAAGCTATGGATAGATTGTAAAGCTAGGGGAAATATGATTGTTAGTCATTTAATTTGAGATTGTGTGTTCTGAATTATTCTCTTATGTTTATTTTAGCTGATAATTGTCTCCATGACTGAACTGTAATGCTATTTTGGATTCAATAATAAAATTGTTTGATTATGTTCATGCACATTTGCTGCATTTGAGTTACATCTGTTGTTACCTTTTATTCTATGAATGATGTAATTGCTTTAATAAAGCACAAGCTGCTTTTATTATTGCCTATTTTTTAGGGATAGTGTAATTGCTTTGACAAATGTGGCAAGAGTGTTATGTTTTAGGCGGATTTATAAGAGTTATCAGAGAAAGTTTCAGTGGTCTAGTTGTCATAATATGACAACATTTACAAGACCTTCAGATCACATTAAACATTGATAGACGAATGCTATTTATATGACTCCATAGCCCATTTTTATGGCACTGGGCCATTATCATGTTTTTGCTATTTTCAGTTTGGTCCAAACTCTTTAAATCAAAAAACCATTTCAAATCTGTTTTGCTGAGTTATGTTTGTCATGTTCTCAATGCTGGTTAGTGAAATTCACTCAAGGTGTTAGCCAATTTTGAGTGATATTTTAGGTTTCTCAGCAATTCTATGAGAGCATTATCTATTAAGCAATATCTTGTCACTGGTGTGTATAGATTTTTAGATGTTTCTAAGGGGTTACCCCCTAGGTCTTATAGAGCTTGAAGTGTAGGGGAAATGTATGTCAATTCCATTTCCTATCTGTTGGCCACTAGCCTTTGTGATTCTTGAATATTGAGGTTGGCTACCTCTTAGATATTTTCAAAGCCTACCTAGAAAATTAAAACACCAACACAAAGTTGGCTCTCATGTCTTCTTTGTTTGAATTTATCATTTTCTTCTTTAAATTAATTGCTCATAGTAAGGTGCTTAGCAATTTATGTAAAGCGGGGGCATACATTGACATTATTCTTTTGCATTTTCTTTTTCATGGTTCATGGTGCAGTCTTTTTATTTCATACGATGCATTTTTTGATTTGTGGATGAAATTGGGTGTGATGCCCTTCATGAGCATGATATCTCTTAGCATATTGCATTCCTCTTACTAGCTTGATGTGACACACTGCATCCCCTAAGTTGCAAATTTTGTAGTCTTTGATTGGTCCCCTCTTGGAGACATTAGGCACAATGTTCCCTAAGTTAAGACCTCACATGACCTAAGAAAGACTCCTTTGAACATTTCCTATTTTACATTTATTGTTATATGGCTACCTTGCATAACACAACTTGCATGCATGTAGAGCCATCTTTTTTGTTCATGAGCTCCAAGCATATGAGGTTTTTCTTTCCTCATGAAGCTCAAAAATCATTTTTGTGTGGCACCTTATTAAAGTTATCAAGAGGTATAACTTTGGTATGGTTTGAGCGGGAAGCTTGATCGAGGCATGAATTTCCCCATAGCCATGCGTGTGTGTGTGAGTGCATACCAGTAATGAGTGTATGTGTCTCACCTTTTAGTTCTTCTCACCCAACAGACAACTAGGAGTTATGTTGCCTCAAAGTGACTATGCATATTTTGGACAAACAACCTAGATCTGATCCACATCGTAATGGAAAAATGATCGAAGCTTGTTCTGATTCTCTTTTACCTTTTTCTCTCTTGCATCTTTGGCAGTGTATGCTTGTTCTTTGTTGTTTCTATTTATATCATTCTCATGTGTGTTCTTTTGTGCCCATATTGATTTGCCTTGGGATCTTGATCCTAGGGGCTTGATCACCCCTCTTGATCATTGTTGTCCCATCTTATTGGAATTGGTACATTTGAACCCCTCTTGATCTGCGTTTTGTCTACTTTAGTGTGAGTTTGAAGTAATTTCATCCTCTCACTAAAGTGGGGGCTAAATGTAGTGTAGAAAAATGGATCCCTTGACATTTTCACACTTGTTTGGGCCCTCCTTGTGGATTTTGGCTTAATATTGCCTTGATTTAATGTTGTAATGTGGATAACACATTCACATTAGGTCTTGGACCCTTGTGAACTAATGGATTTTAATGGTACCTTGCTAAAGTGTTGTGAAGTGTTGTAACACACTTTCACAAATTTTCTAGGGTTTTATCACATAACCAAGCATAATAAACACAATTTTAATCAAAATTAATCTTAATATTTCCTTAGTTGGAGTGTTGCAAAGTGTTGTAACACACTTTCACACTTCTCTAGGCTTTTCATTAATAATTAAGCTTTCTTGTGCTTTAATTCACCTTATTTTGCATCCACAAGCCTCATTTATTGCATCTTTTGGAGGATAATCTTGACACCAATCAATAACAATCATAATTCAGGTGTTTCTGGCCTGTGTGGCCTAGATTTAGGGATCTGGGACTCATTCACCACCTTGGGCAAATGGGTCCCACCTGGATCTTTTGGCCCTGAATCGGTTTTCACATATTTCAAAGTAGTTTTGGTTTTTGGTCCCATAGATTATGTTTGATGGGACTCATTTTCCACCTTGGGTGAATGAGTCCTGTGTGACCAAAATTCATATTTAATTCAAATTTTTGGCGATATTTTATTTTCCTAGATCTAATGTTGGCTTGTACTGTTGTAATTTTGGAAATTCTTGCATAATTGAGTATAAACATGAGGTTTTTTCACTCATTTTTGCCTAACATGCAATCAAGTGACCTAGCATTCAAGAGAGTTCACAAGAGAATTTGAGCATTCACAAGAGAATTCTAGAAAATTCAAGGGCTGATTATCAAGCATTTTAGAGTAGCATTCAAGTGCCAATCATCATGTCAAAGATTTCATATATCATGTTTGTTATTGTGCTGACAATTGTGATGTAGAGTTTATGATTCAAGGAAGTGTTTCAAGCATGATCAACATCATTCAAGCAAGAGTCAAGAACCACATCCATTGCAACCATTTCAAACATATTTGCAACACCTTATTGCTAGGTTTTTGTGAGTTGCAACACTATCTTTTGTTCATTCACCATTCATCATTATCCATTCTTATTTATTTTCATTTCAAGGTTTAATTACCAACAAGGGGTTTGACCAAGGTGAACCACTATCCACTAACCCCACAAAATTTTTCCCTCTCTTTTGTGTGTGATTTGCATGTTTTGGTTGTACATTTCACAAGGAGCAAGATTGGAGAATAATTGTCAAGTGATCAAAGTTGTCAAAGTTGTCATCAACCGTTGGAGAAACTTGGAGAAGACCTGTAGGTGGCAATTTATAGTTTTGGATCCGAAAATCAATCAAGAAGATCAGATCAGGTGGAGAAGAACAAAATCAGGTCCCGAACTTCTAGAAAAGAATAATTGGACCGATTCACCATAAGTTACAAATGGGTCCCACTATATAGGCCTGACAGAGATTTTTATAGATCCAGACACCCTTTTGGTAGAAACCTGTTTCGACACATTTTTCAAAAAAATTGATTGATTCACCCAGCCTAGCGAATGAGTCCTAGTCACTCTTGATAGTAGATTTTTTAGTGACTCAAATCCCCATTTAGCCATCTCCAATTTCCTAGGTGTGCACATTCTATTTTACAATTTTCTGTTGCATTTCATTCATCTTTCTAGGTCATTTAGAGTTAGTTTTCATTCAACTAAGGTTTCTCATTTCATCTTGCATTTCATTGTCTTTTCCAAGTCTAAAATTGGTGGTGAACCCCTTATTATATCTCATTCAAACTTTACGACAACCCTCTTGCAAGATCTCTTTCTCCTTTGCAAAGAGATCTCAAGTGTTTGTTCTTGAGTGAAGTGTATAAAGATTGCCCCCTTTTCCTTCTAGGTCCAAGACCCTAGAGGTAAAAAGAAAGAGGACCCTCTATTTTCTTCATTTCAGAATGATCTCCAAATCAAAAATTTCAATGTTCAAAATTTCGTTTCACCATGATGAAACATAGAAAAATAGGTGATAGGTCCAAAACATAAGGTTTTATACTAAATTTGGAATGATTCACCAAAATTACTATAAATAGAAAGGGGAATATGGGATGTAATGAACCTAGCTATTTTCTATTTGATTTAGGAAATGATACCCCCAATATAGCATTAAATTTCAGCCCTTAGGTGAGTCTATTCTATGGAAGATCTAGCAATTTCCTTTATGTGTCCATGGACGGGGGGTAAAAAGAAAACAACACTTTTGGGAGATGAAAATAAAAAATAAAATAATCTCAAATATTTAACCTAAGATCTGATTCATGTAGATTGAGCATAACTCTATTAGAAGTAGTCAATTTTATGCAAATTGAATCAGTGGAAGACACTTAAAAACTTGCCTCAGAAATTCGTTGCTAAGTGTGTAGAAATGGTGAATGGGTCTTGAGACAAATTTTTGAGCTAAATTTTTGGAAGCCTCTGAAGAAATATGTGATGCAATTTCCCAATGCTTTCACTTGAAAATGACAAAAACTAAATCCGAGATTTGAGTTTTTGTGATCTTGACAACTTTTATTGCAACTTTGAAATTTTTTGTAACTTTTTTAATTTTGCACTTTAGGGATCTCCAATCTTCAATTTTCCTTCAACCTAAGATATGCAACACAAACAAAAGAGGGAATTTATTTATTTATTTGGTGAATGGGGATTTTCCTTGGTCAAGCACTATTTTGGTAATTAAACCTTGAATTGAAATAATGAAATATAAAAGGAATGATGAATGAACAATGCTATGTTCCAACTCACCAAACCCTTGAATGGGGATTCTAGAAGGAATGAAACTTGCATGAAATGGCTTGATTGATGATGTGATCTTGATAGCTTGAATCTTGATTTGAAACTTGAAACCTACATCACATTGTTAGCTCCAAAAATATGCATGATTCTTCATAACTTTGAAATGATGCTTGAGATATTGAATGGTGAAACAAATGTTTGAGAAATATACTATTCAAAACTCTTGATGATAATATTATCATATGAAAGTTTCTCTCTTGCTAGATTTTTTGAAAATTGATAAAATAACATTGCTTCTATAGATGATTTTGTAATTTCCCAAAAATTAAACATTACAAGCCAAAATTTGAATATGAATTTGGGATCATGAAAATACCATTAAAAATATATTTAAAATTTGAGCTTTTCACTTAAAGGGGACCCATTTTCCCATGGGTGAATGTGTCCTGACCTAAGTTATCCGGATTTTTGAATTTCAGGGTGTTAATAATGATAAATGCATTAATTAAATCAAACTCCCCCTTTGGAGATTGCAATTAATTAGGCTTGTAAATGAAAAATTTAGGAAATTAGAGGCTTAATTAAGTCCATTTAAATTGAGGGGACCTAAACAAAGTGTGAAAATGTAAATGAGTACATTTTTCTACAATACAACTTCATATCCAACCTACATAAGTAAGAAAATGAATGTTTCAAAAGAAATATAAATTTTTTCTCTCAATAATTTTATGTGTTACAATTTTATAGTTGTACTAATATCTAAGGGTTAGTATTAATTCTCATCCAATGGATGATATTTCTTGCTCATCTCATAAAGGACTTAAAATTATAATTTTAAACTATTTAATTTATATTTTTAAATTTAATAGGGTTAGCCATGGTGGGGTACCATGAGACTAGGTACCCATGACTTTAAGTAATCTCTTAGGTACTTAATTTAAAATTATCAATAATAAAAGAGAATCTATGAATTTAAAAGGGCCAAATATAAATGGGTTAAACAAAACTTCATAGTGGAAAAATATGATAGAATAGAAAGAAAAAATAATTTAATTATTCCAATAAGGTTAATTCTATGAGAATCTTTTATAAGAGCACTTTAATTAAATTTAGAAATCAATTCGTTAGGATAAAAAAAGTTATGTGGTATCTAAATATTAAATATATATATTTTTAATAATATAAGGATATATCAAATTTTTTGTTTGATGTTGTTTGAATAAATCAATTTTTAAAACCATATTTTATTGTTATTCCTTATATTATATTAAAATTCTTGATATTATTATTGTAAGAGCTGAATATTAGTTCTATACCCAAGATGACTTGCAAAAACAATGAAAACCTTCTACAAGAGTGTATGCAAGAACATGAACTTGCTTGATATAAAGTCCTATCAAAATGATGATGAGATATTCAAATTGTATTACATATGAGTAGAATGACCTTCCTTATATAGAAAAACTAGGGAATAGGATTGAACATGATTATGACATGTGTCTTAATCCTATGATATGTGACAAATAACAACCTAACTACCTAGGAATCAAGCATTATAGGCTAGATAAGCTAAGTTCTAGAAAAGCCAACTATGAATTCTACAAAGAATATTATATTCTAACTAAACTTAACATGTGAATAAGTCCCCTAAGTCCCTACTAAGATAAATTACTAGGTATAAAACATATTGTAGTGTAGGAAAAACCATCCCTTTTTCTCATTTAATTTTGGAATTAATATTAAAATGAACCTAAATTATGCCTTAATTTAGTATTGTAATAGGTATTTCATATATTCACATTAATTTTAGGACCCTTTTAATTAAAATGGAGTTAATTGTGCCTTAATATGATGTTGTAAAGTGTACCCCTTTACACTTTCACACTTATCTAGGGCTCCCTTAATTAATTGAGGTTAGTTTTCCTTAATTTTCCCCTTTATTTCAAATCCAAGCCTAATTAATTACATTTTCCGAAGAGGAAAACCCAAAATTCATTAATGCCATAACACAACACTTATCATTGAGCAATGTGTGTCCTAGGTAAGTGAACTAGGACCCATTAACCCATGGGTGAATGGGTGCTCAGTTAGACCTAGGACCCTAATTTAAATTATGTTTTTGGTGGTATTTTAATGATGAAACACCCCGCCACGCAACCCTAGAGGAAGTTGCAAACAACTACTTAAACAGGCTATTTTTTTTTTAAAGTATAATTAATAAGAAAGTTCACTAACTAATCCCAACATCCTCTAAGGTTACGAGACATAGGTTATATAGAACCTTAACAAAAAACATGAATTAAACCATGTCATTCAATTACTTAAAAAATTTACACACATACATTCCAATAAGATAACATACATCAAAGCAAGAGATAACTTACAATCCATTAATCTATAATTAAATATTACAATAAGGTTACAACACTCATTCCCTGAATGGGGCAAATCCGATAAATAAGAATACAATTACAACTTCCACCTCGATAAAAACTGAGGGGTAAAATAATACAAGATCAACTGAAATAGAATAAAGCATGAACTGATACAGAATCCAACAAGCTCTCCAACTGGAAGTCTCTTCCACAAGAACATGAAGAAAGAACCCAATGGATTTAGGTGCACGCCACCCAACCAAGTGGAACCCAAAGGTCCACCCCCCGTGCTAGGAGATAGTAACGAGGAATCCTAGCCAAGACCATCTACCTCTAGACACAGGCTAACACAAACTATACAAAACTGACATACCCAACCACATGCCACACAAGTACATCCCAAGGTAAAACTCAAGTACAACTCAAATACCATGCAAGTACAACACTACATGGTCACATTGCTTCCAGAAATAAAGCACATCAAGTATGTTATGAGAACCATACACATAGAATCAAACACCAACCAAGGTCACATCTGGTATGTTACGGAAACCATACACACAATAAACAAGTACCAACTATGGTCACACAAAGTGCCATCACACAGTTCATCATGAGTTACCCACTGTGGATCGCCAAGATGGTTGCCTCAATCGATCCTTGGACCTCATACCTGCTAATACGAAATTAAAACCCAACTGTTGTCCTAGACAGAATGTCATCACACAGCTCATCATGAGTTACCCACTGCAGATCATTAGGATGGTGGCCCCAAACCGATCCCTGTCCCTCACACTTACTAATGTGGATTCAAATACCTCTCGCATAGACAAGATAGATGACCTTGCCTCCCAGGCCTTCCCACTCATCCCAAGTCTAAACGAGCCCTTGTGTCTATGAGTGAGGCATAATTATCTTGATTAGTGAGAAGTTAGTCCTAAGCTTTTAAGTATTGTTTTAGTTATCACTTGATTAAACCACTTCTGCAGGTTACCCAATCTTACCTCTTCTGGGCTCTGGCCCCTATGGAAGCCACTCTTCTACTGAAAACACACACACCAACCAAACACCAAGGAAACAAAGGTGCAATAAACAAGCTACCACGACCTCTCCTTTTCCAGGAGGCAACATAAGTTCAAACCCTGTCCAAACACTTGGAGGTAACAAGGTAACAAAGAGCAATAACCAAGGTATAACAACCACTCCAAATCTAGGAGGAAACCTATAAGAAACTCACTCCAACACTGGAGGCAAAAAACCACCTAAACAGGGTCAATCCTTACAAGGAAACACGGATCCCATAATCCACCCCTTTCTCAGGAGACACAAGACGTCCCTGTTCCTAGAAACCGGGTAACCATTGATAAACTCCCATGCACTACCCAAGGGATACAAAAACGGTTGACAAAATGACATGACAACCCACATAAGATATGGTCCCCATCTGGAAGACTTACAAATTAAACACTCATTTAACCCATTCCCAAAAATAAGAACAAGAAGGGAATATTTACTGAAGGCACATGAAATAAACTACCTTTGGATATTCTAAATCCATTTCCTCATTACATTCCGTAATTCATTACATCGATAAAACTAAATTAAGAATTCATCTTTCCAGATAAGGGAGAAATTAACACTAATATTTAATTCCCTAATTGCTCTTAATAAAATAGGCATTTCACTATAACTCAAAACATTTTGTTTTAAAATAAATAACCGTTTGTCCTTACAAACAAAATTGTTATAAAATAAATTGATTAATTTCATTATTAACACATTAATCACAATTCCATTATTTATCCTTTTCAAATCTATTGTTTAAAAATAACAACAATAATTTGACTATAAGCCCAATATTTCAAATTTCTCAATTATATTTAAGTCAAATCAATAATTGACCTTTGCTCTTAAATTTAAATTTCACAACCTCATTTAAATCAAACATCATTTAAAATAATATTTTAATATATGGATATATTTAGAGAAATATATATACATATATCAAAATAAAAACACAACAAAATAAATAATATTATAATACTATATCAATATAATATAAAATATTAATATATATTTTATTTATATATATATTAACATTTTAATACTATATTAATATAATATTAAAATAATATATTTATCTTTTAAATTTAGCTTTATTTTATTTAAACTTCCTACCTCAGGCCACGTGCGCACCCTAATCCTTATGGGTGGCTGGCTTTTTTGTTGGTCGCGGGTTCACACAGGGTGGTGGCTCATTCATAGGCAACCATGGTGTTTTGGGTGGGGTGGCAGCTGTGTGTAACACAACTGACCCCTGCCATGAGGGGCGACTGTGTTAACACAGTCATCCCTCGGCCTTGGCAGCCATGGTGGTTTGAAGGAGTGGGGGAGGAGTGCATTGGGCACGGCTCCCTCCACCCGCCTCCCATGCGGGTGCGGTTGGGGTTGAGCCCCCAGTGACCTCCCAAGGCATTTTTTTATTTATTAATTTTTATTTATAATTCCTTCCCAAAAATGCCCGTGGATTTCTTGAAGTCCGTGCCTCACACAGGGGCACTAAATTGTTATTTTGACAGCATATCCTCCACTTAAATAAAATATTTAACCATATTTATATATATGTATATATATATAGCTATATAAGTATATATACATATATATAAATTTTAATAAATCTTCATTCAGATTGAGGAATAAATTTGAACAAATCATTTATTTTTAGTCAAGAACATTTTTATTTTTAAAGAAAAATCCCATTTTCAACCAAAGATCTTTCCTTCTAATTTAAATGCAAGATTCAACATGGGTTTTATTTGTAGATCAAACATAGACTTTGAATGTTTCCAAACAACAATTATATATAATAAAACAACTAAATTCAATGAACAAAGAACCTGATATCCTTGAGTTTGAGGAGTTCTAGATGGTATCCAACTCCTTGCTTGATTCCCTCCTCAGCTTCCACCAATTTTCACCACTTAAATCCAACACCCACAAATTTGAAACAAAATTTCATTTCCTTTCCAAATTCAATCCTTCTCCCAGAACTCCATGATCCCAAAACTGGGAAGAAAATTTCAGTCATAAGGATAAAACCCTAAAAATCCTACAACCACTCTCATAAATTCTCCAAAACAGAAAATGAAAAATATCTCAATTTCTTCAATTTTTTGAATTCAAACTTTCAAATTTGACTTTTAAATCATTTTTCCTATTTTTCAATTTCAACAAATATCCAATAATCTCCAAAATGAATTTTCTTAATTCAAATTAATTAATTTAATTAATTCAATAAAATAAATCTAATCCAAGATTAAATTATTTTATTAATTAAATTAAATTAATTAATAACTTTAAATAATATTTTCCACATTAACGAGATTAATTTAATCAACAACTTAAATAGAAAAGGGCCATTTAATTACCTTTTTCCAACTTGAAATTAAATAAATGAAAAGAGGGAACAATATACAAAGCAACACAACCCAACAAACACCTGATGACATACTAGGACTAGGGTGATGATTCGGCACGGAAAACCTAGCTACTATCTCCCAATCGAATACCATTGGGTATTGAACACGCTCCAACCTGTGGAACCGGGTGGAGTCGATGTCATGTACTTGTCAACCTGAAAATCAAGTAACAAAAACATATAATATGAACAACATAAAATACACACCGTGAAGAGGAAATCACGGGATCGCAGGGTGCTGGGAAGCAAGTGATGCAATACCGTCCCCTTCACCAATACAGTGTAACTAACTGACAATTAACATATTAATATAATCCAAAGCATAAACATCAATAATTCGAATATCCATCTATGTTAATTCAAAACATTCCTTAACGATAACATTAACGTTGCTTTATAGATAGCGATCAAATAAAAGCCGAGTACCATAGTCAAGGTACTAACAGGAAGCACACAAACAAAGCATCTAAATATCCATAAACACATCAATGCAACATACCCACACGAGGACACACTGTCCAACCAGAAGGCAAAACAAAGGGGTATTACAAATTATTTCAAATCTATATTCACATGTCGGCTTGTGTTATTTGAATTTTTGGAAATTAAAGTTACATACTTATAAATATAAAGTCATTTCACTAAGTTTCATCTAAGCAATCTAAGCTTTCAAGTGTTGAATTACAAGAGATAAAGTGATATTTCAAGAGCATTTCAAGGTATTCAAGAGAATATTTATTGAAGAATTATTGCAGCAATCAAGATCCTATTGTCATGTCAAAGTCTTCTTGCATCATGCATGTTATTGGAGCTAATATGTTGATGTAGAGTTAAGATTCATTCAATAATTTAAGGAATTGTTTGAAATCAAGTTTCAAGATCAAGATCCACATCCATTGAAGCCATTTCATGCTAGTTGTAGATCTACATTCCAAGGTCCATTCAAGGGTTTGGTGAGTTGTGACATAGACTTGTTCACTCATCATTCCTTTCATGCTTTTCTATTTCATTACAAGGTTTAATTACCAAAATGAGATTTGAACAAGGTCAACTCCCATTCACCATAAACAAAACATTTGTCCCTCTTAATTTTTGTTTGAAAATTTAGGTGGAAGAAATCTTGAAGATATCTTGAAGAGAAAAATTGAAGATCTTGTCAAAGTTGCAAAAGTTGTCATCTCACATAAAATCAATTATAGAATTTATTTTTGACACTTTGGACCTAAAACCTAGGAAAATTGATAGATTCAAATCTATTGAAAAGGCTCCCAAAAGCTACAGAAAATCCCTAAACCAAGAACCATTCACCCTTGGGTGAATGAGTCCCAAGTCAACTTCAACATAACACTTTTGGTGACTAGTACACACCTTACCTCTCTCAGATCTGCAATTTTATTTCTGGTTCTATTAGTATTGAGCTTAATCTATTAGATGTACTTTGTAGATTGCATTTTGGAGTTATTTTTCTATTTTTAATCTTTCTCCCCAAAGTGTTGTTTAATTAGGACCCCCGTCCTTACAGAAAATAGATATCAATAGATTCACACTTTGACTTGATTCACCTCAAGTTTATTACTCATTTCCCAATGAAATAAAGGAGAATAGGCCCATTTTAAGAACACACAAAGCCCAACCCTACTTTCCATTAGTTTCACATATATTCACACCAACACCCCCCTTAAGTGAAGCTTAGGAAAAAGATTATTATGAAAAAATGTAGAAAAGATGAAAATATGGGTCTCAATTACAAGGCCATTTTAGGTAACCATGTACATATGAAAATGAAATCTCTTATAAATGGACCAAAGGAGAAAACCTAGTAGGACAAAACTCCTCCCCAAAAGAGAGATAAGAAAATAATCAAGTGATGAAGGATGCAGGACTCCATGATACCCCTAAGTACACCATCCATCACATAAATATATTATGTAATCAATAGCCCCCCCATTAGAGGGAAATAAAAATACTATGTAGCCCCCAAAAATATGTAATCACTTGTAAAAATGGTAAGTTCTTGAAGAAAAAAAATGATCCAATGTCAATAGACAACTTGTCTCCCTTTCAGAAGAAACAAAATTAGGTACAAATGCAAGAATGCTTCCCATTCTAAATAGAAATT
The DNA here is from genome assembly GCA_007115665.2 of Sequoiadendron giganteum. Taxonomy (NCBI): domain Eukaryota; kingdom Viridiplantae; phylum Streptophyta; class Pinopsida; order Cupressales; family Cupressaceae; genus Sequoiadendron; species Sequoiadendron giganteum. Next base: position 417,341,316 of record CM021110.1, on the reverse strand, counting down.
TAAAGAAATAAGCATGAATATGTATGAGGATATCTTTGAAATCAGCTCATGTGTATCCTTATCCATTGAAGATGAAGATGCCACAATTAAATCAGGTACATACCTAGTCAATAAAGAAGGTGACAAATCAGGACTATGTGAAAATTGATGTTGAACAAGATTCAAAGAAAATGGTGGTTTGACAACAGTTGTGTAATGACTATCATAAAAGAGGAGACATAACCCCTCAAATGTGTCCTCCAAATGTGAAATGTGAGACTCCACAAATAAGGATTGCACAATGTTTGATAAATAGGAATCCCAATTAGGAAGAAAATGAGATACCTATTGCAATGAACCACTAGAAGTTATTAATGAATGAACAATAGAAAATGAATTATCTTACTAAATAGGAATGACAAGAGCCTCAATCAATGAATCTACACAAGGAATCACTTAAGGTGAAGGTATAACAACTGTCTCTAATGGAGAAGAAGGAGCATCTGAAGAAACCTCATCATCCTCATCTAAATATTCAAAGTACTCCAAGCATTCAAACTCCCACATTGTATTATGATCATAGGGTATCCTATTTAAAAATTAAGAGACATAAGGTAGTCTAAAAATGAATCATCTAGGAATGGTTGAGTATGAGGAACTCCACATATCTCCCAAATTTTAGCCCAAAGTGTATGAGGACACTAAAAATGATCAATAGCATTGAAAATGTCATCAACAATATGCATAGTAATAACTCCCAAGACATGATCCCTTTTGCAATTCCAAGAAAATTTCTTACTAGCTATACCAGGAGGGGAAAAAGCTCATACAAATGTGGTAAGAAATGAAGCCATCAAAGATATTTTATGATTCCATCTCTCCATTGTTTATTGTTTCCCTTTTTAAAAATATTTAGACAAGGATGAAATGAAAACCTCATAATAAACTAAGTATAAATCTCCAAAATTACAAAGTCATTAACCTTCAACAATAATTATAAACCCCAAATATGACGTATATTGAAAATGAATCCTTCCCAAAATGATAGAATCTCTCCAGGAGTCAAGATGTACAAATAATCAATTACAATGCCAAATGCGTAAAATACTAAATAAATAATACTTGGTTTTAAATCTAGAAAAACATGCATGTGCAAAATGATAGAGCTCCTTAATACCTTTCCAATGCCTCCAAAATCATGAAAAATGGATAAATAGGAAAACGATTATGAGCTCAAAGGTCCAAATGGGAGATCTGACTTTAGTTGCTAATAAATTGTACCTAAAAAAAATAGAAAAATGAGTTGCACCACTACGAAGTACTCAAAACTAGCTTTTCGTTAATATCTCGTTTACATAATTTTGTTTCTCTAGCTAAAAGTTATGGAAAAATGAAAAAATTACTTGTTTTAGGACAAGTGTAGCCTAATTGGGTGCAAAATTTTAGCTCCTTAGTGGAAGATCCTGGTCACTCATGTGATCATAGGCATTTAGGTGTGAAAAAAAAGTTCCACCACTTTGGGTGGTGGGAGGGTGGAGAACCCAATGGTGCTAGGGTGGCACCACTCCTTAAGCGCTCTAGGAAATAAACCTTGGATGCAACCAATGAGAGCAAGGATTGCAGGAAAACTTGTGGTCAAAGGAAAGAAAGTTGAAACCAACAGCGAAAAAAAATGGCTGGTGGGCTATGAATACTGGCAGGCAAAAGACCTATTGAAAAACTGCAATATGAAGCTGACTACACACTCTGCCGAGAAGACCACCATATGGTCATAGAAAAAATATGTATACAAACCAAAATTTTTCTAAATATTTTTGAAAATAAAACCCCAATGTAATATAGATGGATGATAATGCAATAAATATGCCTAGACCCGCAAATTTAAAAAGGTGTCACCAATAATAATAAAGTCCATAGATAATTTTATTAAAACCCCTCGTAATAATATTTCAAGAAATATTGCCTAATGAAATTTGATGGAAAAAAAAATTGAGCCTAAAATATTAAAATGCACAAATAATTTTAGTAATATTTTTATCTGCAAAATGAAAAAGTCAACTGCCTATACTTTGGTGTGTTGTATAGCTTGCTCAAGTAAAAATATTTTTGCCTCAAAAATAGTTGGTGCCAAATATAGGTGTATATTATATCAAACTTCATCTCTCAAGCCTTCTGAAGATGATGGCAAGGTCAATATGTGTTGAAAATGTACTCGAAGCTCTACAACCTCCAAATCTTGCAATTCTTCAAACCCTCATTAGTTTGGCAAAAAATGTCAGATTTAGGTGAAACAAAAAGTCGATCTTGACTTTCTCAGCTACCCTGAACTCAAATTTGAGCTCAAATTTCCTCCAACATGAGCCAAAAGTGACTTTCCATGAAATCCCACATATAGAAACCCTCCAATTCTTTTATTTTTTAAAGTTTTTTCAAATTCTCGGGTTCACCATATGGTGCAAAGGAAGAGCATACTCAACCTTACTAAAAATAACCGAGATCTCTCACTAGAAATATCTCAACCCTCATATCTAGAAAAAGGGTTTTGTAAGACTTGGCTCTGATACCATGTCAGAGTTGAAGATTAGCTCTATACCAAAGACTACCTACAAAAGCAATGAAAAACTTCTACAAGAGGGTATGCAAGAGTATTAGCTTTCCTAATATTAAGACCTATCGAAATGATGATAAGGTATGAAGTATATTACAAATGAGTACAATGACCGTCCTTATCTAGGCAAGGTTATAAATAGGATTGGACATGATTGTGACATGTGTCTTAATCTTGTGACATGTGACAACTACCAACCTAACTACCTAAGAATCAAGGATTACAAGCTAGATAAGGTAAGTTCTAGAAAATCCAACTAAGAGTTCTAGAAAGAATCTTATATCCTAAGTAAAATTAACATGTGAGTAAGTCGCCTAAGTCCCTAATAAGATAAATTACTAGGTACAAGACATATATTCACACCAATAGTTACTTCATTAAATATATCTAAATTATTATAGTGAATAGTTTCTAGTTACTAAGTAAGCTATTATTTTTATTTATTTTAAATTGATTAGTTGAATTGTAGGGTATAGGTCTAGCTGGATAAACATGACCCATTTCCATTAATATAGTGAATCTAAAGGTAATATCCTATAATTGGCCTCTCGTGGGAGAGTCTTATATAAGACTCTAAAACCCTACTAGGTTGTATTCATTGTCTGATTACAAAATGGGTTCCATTAACACTAAATACATTAATTGCATTCCTCAACTTTTGGAAAATGTGTTAGTGATATCATTAGAAACCTATTATCATAAACTACACATGATAGCATATCATGTTGAACATGATATTAATTAATTTTTATTGTTTAAATATTTGTTTGGGTATTTGCATTGTGTTCACATGTGAAAAAAAAAGGAGCATGACATTTTGAATATGGAATTTATATCTTAAAAAAAAATCCTCTCATACACTTGTTGTATGATGTACTATTTATTTCATGTTTATATGTTTTTGTAATTTCTATATTTACAAAGATTGAAAAAATTGCACATTATTCTCCTCATTAGATTAGTCTAAAAAGTTTTTTTTCACACCTTACTTCCTTTCAACCGACACTAAGAGGTTGTGGAGGGCCTAAGCTAAAATTATTTTAAGAGATATTTAATCATTTATCTAATTAATTAAAAATATAAATATTTAATATGATATATTAAATTTGATCTATATTTTTAATAATTAATAAATAAAATAAATATATTTACAAAGTTTTATTATGCTAACTATAAATTAGTTTTTGTACAATAATTATATTTTTACTAATTTTATAATCAATAGTTTATATAAATATTAATATTTAAATATTAACTACATTGTTAATATTTATAATTCTACTTATTAAATTATTAATTATATTATTAATATTTATAATTCTACTTATTAAATTATTAATTAAATTATTAATATTTATAATTTTGCTTACTAATATATATTTATATTGTTAATAAGATTGAATATACCTATCATATTTTAAATTATGTCCAATTTTAATGGATGTCACTTTATAATCACAACAATTATCAAATTTTAATTTAAAAAATAGCAACCTAAAATTATTAATTATAATATATTAATAAATATTATAATAAATATTAATACTTGTATTGTAATAAAATGCATACCCTTGCATTTTCAGACTTGTTTGGGCCCACCTTACTTTATTTATGCTTCTTTATGGCTTAATTAGGTCCTATTTTGCATCCACAAGCCTAGTAAACTATATATTTTTATGGAAAATCTTGACAAACCTCAAAAGATACATGATCAGTTAATGTTTTTGTATGTGTGTCCTTGATTTATGGATTGGGACTAAAACGCCACCTAAGGCAACTTTGTCCTTCATGGGTCTTGGGACCCTAATTTTGAAACCTCTCAATTAGGTCCATTTTTGGATTCTATGTCTTGAGATTTGAGCCTCGGGACTAAGACGTCACCTAGGGCATCTTAGTCCTCCTTGGATTATTTTCAAGATTCAATTTTAAATTCAGATGGGATTTAGCCTCCTTTGATTAATGATTTCATATGTTAGCTTGTTGTGGTATAGTTTTACGATAATGAGCATGACTAAGTATAAATACAAGGTACCTTCACTCACTTTAATCTAAGAAAGTTGTGAGAGAATTCCTAATAGAATATTTGAGTTCACAAGAGAATTCAAGAGCAATTCATCAAGCATTTGGTGCCATCATCTAGATTCAATCATCATTTCAAGGGTTTATTACATCCATTCATGTTGTTGAGCCAAGATTTTGAATGTAGAATTGAAGATCTATCTACTACCATCATTCACATTGAATCCAAGGATCCAAGATATACATTCTTCATGGCCACTGCATGGTAGATTGTAGATTTTCTTCACAAGACATCACACAAGGTGATATCATTTACATATTTCATGCTTCATGCTTAATTTCATTCATTTCATCATTTGGTTTAATTACCTACAAGAGGTTTGACCAATAAAAACCCCCATTCACTAACAATCAACAAGTTTTTCCCCTCTTGTGTGTTTTTATTTTTAGATCTAGCTTGATGACATAAAGATCCTTTAAAGTGAAAAGTTGTCAAAGTTGAAAAGTTGCATTGCCAAAATTTTCATCTTCAAAGAAACTCACCTACAGGTTAGATCTGGAAGTTTCAGGACCTTAGATCTGGGGAGAAGCAAGTCCAGACCTTGGAGCTAAGGACCAAATTTAAAGTCTTCAGAATTTCAGAATGGAGCTAAGGACCTTGGGCGTCTTAGTCCTCCACAGGGTATTTTTCAGAGATTCTTTGGAATTTTGTTCTAACATCTGAAGATTTTGTATTTGACCCAAAAAATAGTAGTGAGACTAATACACCATCTTGGGAATCTTAGTCCTTCAAGGAATATTTTGGCAGCTTCTTTACATTTCTAGAATCCTCACATCATCTCCAGACTTCCCAAGTACACATACCCTAACTTGGTGTTGCATATTTTCATTATTTGCATCCCTCATTTAGTTTATTTTAGGTTATTTTGTGTATCACATTGTGTTCTCCAACATTAGTCTTTTCAAAGAATTTGATTGGTGGTGAACCCCTTAAAATCTAAAATACCCCTTCCTAGGTCATCCTAATTGATAAATGACTCACCTTGTGAGGTTGGTAGTCAATCCAATTAGGGTTCTTAGGAAATAATCGAATGACCTAGATAGAATAGGAGGTAATCACCCCTTCCCTATTTTATCTATGGTTCATTTTTCATCAAAATGAACCATAGATAAAATAGGGAAGGGGTGATTACCTCCTATTCTATCTAGGTCATTCGATTATTTCCTAAGAACCCTAATTGGATTGAATACCAACCTCACAAGGTGAGTCAATTATCAATTAGGATGACCTAGGAAGGGGTATTTTAGATTTTAAGGGTTTCACCACCAAGCAAATCCTTGGAAAAGAAAAATGCTGGAAAACACAATGTGATACGCAAAATGACCTAAAATAAGCTAAATGAGGGATCTAAATAATGAAAATATGCAACACCAAGTTAGGGTATGTGTACCTGGAATGTTTAGAGATGATGCGAGGATTTTGGAAATATAAAGAAGCTACCAAAATATGTCTTGGAGGACTAAGATGCCCAATATGGCATATTAGTCCCGTTGTTTTTTGAGGAAAATATGAAATCTTTGGATGTCAAAATAGAATCCTGAAGAATCTTTGAAAATACCCTATAGAGGACTAAGATGCCCAAGGTTGCGTATGAGTCCTGTTCTAAATTCCTAAAGACTCTAAATGTGGTCCTGAGCTCCAAGGTGTACACTTGCTTCTCCCCAGATCCGAGGTCCTGAAACTTCCAGATCTAGCATGTAGGTGACTTTATGTGAAGATGACAACTTTGGCAATACAACTTTGGAAAATTTTCACTTTAAAGGATCTTCAAGTCTTGAACCTAGATCTGAAAATACAAACACACAAGAGGGGAAAAACTTGTTGATTTTTAGTGAATGGGGCTTTGCCTTGGTCAAACCCATTGTAGGTAATTAAACCAAATGATGAAATGAAGCATGAAACATTAAATATGTAAATGATATCACCTTGTATGCTATCTTGTGAAGCAAATCTACAATCTACCATGTAGTGGCCATGAAGAATGCATATCTTGGATCCTTAGATTTGATTTGAACAATGGTTGTAGATAGATCTTCAATGCTACATCCACAATCTTGGTTGAACAACATGAATGGATGCAATAAACCCTTGAAATGATGCTTGAATCTAGATGATGGCACCAAATTCTTGATGAATTTCTCTTGAATGCTCTTATGAACTCAAATATGCTATTAGGAATTCTCTCACAACTTGCTTAGATTAAACTGAGTGAAGGAACCTTGTATTTATACTTATTCATGCTTAATATCCTGAAATTAAACCACAACGAGTCGACATATGAAATCGTTAATCAGAGGAGGCTAAATCCTACCTGAATTTGAAATTGAATCCTGAAAATAAGCCAAGGAGGACTAAGATGCCCTAAGTGGTGTCTTAGTCTCGAGGCTCAATTCTTAGGGCATAGACTCCAAAAAGGGACCTAATTGAGAGGTTTCAAAATCAAGGTCCCAATACCCATGGAGGACAAAGATGTCGTAGGTGGAATTTTAGTCCTAGTCCATAAATTAGGGATACACAGACATAAACATTAAATGATCATGTATCTTTTGAGGTTTTTCAATATTTTCCATAAAAATATATAGTTTATTAGGCTTGTGGATGCAAAATAGGACCTAATTAAGCCATAAATAAGCATAAATAAAGCAAGGCGGGCCCAAAAAAGTGTGAAAATGAAAGGGTATGCATTTTAATACACTACATTTAGCCCCCTCTTTAGTGAGAGGATGAACTAGCTTCAAAATCACACTAAAGTAGCCAACCACAAAATCAAGAGGGGTTCAAATGTACAAGTATTAGTAAGATAAGATTAAAATGATCAAGAGGGATGATGAAGCCCCCAAGATCAAGATCTCATGGAAAGCTGATATAGGCACAAAGGAACACACTTACGAATGATAGATGAAGCCAAAATCAGATCGCAAACATACACCATCAAAGACAAGAAAAAGGAAAAAGGAAAAGAGAAAGACTACAATAGATCAAGCTTCGACTGGTCATCCAATGTGGTGGACTAGGTCTAGGCTTGAAGAAGTTTAAAAAGTGGAATGTGATTTCCACTATGCAAAAAAAATGCACACTCACAAGGGCTAGTGAGACCTAGTTGTCCACTAGGTGAGCCCCAGGGGGACCATATAAGAGCCATACCTCCATGATTTTATTAATGTACAAAAATGCATTCTCACAAGGGCTAGTGAAGATAGTTGTTTACTAGGTGATCCCCAGGGGACCATACCAAAGCCATACCTCCATGAATTTAATAAGGTACAAAAAAGAGAATACAACACAATAAGAAAGATAGAGATGCTCGAAGGGATTTTTCTTAGTTCATGTGAAGTCTTAGTCTTAGGGGAGATTGTTCCTAATGTCTCCAAGAGAGGACCAATCAAACGATAAAAGATTCACAACTTAGGGAATGCAGTGTGCCACATTAACACTAAGAGGAATACAATATGCTAAGATAGATCATGCTCTTGAAGGACATTACTCCCAATCTCATCACAAAGAGAAAAAAACATCGCATGAAATAAGAAAATCACATCAAGGAGCATGGAAAAATACATTAAAATGAAATCATGTTAAAATAATGCCAATTTATGCCCTCACTTTAAAGAAATTGCTAACACCATACTATGAGAAATTATTTTAAACTAGCCAAAAGATGAAGAGGAAATGATAGTATGTCACATGTGAGCCAACTTTAGGCATGTCATCCACATCCCAAGATTTCTCTTATATATACATGAAAGGTGATCAACTAGCCAGAATAGACAATGATAAGCTGTTGGAAGAATGAAGAAGATAAAAATTTGTGTCTTCATTGATGTCACTATGTTGGTTAAGTTGTCAGTTTGATCTAGTACTCTGAACCAATATGAAGAACCTGTTTACATCCTCTGGTATTCTTGATCTGGTATTTTGGTCCGTAATTCCCATCAAGTGGTCATTGTTGCTCGTAGTTTTGGGAAATGGTTTATGGATTTTAAGAAGCTTGTCAATATACAATCCTGTGTGCTCATATGCTCGTATACTGAGTTGGCATTGCTTTGGTGTTGCATTTTGTTATTAGGTCTATTCATGGCTGACCTAATAAATAGTTGGTGGTATAATGAATTAATCTATGTTGTGAATATATGAGTGACCTATCCTTGGTCCATGCTGACATGATATAGCATGCTACATAGTTGAATTATTTTTGGAGAATTTTTGTACTAACTTGGAGCTGACAGTTAGTCCTTTTGATGAATCAAGATTGCATCTAATTAGGCTGACCTAATTGATGGTTGTGGATAAGTCAAGTATATATTCGAATGTTTTGAGTTTATTGATGTGAATTGAGATCGAAGAATATATGAAGTATGGTGCGAATGTGAACCAAAGTATGTGAAACTGATGAAATGTGTGAAGTCTGTTTATTGAGCATTAAAGGAACTAAATCAACACTTGTTAGGTGCACTCTTACCAATTCATATTCTGGTTGTGAAGCCATTTCTATTTTACAATATTTTGTAGGTAGTGAGCCTCTCTTTTTGGATAGTGAGTCCTTTTTTGGACAGTGAGTCCTACTTGTAAGCAATGAGCTTTTTTAATTGGTTGTGACCCTCTTTTGTATCTAGTTTTGGAACTATATTATAGTGTGGGCTAATCCTCACTGTGGTTTTTCCCTCATTAGGTTTTCCATGTAAAATTTTGGTGTTCATGTGATGTGTGATTTCATGTTCTGTTAATGCTCTTACTTATCTTTGCTACTATATGCATTGGAATAATTAGATGATGGTTATTCAATAAGTTTAAGAAGATACTGATTCACCCCCCTCTCAGTATATTGGATACTCAACAATCGGTATCAGAGCTCTAGTTCCTCTGAAGAAGTCTAACAACTTGAGGAAGTGGTGTATGAACTTCATGGTATGCTTACACAAGTGCTAAGAAGACCTTGCTTGTCTTCTCCTAGGATCCTAATCTCCTCTGGGATCTCAAAAAGGCTTAGATGATTAACTAAGACCTTGTCTAACTCTTCTCTAAGAGCCTAACCCCTTGTGCTTAACCTTGAAGGACAATCACCCTTTGTTTACTTCAACACTTCCTCCTACACTTAGAAGATTCTAAGTGCCATCAACACACAAATCATTGAATTTATTGTTGGGGTGCCAAACATCTTGATGACCCTCCATGTGTTTCCATTTGGATCCATTTTGAGGGATCACCAAACCTTTCTCCAATCGGGTGACAAAATTTATCTTGAGGAGGCCTAGTTTGTAGGACCCTATTGGTTTCTTGCTCAAATCTCACCCAAATGGATCAATAGTCCCTCAATCCTCCTATCATATCAAGACCTATTTTTCTCCCAACTGGAACTGTACTTATCCCGTACTGTACTTCACTCCCCTGCCTATTTTCTTCAATTCACACTATCAAACCTCTAACCGAGCACTCTAAGCTCGCCTAAGATTTGACATTACAAACATAGCTGCTCAACTCTTCATGACTCCTAACACTAATTATGTACAAACAAATGAATCCCCTCAAACATTCATCTACCCTTAGGAAGATCCCGTGGCTAGATTTCATAGGGGAGTCATAAACAAACAAGTTGATCAAAACCAGACCAGGAAAACCTCTACCTTAACCTACTTATCCAAAACACTAGATTAACTCAACTTAACTTGTTTATAGAATGAAAAAGCCTTATTACTATCCTATTAACACTAATCTAACATCAAATCAAAACCTTAAATACATGTTCTATTACTATCACACTATAATACTCGGTGTTCACACAAAAACATAATTGCAGAGCACTTTTTCTATATCCCAACTTTTGTTACAATTCAAAACTTACCTAGATCCGAGCCCCTCAGAGATCTTAGTTCCATTCTCTAGGTTTCTAGGCCTGTTAGTTGATCCCCCACTCCTAGCTTTTAGGGAATCCAAGGTTGTTGAGTTGCATGCTACATTTACAATAAATCTCCAATGTTGTCATGACAATTTTTTTGGCATCTTTACATTTATTAGGCCAACTAGAATATAGGACCTCTAAGCCAAGTAGTTCGAAGAACTAATCATCATAAATGGCCTTAAAGCATCCTTCCTACATCTCTCATGTATTTGCACCACATTAAGGACCCAAATCCAACATTAAGCTTCTAAAACTAAGCTAACCAAAACAACAAACAATGACTAATTGGTGACCTTAGTTCTAACACTGACTCACCTAGTCCACACTCAAGCAAGAACTTATAAGGTCCAAAATAAACACACAAACCCTATGACTTGGCTAATGTCAGATACAAGCGAAAAATGACAAGAAAAATGGAGGTTAGCCTAGGTGCTCCTGCACCATCCTCCCCAAGTAAAAGTTTTCAATCCACCCTTGGATTGAGTAAGTTGAGGTCAATGACCAACTTCTTGAACTCTGATTCTTTGATCCATATTGCATTAGCATCAGGTTGACCATGCCTCTTGATCAGATTTTCCTTGTAGTCCTTCTTCCTAGTCTTCTTGTAGACTCTTGTATCCAGTATACTATCAGCTTGCTTGACTGTAGCAAAAGGTAGTCTGAGGTCTTCCACATCATGGATGAATTCATTGAGGCTTTGATCCATGTCTGGTGGTGGTACTTTGTAATGAACCAAATTTGCAATGTTTAAGATAGGGGACAATCCACTATCTTCCGGTAGCTCCACTCTGAAAGCATTGTTCCCATACTTTTCCAAGATAGGACAGGGACCTATCCTCCTCATCTGCAACTTGTGGGGGACTCCCTTTAGTAGTCTAGACTTATTTAGATGTATCATCACCAAGTCTCCCACATTAAACTGAACTTCTCTTCTACGCTCATCCACCTTGGTCTTATGCTTCGTAGTGTTCTCAGTCAATGTCTTCTTGACTATGTCATGAATCTCTTGCATTGCATAGGCAAAATCATCAGCATATCCACTTCCCTTAACTCCATCCTTTAATTCTCTTAGTTCATAGACTCCTCTAGGATGTAGACCATAGACTATTTCAAAGGGACTCTTCCCTGTTGACCTGTTCACAGTGTCATTATAGGCATATTCAGCTTGTCCAATCAACTGATCCCATTGTTGACCATACTCCTTGGTCAAGCACCTTAATAAATTTCCAAGGCTTCTATTTGCAACCTCGGTCTGACCATCAATTTGGGGATGGTATGCAGATCCAAAAGATAAATTAGTGCCCAATCTTTGCCAAAGAGTCTTCCAAAAATGACTCATAAACTTGGTGTCTCTATCTAACACAATGGTCATAGGTAACCCATGTATCCTTACTATCTCTTTGAAGAAGAAAGAGGCTATTTGGCTAGCATCATTGGTTGTCTTACATGGTACAAAGTGAGCCATCTTGCTGAATCTATCCACAACTACATAAACACTATCCATGCCTTGTCTTGTCTTGGGTAACCCAACTACAAAATCCATACTTAAGCATTCCCATGGCCTAGTAGGAATAGGGAGTGGTTGATATAGGCCTGCATTTGAAGAAGTTCCCTTGGCCTTTTGACATACTATACAACTTTCCACATACCTTCTTACATCAAGTTTCATTCTTGGCCAAAAGTAGAACCTTTGAACAAGTTCTTGTGTCTTAGTGATCCCAAAATGACCACTCAATGCTCCATTATGCTTTTCCTGAATCAAATTCTCTCTAATGGACCCTCTAGGAACACATAACTGATTTCCCTTAAACAAAAGATCACTTTGCAAAGTATATTCAACATATCTACTATGAAAATGATTCTTGTATTTAGCACATACCTTATAAATGTCTATAAAATCTTCATCATCTGCATATAGATCCTTGAAATGATCTATTCCCATGCTCTTCAACTAAATCTCTTGGATGGTAAGAGATCTTCTACTCAAGGCATCTTCCACCTTGTTGAGTGCTCCTTTCTTGTGCTTGATATTAAAAGTGTAAGCTCGCAGATATTCAACCCACTTCATGTGCTTGTGACTTAATTTATCTTGTGAATTTAGGAAACTAAGTGCTTGGTTGTCTGAATACACTATGAACTCCTTGGGAAGCAAGTAGTGCCTCCATTTCCTTAAAGCCTGAACCAATGCATACATCTCCAGGTCATAAGAAGAATACTTCTTCTTGGATTCACTTAACTTTTCTAAATGAAAAGCCACCGGTCTGCCCTCTTGGCTTAGAACAGCTCCAATATCCACATTGCTTGCATCACACTCAATGGTGAATAGCTTCTCAAAGCTTGGAAACACTAAAACAAGTTGGGTAGCTATCTTTTCCTTCAACAACTCAAAACTTTTGTTAGCTTGCTCATTACGTACAAACTTAGTCTTTATGTCTCCTTTAATGGTATCCAACATAGGAGCACAAATAGCATTGAATTGCCTTATAAACTTCCTATAGTATTGAGCAAGGCCATGAAAACTTCTTACCTCTATTGCTGTCCTTGGAGTAGGCCAGTTGAGAATGGCTTCCACTTTGCTAATGTCCATTTTCAGGTTGCCATAAGATAGGACAAACCCAAGGTACACCAGCTCTATCTTGATGAACTCACACTTCTCTAAATTGATCATCAACTTCTCCTCATGTAGCTTCTTGAAAACCAGCTCTAGGTTTTTGAGATGTTCTTCTCCTGTCTTCCTATAAATTAGTATATCATCAAGATATAACACCACAAACTTTCCAATGTAGTCTTTGAGGACTTCATTCATGAGCCTCATGAATGCGGAGGGGGAATTAGACAATCCAAATGGCATGACAAGCCATTCAAACAAACCTTCATTGGTTTTGAAGGCTGTTTTCCACTCATCTCCTTCATGTATTCTTATTTGGTGATAGCCACTCTTCAAGTCTATCTTGCTATAGTACTTAGCTTCACCTAGACAATCCATTAGGTCTTCAATCCCAGGGATAGGGAACCTATATCTTATGGTTATCCTATTAATAGCCCTTGAATCAGTACAAAGCCTCCAATCTCCTCCCTTTTTAGGTGCTAGGACAGTAGGTATGGCACATGGACTAATGCTCTTTTTAATGAGACCTTGGTTTAGGAGTTCTTGTATTTGTCTAGCTATTTCCTCATTTTGTTGAGGGGTCATCTTATAGGCTGCTTTATTGGGAAGGGTAGCTCTTGGTATGAAGTCTATCCTATGACTTATAGCTCTTTTAGGAGGTAGTGTTGCTAGTTTTCCATTACTTACAATGCCTTCATAAGTTTGCAACATGTTTTGTATCTCTTTAGGTAACTCTGGCTTCTTGGCTGCTTTGTCACCACTTACCTCTCTTGGCCTTAACACTAATGCATAGCCAATTCCTTCTCCTTCTTCCAAGGCTTCTAAGAACTCTTTTTCACCAACCATGAGTATATTAGGACCTACTGTCTTCACCTCTGCATCCTCTAAAAGTGACTGAATTTTGAATGTTACCTTATCCTTCTTAAAAGTATAAGAGTTCTTCATTTCATCATGCATAGCGTGGCGGTCAAATTTCCATGGTCTACCTAGGAGCAAGTGACATGCATCCATAGGTAACACATCACACAAAACTTTGTCCTTGTACCTTCCAATTGAGAACTCCACCCATGCTTGTTCATTTACTAAGACATGTTGGCCTTTATTGAGCCATGTGACCTTGTAAGGATTGGTGTGGGGTATCCTTGTCAACTTTAGCTTGCTGACTAATTCCTTTGACACAATATTGTTAGTAGACCCTAAGTCAATGATGAATCTACATACTTTCCCCATCATTTTGCACTTTATCCTACATAGGGACCTCCTTTGGCTTGGTTCCTCCTTAACCGGCTCTTTGATCAAAGTTCTCCTCATCATGAGGTTCTCACCTTCCTCTGAATTTAATGGCACCTCACAATGTTTCTCTGCTGCATTTGTCTCATCATGAACCAGATTAGTTCTCTTATCTCCTCCTTGAGAAGTACTACCCTTCTCTAGACACCTATAGGCAGGGTGTCCCATTTGATTGTAGTGATAACACTTCATATTGGCAAAGTAATTGCCTCTTCCTTGTCCACCACTTCTTCCTCTAAAGTTAGAGCCTCCTCCTCTACTACCTCTACTAGAGATTCCTTCTTGTTGCTCATTGTACTTAACTTCTCCTTGAGCCCTGGATTCTAAACTTATTCCACCATAGCCACCTCTTTGTCCTCTACCATCTTTTCCTTTACCTCTACTCTTGGAGGTTTGCTCTTGCTTCCTTTTGCTTTTCTCCTCTATCTTCAAGGCCATTTGATAACATTGGTGGATGGTTTTGAATTTCACTAGACTCATGTCTTCTTGAATAGACCATTTGAGTCCATTCAAGTATCTTGCTAGCTTGATGATTTCATCTTCAACCACCTTTGATCTTAGGCACAACTTTTGGAAGTCCTCGGTGTATGCTTGGACATCCAAATCTTTTTGTCTAAGGTTGTGTCTCCTCCTATGCAACTGGACTTCATAGTCATCAAGTAGGTAGGTCTGTTTTACTTTAGTTACCATGCCCTTCCATGTAACTATAGGACCCTTTCCTTCATTTTCTCTTTCATTTTGCACAAACTTCCACCATGTGAGAGCTGAACCTCTCAACCTTGACTTGGCCACCATGACGTTTTGGGCCTCTGAGATACCATCACATTCAAAGTGATTCTCTATACTGTCAATCCAGTCCATGACTGAATCAAGATCCATTTGTCCACTAAAAAGTGGAAGACCCTCACAAACTTTACCACTTAAAGCCTTTAGTGCCTTCAAGAAGGGTTCTTCAGGAATAACAGGGTCAGGGGTTGGAGCTTCCTCTTCTAAATCCAACTCCTTTTCTATGGCTTCTTTCTCTTCCCTCTGATCTATTTTATCCTTTACCTTGTTTTCCTTTTCATGGACTTCATCCAAGAGTTGCTCCATTCGAGCCAATCTTTCTCTCAGTAACTTGTTATCCTCTTCTTGTTCTTCTACCTTCTTGGCTAACTCAGCATTAATCACCATGGCTTTATCTTCCTCTGGTGTATTCTCTCCTATTGATTCAGTGGGTTGCAACATCAAGCACAAGCCTGATCAAACATTGCTCTGATACCAATATGGTGTATGAACTTCATGGTGTGCTTACACAAGTGCTAAGAAGACCTTGCTTGTCTTCTCCTAGGATCCTAATCTCCTCTAGGATCTCAAAAAGGCTTAGATGATTAACTAAGACCTTGTCTAACTCTTCTCTAAGAGCCTAACCCCTTGTGCTTAACCCTTAAGGACAATCACCCTTTGTTTACTTCAACACTTCCTCCTACACTTAGAAGACTCTAAGTTCCATCAACACACAAATCATTGAATTGATTGTAGGGGTGCCAAACATCTTGAAGACCCTCCATGTGTTTCCATTTGGATCCATTTTGAGGGATCACCAAACCTTTCTCCAACCGAGTGACAAAATTTACCTTGAGGAGGCCTAGTTTGTAGGACCCTACTAGTTTCTTGCTCACATCTCACCCAAATGGATCAATAGTCCCTCAGTCCTCCTATCATATCAAGACCTATTCATGTCCCACTTGGAACTATACTTATCCCATACTGTACTTCACTCCCCTGCCTATTTTCTTCAATTCACACTATCAAACCTCTAACCGAGCACTCTAAGCTCGCCTAAGATTTGACATTACAAACATAGCTGCTCAACTCTTCATGACTCCTAACACTAAGTATGTACAAATAAATGACTCCCCTCAAACATTCATCTACCCTTAGGAAGATCCCGTGGCTAGATTTCATAGGGGAGTCATAGACAAACAAGCTGATCAAAACCAGACCAGGAAAACCTCTACCTTAACCTACTTATCCAAAACACTAGATTAACTCAACTTAACTTGTTTAAAGAATGAAAAAGCCTTATTAATATCCTATGAACACTAATCTAACATCAAATAAAAACATTAAATCCATGTTCTATTACTATCACACTATAATACTTGGTATTCACACAAAAACAGAATTGCAGAGCACTTTTTCTATATCCCAACTTTTGTTACAATTCAACAATTATCTGGATCCAAGCCCCTCAGAGATCTTAGTTCCATTCTCCAGGTTTCTAGGCCTGTTAGTTGATCCCCCACTCCTAGATTTTAGGGAATCCAAGGTTGTCGAGTTGCATGCAACATTTACAATAAATCTCCAGTGTTGTCATGACAGGTTTTTTGGCATATTTACATTTATTAGGCCAACTAGAATATAGGACCTCTAAGCCAAGTAGTTCAAAGAACTAATCATCATAAATGGCCTTAAAGCATCCTTCCTACACCTCTCATGTGTTTGGACCACATTAAGGACTCAAATCCAACATTAAGCTTCTAAAACTAAGCTACCCAAAAGAACAAACAATGACCAATTGGTGACCTTAGTTCTAACACTAACTCACCTAGTCCACACTCAAGCAAGACCTTCTAAGGTCCAAAATAAACACACAAACCCTCTGACTTGGCTAATATCAGATACAGGCCAAAAATGACAAGAAAAAGGATGGTTAGCCTAGGTGCTCTTGCACTAGGAAGATCTTGTAAATTAAACAAATGGATAAAGAAGAGCTACGGGCTAATCTTGAAGATCTTGACAAGGCTGAAAGTGAAAACAAAGATCTGAGAGAAAATATTGATGAAGAAAATGAATGCATCTAGAAATTGAAAGAGTAATTGAAGAAATTCAAAGAAAGACATAGAGAAGTGAGTGAGCAATTGAAACAAGAAAATGAAGAGATTACCAGATTAAAGGTGCAAGTGGAAGAAGAGAAGAGAATTAAAGAGTGTCTGAATACAGTGGTGTAAAGAAAGTCTAATGTATGCTCAAGGATTGAACAAGAAGTGATAAACCTAAAAGAAGATCTGGAGAAAGAAAAAATCTATGAAGATAATTTCAAGACAAGATCCACCAAGCTTGATGAATTGATTGCAGTACAAAGACCTTCTAAGGATAGAGGTGGTTTGGGAAATTAATTTGGTGAGAACTCTAAGAATGTTCAAAACTCGAATCTAGTGGACAATCAAAAGACTCAGGATAAAGGGAAGTAGAAAAGGAATCCAAGAAGAAGAATGCCTATAAGACAACCAAATTCTCAAAGGTATCCATCCTTCAATGGTGTTTTTTCTTCATGAAATAAATTTGGTCATAGGGAAACTGAGTGGTTGAAGGATATCCTTTCTAGTTTGGGTCTTTACTTATGTGCTTGGTATTTTAATTTCTAAGTTCGCTACTGGGAAAAGAGAATGTTAAGTGGGAATTTGGGGTCCCTATTGGAAAAAAAGTTTACAAGTATTTCAAAGATATGAAGGATAATGAAAATGCATGCAAATTATTTTTCTTATCCTTGTAGAAGGATCTATGCTCCGGTGTGGTAGTGTCTAGATAGTTTGAGGAGGGTTCATCCTCCTGTACAAAGGAATTAGAAGTTTCTATTGGTGATTCCCCTCTGGAATCTAAAGAGGGGAAAGTTATCATAGAAGATTTCATCATTATTCTGGAAGAAAAGGTGAAATAAGAAGAGTCCCTACCTAGATCTAAATCTTCTGATCTAGATAATATTTAGATGATGTTAGATAGAGGTGAGATGAAAAAATTGGTAAAATGTGGTGTGCCTGCCCTTTGATGAATAGAATTAAAATAGATGATGATTTGGTTGAGCATCTTCTCAAGAAGGGTATTGATATTTCAAGTGTTTCTGACTCATTACCTGATAATATTGTAGAAGTTTTTGAAGAGAGAATTTTGTTGGAAGGACTAGAAGGACACAAGTTTGAAGAAATGGTTGAGAAAATATGTTTCAAAGCTAAACAAAATTTATCTGAACATGTTAGCGAGACAAGAAAATGCATTAAAGAGATGCATGAAATTTACAAGTATTGTCTCTGATGGCCTGCAACAATTAATAATTTTAGAAGCAAAATTGAAGCCATTGAATTTGAGATGAATAGTATTGGAAAGAATCTTGATTTCTTTAAAGACAAAGAAGAAAAATCGAGAATAAGATTTGGAGAATTGCAAGAAAAGTTGTTGACCATTCAGAGACAAAGGGAAGATGTGCAAACCTTCTGGCTTGTTAAAGAAATTTTTGAGGCCCGGTTGAATCATCTCTCTATAATACTTCATGATGCAAAAGATTGTGAATGTCAATGTCTTTCTGTGGATTGGTCATCCTGATTTACATTTTTGACTTTCTTAGATAGCATGTGTACCAGAATGGATTTTGCAGTGCTTTCTTGGAAGCGGATTCTTGCAACTATGAGAGAGAGATACAAGAAAGTTTTTCAGGTGAAAAGTTTTATTTTTACTTGAGTTTCTTGATGTTCAAACTTTTGGCTCTTTCCTTTGATGACAAAGGAGGATAAAAATAAAAAAAATGAATGAAAAAACAAAAACAAGAGAAGAAATTGAATTGCTGAACAAAGGAGGAGTTTTGGAAGATTTCTGGAGTTTTAGAAGTTTTTTTTGGAGTTTTTGAATTTTGGTGTCTTGGAGCTAGAGTTTCTTTGTTCGAAATGGGGATTTAGAATTTCTCTATCATCATGTACATATGGTTACATCCTTTTTTTGGTCACCCTTTGTCCTCGATGTCAAACGGGGAGAGATTTGGAGAATGTGAAGTGAAAGGAATGAAGAATTGTGTGAAGGTTTTTAGAACATGTTTCCATCAATGACAAAGGGAGAGATTGTTGGAAGAATGAAGAACGTAAAAATTTATGTTTTTATTGATGTCACCATGTTGGCTAAGTTGTCAGTTGGATCTAGTACTTTGAAACGGTATGAAGAACTAGTTTACATCCTTCGGTATTCTTGGTGTGGTATTTTGTTCCGCAATTCCCCTCCATTTTTCATCATTGTTCGTGGTTTTGGGAGATGGTTTATGGATGTTGGAATCTTTTTAATATACAATATTGTGTTCTCATATGCTCATATGGTGAGTTGGCATTGCTCTGGTGTTGCATTTTGTTATTAGGTCTATTAATGGACGACCTAATAAATAATTGGTGGTATAATGGATTAATCTATGTTGCAAATATGTGAGTGATCTATCCTTGGTCCATGTTGACATGATATAGCATGCTACATGGTTGAATTATTTTTGGAGAATTTTTTTACTAACTTGGAGCTGTTAGTTAGTCCTTTTGATGAATAAAGATTGCATCTAATTAGGCCAACCTAATTGATGCTTGTGGATAAGTCAGGTATATATATTGGAATGTTTTGAGTTTGTTGATGTGAATTGAGATCAAAGAATATATGAAGTATGGTGTGAATGTGAAGTGAAGTATGTGAAACTGATGAAGTGTCCAAAGTCTTTTTATTGAGTATCAAAGGAACTAAATAACCACTTGTTACGTGCACTCTTACCAATTCATATACTGGCTCTGAGGCCATTTCTATTTTACAATATTTTATAGGTAGTGAGCCTCTCTTTCTAGATAGTGAGTCCTTGTTTTGACAGTGAGTCCTACTTGTAAGAAGTGAGCCTCTTTTGTATCCGGTTTTGGAACTATATTATACTATGAGCTAATCCTCACCGTGGTTTTTCCCTCATTGGGTTTTCCACGTAAAATTTTGGTGTTCATGTGATGTGTGATTTCATGTTTTGTTAATTCTCTTACTTATCTTTGTTTATATATGCATTGGAGTAATTAGATGATGGTTGTTCAATAAGTTTAAGAAGATACTGATTCACCCCCCTTCTCAATATCTTGGATATTCAACACAAGTGACATACAAGGAAAATTCTATCAATCCCTTGCCCCCACTTAGTGCAAGACAAGGGTGAGACCAGAATGAGTGATGATATGATGCTCCTTGCAAAAATAGAATGATATGTAATAGTGAGCATGTTATGATCGTACAAGTATTACATGGAAAGGAGAAGAAACTAATGTTATTTATAATAATGAGTAAACAAAGTGTCAACTTGATACATATTTAATGAGATATCTATGAGTTTCAGATGCATCAAAGTTAAAGTTATCTTGGAAAAATATTTTTTGATAGTGTTGGCATTGAATAAAGGGTTTTTTTTTTAGGGAAAATAATCAAGATGTATACCTTGTTCTATAGCATCGAATCCTTTCCCAAGTTGCTTCATAAGTCTTTCATGTTGAAGGTTGGACTTAATTGTATACACTTTGTATTATATGTGAGAAATGTCATTGTAACTTGGTTGGTGTGAAACATTATCATTATTGAGTTTCCTTTTAGGTGGTTCTAAGATGAGGACAAGTTTCTTTTGAAATTTTGGTTGTTGTAAGGGTGGATGAATGGTAAGTTGAGGATTAGGTGTTTTGATAATTAGAGGAATCAAAGGAGCTCTAATGTTCATAACCTCAACACACTTGTCCTTGTTTTCATGATCTCTTAGTGAAGGGGAGTCTAATGTCACTTCGTCAATCTTCATCTAAGGAGACCATATTACTATTGTTTGAAAGAAGTTTGTCAAGGTTGTCATTTTCTTGCACCATGATACCTTGCCTATTAGGAGAGTTTTTAGGAGAACTACAACCTAGATGTTCATGGTATTCAATGTTTGGTTCTTTTAGAATAAATTCATCACAAGTAAGGGGATTATCAATGTCTAGATTGTTTTGCATGTTAATGATGCTATTTTCTTGTTCAATAATATTTTCCTCAAGATTCTCATCAATTGGATTTTGTAACACCATAATATCTTCTTCATCAATAGGAGAGATATTAGGAGAGGGGGAAATTTTATTGTTGTCCATGATGTCATCTAAGGTCTCATTCTCTTGTGCCAAAATATCCACCCTAGTAGGAGATCTTTTAGGTAAGTGACAAACAATAGGTTCATCACATTATGTGGTTAAATGTTGTAAAGTAGCTTCATCACACATAGGAGAGGCATCAAGAGAAGGATAACTATGGGTTTCATGGTTAACAATGATTGGACTATTTTATTCAAATAGGTCTTCCCAAATGGTAGGGGCATCAAGAAAGGGATGAAGAAGATTCTCATGAGTCTTAATAAGGATATCTTCTAACACTAAACTATCTTCTTCATGTCTAGAGAAGATATTAGGAGAAGGAAAGGTTTGATTGTAATGATTATCTTTAATTATATCCCAATTTACTATAATTTCTTCCCAAGTAGGAGAGGTAGGGTTGGTATAGCTCTCAATCAACATATCCTCCACACAAATGTGTTTGTCATGATCATTCATGATTGTATCCTTATAAGTAGGGGAGGTGTTGGGAGATGAGTGGAGACTAGGTAAAGTAGTGGCCATGGTCATAGATTCATGTGTTATAATGTCTTTCCAAGGGGGAGGAGGAGGAAGAAAAGAAAGACTTTCATGATCTTCAATGATTGTATCTTCTTTCACTGAGATAACTTCATCACCAATGGGAGAGATATCGGGAGAAGAACAATTATGATTATCATGATTATTGATGCTTGCATCCTCTTATATCAAACCTTTAGTGGATGATCTAGGAGACATGAAGTCATCAAGGGCTTCATCTAACATTGAAAATTCATCACTACTATAGGGTTTGAATGATATGATTTCTATGAGGTTAACCAGTTTTTCATTTGTTTCTTGTGATATTTTTTGTTTTTTTATTTTCATTTTCTAATGACTGTTGAATGTGATCTAATCTAAGCTACCTAGGAACTAATGCTGAAAATTAAAATTGCAATAATCTAATTCTATCCATAATTGCCATGAATTTAACTTATGCTACTTCTAATGATTTGAATGCAATAGAAGCTATGCAAAATCAAAATGCAATGTAAATACCTAGGATGAAATGCAATTTTTATATTTGAAACAAGGTAATTTATTGATTACACTATGCAATAATCTGAAAATGAAATGTTGTGAATCTAAATTTGAAATTAAGAAATGCATGAAATGGACCGATTTAAGATAGATTTTATAAAATGCATGTAACAAAAAGTCAACCCACTGAAATAGATAACCAATGACAACAAACAAAAATGTAGGTGGGTATGTGCAAGATCATAATGGAAAAAACAGGCCCTTAAGTGGCAAAAAATTTAGAAAAATCAGAGTTAGGCAACTTGATATAAAAATTTGAATGAGTTATCTATATTATTTAAAAAATATTTAACAATAGAATTTCTAGAAAATTGAATGTAGTTTCTAAATTAGTAGGTTTATTTACAAAAAAGTAAAACCTATTTGGGGAAAATTTGATATTTCAATACAGTAGGGGGTATGTGCAGGATCATCATGGAAAAAATAGGTCCTTAAGTGGCAATAAAATTCAGAAAATCAGAATAAGGCAACTTGAAGTAAAAATTTGAATAAGTTATCTATATTATTTCAAAAATATGTAAGAATAGAATCTGTAGCAAATTGAATGTAGTTTCTAAAATATGATACTGTTTGAAAGTTATAGATGTTTTTCAATCAACCTAAAAATCAGGACTTTAGTCATAATTCAATAGAAAATAAATAATAATTATTGATTAAATTCAAAGTAAATCATAATTCATATTAGTGGAAAGCTGAGAATCTCCTTTAAAAACCCTTTTCATTTCATCAATTTTGGGTAAAAAAAATGTCGTCAGCCACATACCCATCATATTGCCACTTTTTGGCCCATCATGATCTTGCACATACCCAGGTATGCAAATTTAAACCCTAGAAACTGCAGCTTCAAACTCAATAGGGACTAAGATGCTAGTAAGGGCATCTTGGTCCTACTAAAGGAATTGGAAGGTTCCAAAAATTGAAATAGAATGCAATCAACTCAAACAAGGTTCTGAGCCAAAAACCCTGAGAGGGACGTAGACGCCAATAAGGGCATTTTTGTCCTAGTGAAGGGTTTTTTAAAAAAAAAACAACAAATTATGAGTTGTTTACAGTGTTCCCAAGTTGCCTACCTAGGGACCTGATGTTGAGAAACAAAGAATTGTGCAAATGAAGGCCAAAAAAGTAACTAGTGACAAGAAATTGGATTCAAACTTGAATGTAATCTTTTTTAATTTTGAATGCAATTAGGATGATGAACAATGCACTTTTCAATTTTTCAATGAAATGAAATGATGCAAGAAAGTAAAAATGCAACCAATACGCACTTTCACTAATGAAAAAATAGGAAACCCTAGATGTAATTTCACTAATGCAAAACATAAGAAACCCTAGATGCACTTTCACTAATGAAAAATGCAATGAATGCAATCTAGATCTAGGACTCTAAAGGACTCCACATCAAAAAAATAATGTTCAAAGAGGTCAGGTTCACCAAAATGAACCATAGATAAAATAGGGAAGGGGTGATTTCCTCCTATTCTATCTAGGTCATTCGATTATGTCCTAAGTGTTGGCATATGGCGTTTTCATTGATGGAAACCTAAGTCATTGATCTAGTCTGCACTTCAGTATTTGTTCATATTAGTAGACAAAGTGAAGAATATGGTATCCGATTGAAGCTGAGTTTATCAATCCATATGCATTACTAGTTTATCAATTTGAGTTGTGGAACTCAAGGAAGGTCGTTGGGTATCTCGAATGGGTATGTGCAGGATCATGATGGGCCAAAAAGTGGCAATATGTAAGCCATATGATGGCCCATGTGGCTGACGACTTTTTTTTTACCCAAAATTGATGAAATGAAAAGAGTTTTTAGAGGAGATTCTCAGCTTTCCACCAATATAAATTATTCTTTACTTTGAATTTAATAATTAATTATTATTCATTTTCTATTAGAATTACGAATAAAGTCCTGATTGATAGGCTGATTGAAAAACATCTATAAATTTCAAACACTGTCACATTTTTTGAATCCAAAACATGTGTCACATTCTATGCTTTGCATACTATAGGATTAAAAAAAATAAAATTGAATTTCAAGAATTTTGACCAAGTTAAGGTGGTTAGACAGACGAGCTTTTATATTTTTTAAAAGTTGTAATAAAAAATTCATAATTAATTATTTACTTGGAAAATAATTATAAAAAAATATGCATCACATTGGGACACGAGTCTTCTACTTATATCTAAAAGCTTATAAAAAAATATTATCATTTTATTGTGGTTAGGGTGGTCAGATAGACACCTACTTCTTATTTTTACCCTAAAATATAAATACTACTGCATTGAAATTTCAAATTTTCACTAAAAAGATTTAAAAAATAAAAATAAAGGTCTAGTAGTTTAGAAACTAAATTCGATTTGCTATAGATTCTATTTTTACATTTTTTTGAAATAATATAGATAACTTATTCAAATTTTTACATCAAGTTGTCTAACTCTGATTTTCTATCTTTTTATTGCCACTTAAGGGCTTGTTTTTTCCATGATGATCCTGCACATACCTGAATATCTTATTCTCGAGTTTTGTGTTGTCGCATCAAATGGTGTACAAGTTAGGAGATCCGGTCAATTGATTTTCTATCTAACTAGTGCTACAAAGTCATCTAAGTGATTGTGGCGTGTTGCAGATGTTTGAGGAAAAAATGTTTGAAGTATTTTTGTGTTTGAGGATTTTATTTTGGGTCCTCACTATGTTGTGGCTGATTTTGGATGGTGTGCATTGAAAATCATTTGTGGATTGAGTTGACGGTTGGAAAATATTTTATGTTTTATTAAAGCCGACATATGGTTGATTAAATATCTTGTTGCAGATATATATATGTGACCGATTATATCATTTTGAGATATGTGAATGATGTGTGAGAAGTATGTTACAAATATTAGAAGGATTGTAGAGCGATTATGCATAGTTTTACTTGTGCATAAAAGGGATTTGTGATGCAAATGAAAGCAGAGAAGAGAAAAAGAATAAAATCAGATAAGCAGGTCAAAGAATGTGACTGATGAGATTAATCGAAACTATAATCAGGCATTCGTAGATGCTATTACTTTAGTTCAAATATTCATATGGATTTAATCTGAATACTTTGTAAGGTAGTGAGATCTAGGTAGTGTACCTGAATGCATGTGCATTCCCATTTATAAAAAACTTATAATTGAGTACTTAAATTGTGGATTGACCTCCACCATGGTTTTCCCCTAATAGGGTTTCCACATAAAATCCTTGTGTTATGGTGTTGTGGATGATTTAATTATGTTCTTGCATCTTTTTTTCGGTTCAATTTTGTAAGTGGCCAATAAAGTTAAATTTTTTAGAACATTGATTCATCCCCCCTCTCCGTGTTCCCTTATTCTGACAATCGGTATCAGATCCTAGTTCCTCGGAAGAAGTTTAACAACTTGAGGTGGATCTTGGAATGTAATGGACTCTTGTAGTCTTCAACAACAACTTTTGGTCACACTTGATGATCTTGATTAGTCCAAAGCATAAGTCCAGGAAATGAAAGAAAATCTTAAGGATGTTGAGAAATTTATTTAGACATTGAAGGATCAGATTACTAAGTCTAGGGAGAAGAAAAATAATCTTTGTGATCAGATTAAGAAAAAAGAGAGAAAAAACATGGATGATGTTCACCTGAATCAAACCTTGAAGATAATATTTGAAGAATGTGAGAAACTTGCTAGTGACAATACTACTCTAAAGCATGAGATGGAATCTATGGTGATGAAGCTAACTAAGGATATTGAAGAAAGAAAGAAGAATGAGGAGAATATTGCTCAGTCCTTAAAAGAAATATCAGATGAATGTAGAAGAATTAATGGAGGATTCATTCAATTCAAGATTGAACTGCAACAATCTAGAAAAAATAAAGAAGAGCTTGAAAGATAAATTGTTATTCTTAGGGATGAACTTGCAACTACAAATGAATATAAGGAGAAGTTCAAGATTAGCTCAGTTAAGCTTGATGATCTGACTTAAGGTCAAAAGAATTAAAATGACAAGTGAGGTCTTTGATATGAGAAAGGAGAAAGTTTTGGATCTAGACAAAGGAATTTCAGGAAAGGAGATGAACAAAGCAAAAAGACATCCAGTAAGACAACATAATGCTCAAAAGTTTAATGGACACTATTTTGCTTGCAATAAATTTAGTCATATGGCTTCTCATTTTAGAAGTAAAATAAAATCGAGTGATCCATCATTCTTCGGCCAGTGTTTCAACTGCAATAAGTTTGGTCATACGTCAATTGAATGAATAAATACATTAAACAACTCTATTAGTAGAAGAAATGTTAAATGTTATACCTGTGGAAGATTTGGGCATATTGCTAACTAGTGCAGATCAAGAAGAAATCAATGGAATGACTGGTTTGAACAAGGAAATGTTGTCTATCACAACTGGAATAAATACAATCACATTGCAAGATTCTGCACAAACAAAAATATGGATAGAAGGGGTCTGACATACAAAGGAAGAAATACGCATAAAGATGACAAAGGTAAAAGGAGAGTGAATATGGATGAAATAAGAGACAAGATGAAGAATACATGGGTGAAGAAAAGTTCCTCTATTGTAGGAAATGAGCCGACACTAGAACTTACTTCTCAAAATTGATTTCAAGCCATTGGCCTAGGGAGAGTTTTTCAAGAAAATCCTTTTTTCCCCTATTGGTAGTTGGTGCCAAAATGTACAATATTGTCAACGGTTGTATTAATGATTTACAAATGCATTGGAAAACACTCATAAAGAAATTCAAGCTAGTGTAGGTCTGCCGAAGAATTTTTCTCTTGCTGGCTGAGAGAACAGGGTATTCAAAACAACTAGGGAAAAAGCATTTAATAAAAAAAATGGTTAAGCATGCGAGTTATAAAAATCAAGTTGGAACACTCGTTTGCCACTTTATATCAAAGAAAAGAAGAAGCAGAGAACTCTATAACCCAATTTCGAAATCATGAAGGTAATTCGGTAGTAAAATCCATCAGGTACCTCAGTTGTATTGATAAATTTCAATTTAATCTAGTGTGCGGTCAAAGAACTTCTTTGATAGAAACAAGATATGAGTACAAAAGTTAAAATGGAACAAATTAAAGGAATGATAAACCTAGATTAGTTTAGCAATGAGAAGATTTGAGCTGTAAGAAACATGTTGTCGCTTGATGAATTGAAATGTTTGAAAGAAGCAAAACACAAAATCTTGGATATTTGGAGTGAATTCCCCTATTTTGAGAACGTAGAAATCATTAAGTTTATTCAAGACAGATTGAATGATGATATTCTAACTCTGGATAAACCCCACCATATCTCAAAAGAAGTGATTGGAACTGTAACTGGATTATGAAAAGTTGGGGATGTACCAAGAAATAAGTCAATCCAAAAGAAAGAAATTGAAACCCGAATTGGAGTAATTGGAGATCAAAGGGCATTAATAATCTCAACAATCATAGATTCAGTGGAAAGGTACATTGCGCATGGAGTATCTTACAATTTTTTTTGTCAAAAATAGAGAAGGTGAAACTTTGGCAAGTGTTGTTTACATTTCACACAAGATGATAATGGAAGATCAGGATTTTGACCTTTGTAGTTTACTGAAAGATCAACTGATGGAAAACGTACAATTTTCAAAGATGATAGATTGCCCTTTCAGGTTTGGTACTTTAGTTATATGTCTTTTGATGTATTTTTTGAAATGCTTACCATTGAACAACATCGTAATATGGGAAGAGAGTGAACCAGTTTGCAAAAAAAATTACATACACTCTAACAATTTAGCAAACTGTGATCAAACATATGAAATTTTATTTAAAAACTTGCTAGGAAAGTTTGGATCAATTGATATTCCCCTTCCAGTAAGGGCACTTGAAGTTGGTTCCTCCTCCTGTGAGGTAGAGAGAAAGAGGAAAAGAGAAAAAGAAATTGCTCCAGCATACAAGACTCTAAGATTTGAAGGGAAAGGAAAACAATAGGTGATTGTGCATATACTAGATGAGGAATATGATAAGGAAGTTGAGGACATTCAAGGAAAAGAACTGGAAATATCCAAACCAAAACAAGAAAAGGAAATTTCATAAGAAAGTGAAGAAGGTGATTTAACCAAAGAAGAGATATTGTAGCTTATTCATGAGGAAGACAACATGCATAAAATCACAAAAATATGGTCTATCATACCTTCATATGAGCAAGATATGATTTTAAACACACTAAGTGCTCATCTTGTGCACAATCATATCAGATTATAAAGTTTACAAGTTACATTTTCAGAAGAGATGATCGAATGTATCAAGGATATCATGGACTCTGAGTCTCAGAACAAGGAAGAATAAGAAGTAATTTTAGACTTGAAGAAGTGGTACAAATTATCTCTCACCAAGCTAAAAAGGCACATGAATCAGCTAAGGCAATGCATAAACAAAAAAAACAACATCTAAAACTATTGTCTTCGATGGCCTCACGCAATCGACAAGTACAAAAAAAAGTTGGAACAAATTGAAACAAAGCTGAATAGTATTGGACAAGACTTTAACATGGTTTAGGATCAAGATGGTGCAATTAAGAAAAGTATTCAAGAATTACAGACAGAGAATGCAAATTTTTAAAACACTAGAAACAGGATTTTTGAAACCTTTTGGAAAGTGAAGGACATAACAAAATGCAAACTGGAATAGTTCATTGACATACTGAGGAAATGAGAGATATTAGAAGAAGCTATCACCATTCCAGAATCCCTCATCAAGATTAGCAACTGAACATCTGAACTCAACAGCGTGATCATAATCATTGGGATTGTAGTTTAAGCATGGGAAAAGTTTCTTTTCAAGATGAAGGAAAAATACAAAATAATATTTTAACACAAGTAGCGACTATATTTCTTCAAAATATTGAGTCAATATTTGAATAAGAAAGTATTTGGTTACACTCCAAAAGGGATTACTATAAGAATTTTTTTGGTTTGTCATTGATGTCAAAGGGGGAGACAGAGTAGTGAAAAATGCCTTATCAACTTCAGGGGAAGTTGTGTTAGCTATGACTTTTTGAAGTCTTGAAGGATTGCAGTATGTTGGTTCTGACACTTAGTCATTTTTCACTAAGTGTTGCCATCAATGCCAAAATGGAATATTGTTGGCATATCCAGCTTCAGGTGTTGTCATTGATGGCAACCTAAGTCATTGATTTGGTCCCCACTTCAGTATTTGTTCATACCGAGAGACAAAGTGAAGAACTTGGTATCTAACTGAAGCTGAGTTTATCAATCCACATGCATTACTAGTTTACTAGTTTGAGTTGTGGATCTCAAGGAAGGTCGTTGTGTATCTAGAATATCTTATTCTTGAGTTTTGTGTTGTCACATCAAATGGTGTACAAGTTAGGAGATCCGGTTGATTGATTTTCAATTCGACCAGTGCTAGAAGGTCGGCTAAGTGATTGTGGCATGTTGCGGATGATCGAGGAAAAATGTTTGAAGTATTTTTTAGGTTTGAGGATTTTATTTTGGGTTCTCACTATGGTGTGGCCGAATTTGGATGATGCACATTGAAAATCATTTGTGGATTGAGCCGACGGTAGGAAAATATTTTATGTTTTATTAAAGCTGACATGTGGTTGATTAAATCTCTTGTTTCGAATTAATATATGTGATCGATTATATCATTTTGAGATATGTGAATGATGCATGTGAAGTATGTTGCAAATATCATAAGGATTGTAGAGCGATTATGCATAGTTTTACTTATACATAAAAGGGGTTTGTGATATGAATGAAAGAAGAATAGAGTAGAAGAACAAAATTAGATAAGCAGGTCAAATAATGTGTCTGATGAGCTTAAATGGAACTGTAATCAAGCATTAGTAGATTCTATTACTTCAGTTCAAATCTTTAGATGGATTTAATCTAAATACTTTTTAAGGTAGTGTGCCTGAATGCATGTGCATTCCCATCTATAAAACACTTATATTCGAGTACTCAAATTGTGGATTGACCTCCACCATGGTTTTTCCCCTAACAGGGTTTCCATGTAAAAATCCTTTTGTTATCGTGTTGTGGATGATTGCTTTATGTTCTTGCATCTTTCTTTCATTTCAATGTTGTAAGTGGCTAATAAAGTTGAAATTTGTAAAACACCGATTCACCCCACTCTCTGAGTGTTTCTGGATTCCAACACTAAGAACCCTAATTGGACTGACTACCGACCTTAGAAGGTGAGTCAATTCTCAATTATGAGGACCTAGGAAGGGATCTTTTAGATTTTAAGGGGTTCACCACCAAGAAAATGCTTGGAAAGATAAATGTTGGAAAACACAATGTGATACACAAAATGACCTAAAATAAGCTAAATGAGGGATGCAAATAATGAAAATATGCAACACCAAGTTAGGGTATGTGTTCTTGGGAATTTTGGAGATGATGTGAAGATTCTGGAAATGTAAAGAAGTTTCCAAAACATGCCTGAGAGGACTAAGATTCCCACAATGGCATTTTAGTCCTGCTATTTTTTGGGGGCAAATACAAAATCTTCGGATGTTGGAACAAAATCTTGAAGAATCTCTCAAAAATACCTTGTGGAGGACTAAGATGCCCAAGGTGGCATATTAGTCCCATTCTAAATTTTTTAAGACTCTTAATGTGGTCCTGAACTCCAAGGTTTGCACTTGCTTCTACCCAGATCTGAGATTCTAAAACTTTCAGATCTGGCCTAAGTTTCTATGAATATTACTACTTTGGCAATGCAACTTTGCAACTTTGAAAACTTTGCACTTTAAAGGATTTTCAAGTCTTCAACCTAGATCTAAAAATACAAATAAACAAGAGGGGAAAAACTTGTTGATTGTTAGTGAATGGGGATTTGCCTTGGTCAAACCCCTTGTAGGTAATTAAACCAAATGATGAAATGAATGAAATCAAGCATGAAGCATGAAATATGTAAATGATATCATGTTGTATGATGTCTTGTGAATAAAATATGCAATCTACCATGTATTGGCCATGAAGAATTTAGATCTTGGATCCTTGGATGGTTGTAGATAGATCTTCAATGCTACATCCAAAATCTTGGCTCAACAACATGAATGGATGCAATAAACCCTCACATTATGCTTGAATCTAGATGATGACTCCAAATTCTTGATGAATCTCTCTTGAATGCTCTTGTGAACTCAAATATGCCATTAGGAATGCTCTCACAACTTTCTTAGATGAAATTGAGTGAAGGAACCTTGTATTTATACTTTTTCTTGCTTAATATCCGAAAATTACACCACAATAAGCTAACATATGAAATCATTAATTAAAGGAGGCTAAATCTTGCTCAAATTTGAAATTGAATCCCAAAAATAAGCCAAGGAGGACTAATATTCCCTAGGTGGCATCTTAGTCATGAGGCTCAATTCTCGGGGCACAAACACCAAAAAGGGACCTAATTGAGAGGTTTCAAAATCAGGGTCCCAAGACCCATGGAGGACAAAGATGCCCTAGGTGGCATTCTAGTCCTAGTCCATAAATCAGGGACACATAGATAAAAACATTAGATGATCATGTATCTTTTGAGGTTTGTCAGGGTTTTCCATAAAAATATATAGTTTATTAGGTTTGTGGATGCAAAATAGGACCTAATTAAGCCATAAAGAAGAATAAATAAAGAAAGGTGGGCCCAAACAAGTTTGAAAATCCAAGGGTATTCATTTTACTACACTACAATACTATAATTATATATTATCAATAATTACATATTTATCAATAGGTATAATAATTATTGACTATTTTTTTTTTAAAGCAATGTGGGCATGCCAAAGTAATATATTAAAATAGATATAATAATTACATAAGACCCGGTTCAAAGGGCATACCGGCAAGAAAGAACCGAGAAGAAAATCTTCGGTTATAGCCCATACATACGATTTACAAAAAATCCCATAAGTGGGATGACGAAACACAATTATAAGTTTCAATACTGTAGCACCACCTTGGGATAGATGGGGACACAAAAATAATCTTGGAACAAACTGCCCCAAACAAGAGAAAACACTGTAATACTAGCTTTGACATTGAACTCCTAGTCTATTCCACCATGCGGTCATCACAGGAAGACGCCTGATCCTGCACCACCACGTCCATATAATTAATTTAATTGGTGTATCAATATTCATATTTACATAAAATTATTATTATTTTTTAAGAAAAAGGCGTAGGCCTATATATTATATTATATTTAGATATGAAATTTACATAAAAGAACTAGTATATCAAAATTTTGTAGAAGTACACATCATTACATAAAATTTTTAAGATATAACTGCCATGTTGTTCCTCCCTATGGAAGATTTCCACTGAAGTTTCTCCTTGTTGTTATTGAGGAGATTAATCAACTTGCACCAACAGTGGAAGTTGAGGATTCATAGTAGGATTGAAATTTGGGTGCCTCACATGAGGTCTAGTAGGAAAACTATTGCAAAATATTTCTCTTTAATTTATGTAACCATATGTAACAATAGAATTTCTGTAAAATTGAATGTAGTTTCTAAATTAATAGGTTTATTTACAAAAAAGTAAAATCTATTTGGTTAAAATTTGATATTTCAATACAGTAAAAATAAGAAGTAGGTGTATGTCTGACCACCCTAACCACATTAAAATGATAATATTTTTTTTATAAGATTTTATATATAAGTAGAGGACTCATGTCCTGATGTGATGCATATTGTTTTGTAATTTATTTCCAAGTAAATAATTAATTATTATTTTTTTATGACAACTTTTAAAAAATATAAAGACTCATATGTCTGATGACCTTAACTTGGTTGAAACTTCATGAAATTAATTTTTTAATTTTTTTATCTTATAGTATGCAAAGCATAGAATGTGATGCCAATTTTGGATTCAAAAAGAATGATACCATTTGAAAGTTATAGATGTGTTTCAATTAGCCTAAAAATCAGGACTTTAGTCATAATTCAATAGAAAATGAATAATAATTATTTATTAAATTCAAAGTAAAGCATAATTCATATTAGTGGAAAGCTGAGAATATCCTTTAAAAACCCTTTTCATTTCATCAATTTTGGGTAAAAAAAATGTCGTCAGCCACATACCCATCATATTGCCACTTTTTGGCCCATCATGATCTTGCACATACCCAGGTATGCAAATTAAAACCTTGGAAACTGCAGCTTCAAACTAAATAGGGATGAAGATGCCAGTAAGGGAATCTTGATCCTACTAAAGGAATTGGAAGGTTCCAAAAATTGGAATCGAATGCAATCAACGCAGACAAGGTTCTGAGCCAAAAACCCTGAGAGGGACAAAGATGCCAATAAGGGCATTTTTTTTTCCTAGTAGAGGGTTTTTTCAAAATAAAAATAAAAATTATGAGTTGTTTACAGTGTTCCCAAGTTGCCTACCCAGGGACCTGATGTTGAGAAACAAAAAATTGTGCAAATGAAGGCCAAAAATAGTAACTAGTGACAAGAAATTGGATTCAAACTTGAATGTAATCTTTTTTAATTTTGAATGCAATAACAATGTTCCTAAATGCAATTAGGATGATGAACAATGCACTTTTCAATTTTTCAATGAAATGAAATGATGCAAGTAAAAATGCAACCTATATGCACTTTCACTAATGAAAACATAGGAAAACCTAGATGTAATTTCACTAATGCAAAACGTAAGAAACCCTAGATGCACTTTCACTAATGAAAAATGCAATGAATGCAATCTAGATCTAGGACTCTAAAGGACTCCTTATCAAAAAAATAATGTTCAAGGAGGTCGGGTTCACCAAAATGAGCCATAGATAAAATAGGGAAGGGGTGATTAACTCCTATTCTATCAAGGTCATTTGATTATGTCCTAAGTGTGGCATATGACATTGTCATTGATGGAAACCTAAGTCATTTATTTGGTCTGCACTTTAGTATTTGTTCATATCAGTAGACAAAGTGAAGAATATGGTATCCGATTGAAGCTAAGTTTATCAATCCATATGCATTACCAGTTTACCAATTTGAGTTGTGGAACTCAAGGAAGGTCATTGGGTATTTGGAATATCTTATTCTCGAGTTTTGTGTTGTCGCAGAAGATGGTGTACAAGTTAGGAGATCCATTCAATTGATTTTCTGTCTAACCAGTGCTAGAAGGTCGTCTAAGTGATTGTGGCATGTTGCAGATGATCGAGGAAAAAATGTTTGAAGTATTTTCGCGTTTGAGGATTTTATTTTGGGTCCTCACTATGGTGTGGCCGACTTTGGATGGTACGCATTGAAAATCATTTATGGACTAAGTTGACAGTTGGAAAATATTTTATATTTTATTAAAGCCGACATATGGTTGATTAAATATCTTGTTGTAGATATATATATGTGATTGATTATATCAATTTTAGATATGTGAATGATGTGTGAGAAGTATGTTACAAATATCAGAAGGATTGTAGAGTGACTATGCATAGTTTTACTTGTGCATAAAAGGGATTTGTGATGCAAATGAAAGTAGAGAATAGAAAAAGAACAAAATCAGATAAGCAGGTCAAAGAATGCGACTGATGAGATTAACTGAAACTATAATCAGGCATTAGTAGATGCTATTACTTTAGTTCAAATCTTCATATGGATTTAATCTGAATACTTTGTAAGGTAGTGAGATCTAGGCAGTGTGCTTGAATGCATGTGCATTCCCATTTATAAAAAAATTATAATTGAGTACTCAAATTGTGTATTAACCTCCACCATGGTTTTCCCCTAACAGGGTTTCCACGTAAAAATCCTTGTGTTATGGTGTTGTGGATAATTGCTTTATCTTCTTGCATCTTTTCTTGGTTCAATGTTGTAAGTGGCTAATAAATTCAAAAAATTTAGGACATTGATTCATCCCCCCTCTCAGTGTTCCCTGATTCCAACAATCGGTATCAGATCCTATTTCCTCGGAAGAAGTTTAATAGACTTGAGGTGGATCTTGGAATGTAATGGACTCTTGTAGTCTTCAACAACTTTTGGTCGCACTTGATGATCTTGATCAGTCCAAAGCATAAGTCCAAGAAATGAAAGAAAATCTTAAGGATGCTGAGAAATTCATTTAGACATTGAAGGATCAGATTACTAAGTCTAGGGAGAAGATAAAGAATCTTTGTGATCAGATTAAGAAAAAAGAGAGAAAAAGCATGGATTATGTTCACCTGAATCAAACCTTGAAGGAAATAACTGAAGAATGTGAGAAACTTGCTAGTGATAATACTATTCTAAAGCATGAGATGGAGTCTATGGTGA
Source organism: Sequoiadendron giganteum (assembly GCA_007115665.2). NCBI lineage: Eukaryota > Viridiplantae > Streptophyta > Pinopsida > Cupressales > Cupressaceae > Sequoiadendron > Sequoiadendron giganteum. The sequence goes on along the minus strand of CM021110.1, from coordinate 417,305,602 downwards.
TGAACCTAACTAAGGATACTGAAGAAAGAAAGAAGAATGAGGAGAATATTGCTCGGTCCCTAAAAGAAAGATCAGATGAATGTAGAAGAATTAATGGAGGATTCATTTGATTCAAGATTGAACTCCAACAATCCAAACAAAATAAAGAAGAGCTTGAAAGACAAATTGTTATTCTTAGGGATGAACTTGCAACTACAAATGAATATAAGGAGAAGTTCAACATTAGCTCAGTTAAGCTTGATGAGCTGACTCAAGGTCAAAAGAATTAAAATGACAAGTGAGGTCTTTGATATGAGAAAGGAGAAAGTTTTGGATCTAGACAAAGGAACTTCAGGAAAGGAGATGAACAAAGCAAAAAGACATCCAGTAAGATAACCTAATGCTCAAAACTTTAATGGATACTATTTTTCTTGCAATAAATCTAGTCATATGGCTTCTCATTTTAGAAGTAAAATAAAATTGAGTGATCCATCATTCTCTGGCTAGTGTTTCAATTGCAATAAGTTTGGTCATAAGTCAATTGAATGAAGAAATATGTCAAACAACTCTATCAGTAGAAGGAATGTTAAATGTTATACCTGTGGAAGATTTGGGCATATTGCTAACTAGTGCAGATCAAGAAAAAATCAATGGAATGACTGGTCTGAAAAAGGAAATGTTGTATGTCACAAATGGAATAAAGACAGTCACATTGTAAGATTCTACAGAAACAAAAATATGGATAGAAGGGGTCCGACATACAAAGGAAGAAATATGCAGAAAAATGAAAAAGGTAAAAGGAGAGTGAATATGGATGAAATAAGAGATAAGATGAAGAAAAGTTCTTATGTTGTAGGAGATGACCCAACACCAAAACTTACTTCTTGAAATTGATTTAAGGCCATTGGCCTAGGGAGAGATTTTCAAAAAAATCCCTTTTTCCCCTATTGGTAGTTGGTACCAAAATGTACAATATTGTCAACGGTTGTATTAATGATTTAAAAATGCATTGGAAAAAAATCATAAAGAAATTCAAGCAAGTGTAGGTCCGTAGAAGAATTTTTCTCTCGTTGGCTCAGAGAGCAGGGTATCTGAAACATCTAGGGAAAAATCATTTAATACAAAAAAAGGTTAAGCATGCAAGTTATAAAAATCAAGTTGGAACCCTCGTTTTCCACTTTATATTGAAGAAAAGAAGAAGCAGAGAACTCTGTAACCGAATTTTGAAATCATGAAGGTAATTCGGTAGTAAAATCCATCAGGTACCTCAGTTGTATTGAGAAATTTCAATTTAATTTGGTGTGCTGTTAAAGAATTTCTTCGATAGAAACAAGATATGAGAACAAAAGTTAAAATGGAACAAGTTAAAGGAATGATAAACCTAGATTAGTTTAGCAGTGAGAAGATTTGAGCTGTAAGAAACATGTCGCTTGATGAATTGAAATGGTTGAAAGAAGCGAAACAAAAAATCTTGGATATTTTGATTGAATTCCCCTATTTTGAGAACATAGAAATCATTAAGTTTATTCTAGACAGATTGAATGACAATATTCTAACTCTAGATAAACCCCACCATATCTCAAAAGAAGTGATGGGAACTGTAAATGGATTATGCATAATTGGGGATGTACCAAGAAATAAGTCAATCCAAAATAAAGAAATTGAAACCCGAACTGGAGTAATTGGAGATCAAAGGGCATTAATAATCTCAACAATCATAGATTCAGTGACAAGGTACATTGCACGTGGAGTATCTTACAAAATATTTTTCAAAAATAGAGAAGGTGAAACTTCGACAGGTGTTGTTTACATTTCACACAAGATGATAATGGAAGATCAGGATTTTGACCTTTGTAGTTTACTGAAAGATCAACTAATGGAAAACGTACAATTGACAAAGATGACAAATTACCCTTTTAGGTTTGGTACTTTGGTTATATTTCTTGTGATGTATTTTTTGAAATGCTTACCATTGAACAACATCGTAATATGGGAAGAGAGTGAACCAGTTTACAAAAAAAATTACATACACTCTAACAATTTAGCAAACTATGATCAAACATATGAAAGTTTCTTTAAAATATTGCTAGGAAAGTTTGGCTCAATTGATATCCCCCTTCCGGTAATGGCACTTGATGTTGGTTCCTCCTCCTGTGAGGTAGAGAGAAAGAGGAAAAGAGAAAAAGAAATTGCTCCAGCATACATGACTCCAAGAGTTGAAGGGAAAGGAAAAGAATAGGTGATTATGGTTATACTAGATGAGGAATCTGATAAGCAAGTTGAGGACACTCAAGGAAAAGAACTGGAAACATCCAAAGCAGAACAAGAAAAGGAAATGACTGAAGAAAGTGAAGAAGGTGATTTAACCAAAGAAGAGATATTGCAACTTATTCATGAGGAAGACGACATGCATAAAATCACAAAAATATGGCCTATCAGACCTTCATATGAGCAGGACTTGATTTTAAACACACTAAGTTCTCATCTTGTGCACAACCATATCAAATTATAAAGTTTACAAGATACATTTCCAGAAGAGATGATTGAATGTATCAAGGAAATCATGGACTCTGAGTCTCAGAAAAAGGAAGAATAATAAGTAATTTTACACCTGAAGAAGCAGTACAAATTATGTCTCACCAAGCTAAAAAGGCACATGAATCAGCTAAGGCAATGCATAAACACAAAAAACATCTACAACTATTGTCTTCGATGGCCTCATGCAACTGAAAAGTACAAAGAAAATTTGGAAAAAATTGAAATAGAGCTGAATAGTATTGGACAAGACTTTAACATGGTTTAGGATCAAGATGGTGCAATTAAGAAAAGGATTCAAGAATTACATACAGAGAATGAAAATTTTTAAAACACTAGAAATAGGATTGTTGACACCTTTGGGAAAGTGAAGGACATAACAAAATGCTAACTGGAATAGTTGATTGACATACTGAGGAAATGAGAGATATTAGAAGAAGCTATCACCATTCAAGAATACCTCATCAATATTATCAACCGAACATCTGAAATCAACTACGTGATCATAATCATTGGGATTGCAGTTTAAGCATGGGAAATCTTTCTTTTGGAGATGAAGGAAAAATAAAATTTATAATCTTTTAACACAAGTAGTGACTGTATTTCTTAAAAATATTGAATCAATCTTTGAATAAGTAAATATTTGGTTACACTCCAAAAGGGATTACTATAAGATTTTTTTTTGGTTTGTCATTGATGCCAAAGGGGGAGACAAAGCAATTAAAATTGCCTTATCAACTTCAAGGGAATTTGTGTTAGCTACAACTTTTTGAAGTCTTGAAGGATTGCAGTATGTTGGTTCCGACACTTAGTCAATTTTCACTATGTGTTGCCATCAATGCCAAAGGGGGATATTGTTTGCATATCCAGCTTTAGGTGTTGTCATTGATGGCAACCTAAGTCATTGATCTAGTCCGCACTTCAGTATTTGTTCATACCGAGAGACAAAGTGAAGAACTTGGTATCCGAATGAAGCTGAGTTTATCAATCCATATGCATTACCGATTTACCAGTTTGAGTTGTGGATCTTAGGGAAGGTCGTGGTGTATCTGGAATATCTTATTCTTGAGTTTTGTGTTGTCACATCAAATGGTGTACAAGTTAGGAGATCCGGTTGATTGATTTTCAATTCGACCAGTGCTAGAAAGTCGACTAAGTGATTGTGGCATGTTGTGGATGATCGAGCAAAAAAGTTTGAAGTATTTTTCAGGTTTGAGGATTTTATTTTGGGTTCTCACTATGGTGTGGCTGAATTTGGATGATGCACATTGAAAATAATTTTTGGATTGAGCCGACGGTTGGACAATATTTTATATTTTATTAAATCCAACATATGGTTGATTAAATCTCTTGTTGCGAATACATATATGTGATTGATTATATCATTTTGAGATATGTGAATGATGCATGTGAAGTATGTTGCGAATATCATAAGGAATGTAGAGCGATTATGCATTGTTTTACTTATGGATAAAAGGGGTTTGTGATGCAAATGAAAGAAGAACAAAGTAGAAGAACAAAATCAGATAAGCAAGACAAAGAATGTGACTAATGAGGTTAACGGGAACTGTAATCAAGCATTATTAGATTCTATTACTTCAGTTCAAATCTTTAGATGGATTTAATCTAAATACTTTGTAAGGCAGTGTGCCTGAATGCATGTCCATTTCCATTTATAAAACACTTATATTTGAGTACTCAAATTGTGGATTGACCTCCACCATGGTTTTTCCCCTAACAGGGTTTCCATGTAAAAATCCTTGTGTTATGGTGTTGTGGATGATTGCTTTATGTGCTTGCATCTTTCTTTCGTTTCAATGTTATAAGTGGCTAATAAAGTTAAAATTTGTAGAACACTCATTCACCCCACCCTCTTAGTGTTCTCTGATTCCAACACTAAGAACCCTAATTTTACTGACTACCGACCTCAGAAGGTGAGTCAATTCTCAATTATGAGGACCTAGGAAGGGATATTTTAGATTTTAAGGGGTTCACCACCAAGAAAATGCTTGAAAAGGACAAATGTTGGAAAACACAATGTGATACACAAAATGACCTAAAATAAGCTAAATGAGGGATGCAAATAATGAAAATATGCAACACCAAGTTAGGGTATGTGTTCTTGGGAATTCTGGAGATGATGTGAAGATTCTGGAAATGTAAAGAAGTTTCCAAAACATGCCTTGGAGGACTAAGATTCCCACGATGGTGTATTAGTCCTGCTTATTTTTGAGCACAAATACAAAATCTTCAGATGTCGGAACAAAATCCTGAAGAATCTCTCAAAAATACCGTGTGGAGGACTAAGATGCCCAAGGTGGCATATTAGTCCCATTCTAAATTTTTTAAGACTCTAAATGTGGTCTTGAGGTCTAAGGTTTGCACTTGCTTATGCCCAGATCCGAGGTTCTGAAACTTTCAGATCTAGCCTGTAGGTGAGTTTCTATGAATATGACAACTTTGGCAATGCAACTTTGCAACTTTAAAAACTTTGCACTTTAAAGGATCTTCAAGTCTTCAACCTAGATCTACAAATACAAACACACAAGAGGGGAAAAACTTGTTGATTGTTAGTGAATGGGGGTTTGCCTTGGTCAAACCCCTTGTAGGTAATTAAACCAAATGGTGAAATGAATGAAATGAAGCATGAAACATGAAATATGTAAATGATATCACCTTGTATGATCTCTTGTGAAGAAAATCTGCAATCTACCATTTATTGGCCATGAAGAATGTAGATCTTGGATCCTTGGATTCGATGTGAACAATGGTTGTAGATAGATCTTCAATGCTACATCCAAAATATTGGCTCAACAACATGAATGGATGCAATAAACCCTCACATTATGCTTGAATCTAGATGATGACTCCAAATTCTTGATGAATTTCTCCTGAATGCTCTTGTGAACTCAAATATTCTATTAGGAATGCTCTCACAACTTTCTTAGATGAAAATGAGTGAAGGAACCTTGTATTTATACTTATTCTTGCTTAATATCCCAAAATTACACCACAAAAAGTTGACATATGAAATCATTAATTAAAGGAGGCTAAATCTTACCTAAATTTTAAATTGAATCCCAAAAATATGCCAAGGAGGAATAATATGCCCTAGGTGGCATATTAGTCATGAGGCTCAATTCTCAGGGCACAAATTCTGAAAAGGGACCTAATTGAGAGGTTTGAAAATCAGGGTCCCAAGACCCATGCAAGACAAAGACGCCCTAGATGGCATTCTAGTCCTAGTCCATAAATCAGGGAGACATAGATAGAAACATTAAATGATCATGTATTGTTTGAGGTTTGTCAGGATTTTCCATAAAAATATATAGTTTATTAGGTTTGTGGATGCAAAATAGGACCTAATTAAGCCATAAAGAAGAATAAATAAAGAAAGGTGGGCCCAAACAAGTTTGAAAATGCAAGGGTATTCATTTTACTACACTACAATACTATAATTATATATTATCAATAATTACATTTTTATCAATAGGTATAATAATTATTGACTATTTTTTTCTTAAAGTAATGTGGTAATGCCACAGTAATATATTAAAATAGATATAATAATAACATAAGACCCGGTTCAAAGGGCATACCAGCAGGAAAGAACCGGGAAGAAAATCTTTGGTTATAGCCCATACATACGATTTATAAAAAATCCCATAAGTGGGATGACGAAACACAATTATAAGTTTCAATACTGTAGCGCCACCTTGGGATAGATGGGGACACAAAAATAATCTTGGAACAAATTGTCCCAAACAAAAGAAAACACTGTAATACCAGCTTTGACGTTGAACTCCTAGTCTATTCCATGTAGTGATCACAGGAAGACGCCTGATCCTGCACCACCACGTCCATATAATTAATTAATAAGTAATACTAAATATAATTAATTTAATTGGTGTATCAATATTGATATTTACATAAAATTATTATTATTATTTAATAAAAAGGCGTAGGCCTATATATTATATTATATTTAGATATGAAATTTACATAAAAGAACTAGTATATCAAAATTTTGTAGAAGTACACATCATTACATAAAACTATTAAGATATATCCGCCATGTTGTTCCTCCCTATGGAAGATTTCCACTGAATTTCCTCCTTCTTGTTATTGAGGAGATTAATCAACTTGCACCAACAGTGGAAGTTGAGGATTCATAGTAGGATTGAAATTTGGGTGCCTCACACGAGGTCCAGTGGGAAAACTATTTCAAAATATTTCTCTTTAATTTATGCAACCATATTTTCCCCAATGTCATTTACATTGTTTTCCAGGGCTCTAAGAAAAATTCTTTCACTTTTTATTTCAAATACTTATTTTATTGTATAATATACCAAAAGAAAATCCCTTCTATGCTTGAGTTATTTCCTAGGAAACATACCTCCTATCTATTCATTTTCTTTGAAAAATCATAATATTGTATTTCTTTTAACAGAGCATTATCTTCCATGAAATCTTCTTTAACAAGTTCATTTGCAATATACTCCACTAAATCATACAATTTATATAAATTGAAGTATTGGAAATGAATATTGGTAGTACCTATGAAGGGAAAATTATCCTTGGAGCCTATCGATTGATGATTTCTTCCCTTATGATGGTCTAAATACATTAAGTTACGTTCAAGTAGTTTACATTGAAAAATTTCTCTAGTTGTGTGGCCTATGCTACCTGAAATTAGGAGTTCCCAATTGTGAACCAAAAATAAATCTTTGTAGTTATGTAGGAAGTACTCCATGCTCATTATTTGTAGCCACTAAACTGTTTAGATGCATTGAGAAATATTGAAATGGATAAAAAAATACAAACACAAGTAGCCTTTTAAAAAATGATTTCCATGCATGACGAAAAATGGGAAGATGAGGGGTGTTGCATATCATTTTATTTGGTCTTATCAAAGCATATGAGTTATATTTGGCATGATTTTATATATATATATATATATATATATATATATATAATTTAATGGATAATCATTTCAAGAAATAATTTTGAGGGGTGACTACAGCAAGTTTAATCTAGCTAAAAATGCAATATCTTTGGTGCTACCTACAAAACAAACACATGTAAATTTAAATGAGCCTTAGGTCAACACTTTTTCATTCAAATATTTTTATCCCTAGCCTTTTGGTATAATTTAATTGAATCCTTCAATGTGACCTTCAAAAATCATAATATTTCTCTTTTTGTAAGGTTTTAATTAAGGATTGATCATACAATTTTTTGTTGGGATATGGTGTCGTACACCATTGCATAAAATTTTATATGGTAATGTTGTAATTAAATAATTATTTAGTTGTGATGCACCTAGGAGGTGTGGTTAATCACACTAGGTAATTATTTGGGGACCATTTTACATTGTATGATAACATTGTATTATTATTTAATGTGTGAGAGACATGAGACAATAATTTAATATTGGGGAATATTTAATAAAGTGAAAACTTAGTACCCAATATTAAATGAGGGGTCAGTGGTTTTGTATTCACATGGTTTTGTGTTACATGATTTTTTCTTACCACTTGGTTGTATTTGTGTGAGCTTGAATCTATAAAAGAAAGAACATGTATAGTGGTTAAGGTTGGCTAGGTGAGTGGGTTTTAATTATTGAGTCTTTCTAAGGAGTGCATATGTGAAGCATGGCATGGTATGTGTGGATTCATTCTTGGACACATGGAGGATGCATTGGAGAGGCTTGATGCTTTAGAGGTATTCATTGTATCTCTTGTATTGCTTTATTGTTGAATAATAGATGGAGTATGGATACTCTTGGAGGTTGGGTTTTTCCCTCTTGAGTGTTTTCTCAAGGTATATCTTGTGTTATCTTGTGGCTTGTCTATTTTATCTATGCATTATGGTCACTTGTGTGCATGCTTTCCTCTCTTGGGGTTATGTAGGAAATGGATTCAGAATGTGAGTATGATGCATTATTTTCTAACAATTTCTTCTTCAATTTGATCACAACCTTTGTTGGATAAATAGTCCACTAATTGATTCCCTTCCCTATAACAATGGTTGATTTGATATGATTTGAATTGAATTGGTCCATTAAAAGCCATACTTTTTTCGAAATATATTGTATTCTCCAATTTTGAGCACATCTTTTCTTACAAGAATTGACTATTACTAAAAGTCCCCTTCTATCTGAATGCTAGGTAACTTTATGGTTTTGGAAAAAATTAAACCATGAAATACTTGTTGGGATTTAGATACATTACGAGTACCATTTGAAAGACTGATTGACTTTTCCCCAATTACTTTCCCTTAGTGATCATGGACTACACAACTGACACCCGAGTTACCTAGATTAACTTGAGTAGCACCATCAAAGTTTAGCTTGTGAGAACCTAATGGGGGATGAATCCAAGAACTTTTACTTCTATCTAATTTTGATTTTATATTTTGGAAAAAACTACCCTAGAATGGAAAAACAAGGTATTTCCAATTCTTCATAGATACTTAATCCCAATCTATGAAAGTTCCTCCTACATTTTATTTTTTTGTACATATGCATTTGTTACTTCTAAAATTGATTTCTCAATATTAACAATAATTTTCTCTTTTTGTGCCACTTCTTTCCTAAAAATCCTTTTATTCCTTTCCCACCAGATTTTTCATATGGTCATTGGTGGATAAATCCTCCATATGCTTGCAAATAATGATGATTTGTGGAGAATGGGCCAGATTGAAAACAAATCCCATAATTTATATGTTAAAGGGGCATACCAATTTTTTTGTTTTTGGATTTATAACCAAAACATTTGTGCAAATAAACATTGTAAAAAAGGATGATCTATATCCTCAAAGAGGTCATCACAAAGAACACATTTGAATGGGTCTGATACCCCAACTTTGATAATCTTTTACTTGTAAGAATTTTCTTTTTAAAGCTAACCATGAGAGGAAACTAGCCTTGGGAAGAATCATATCATTCCAAAAAAATGAATATGCTCTTTGACTTTCCATGTGATCTCCATTGCCTATTATGGATTTTTAACCTTGTTTAATTTAGGTTACACCTCACTTAGAAGGGGCACATACTAGTTTATCAGGTTCATTTGATTTGAGTATGATCCCTTTTTCAGAATGTTTTGTAACATATCATTTTGGACATTTAGAATTGGTACATTTGTGAGGTTCTTCAAGACCATTGTGCAAGAGTTATATTAAATTATTAATTATGAAATTTAATGTAGATATTAATTTCTAATGTTTATATTATAATATATAATGACAATTATTATAATTCTCATGATAAAAAATATAACATTATGAAGTAAAGTAAATATTACTCTAATATTTCAAATGTAACTACTATTATATTATGACACTTAATTTCTTTTTTGATATGGTATATGTAAATACAAATGGAGGAAAAGATATCAATAATTGTAGTATATAAATAAATAATAGATTACTTTTTAACATATAGCGAGAAATAAGCATCAATTATGATTCCATTAAACAAGTGATATTTTTTGTGTAACATATCTCTCCCTACATATGTGGTAGATTTAGATTGACTACATTTTAAGAAAAACAAAAATATGGCATATGAATGTAGTAGTGAATTATTAATATTTTAGAATCTCAAACTAGAAAAATCAAATTTAAAATGCACATTAAATTTAAAATATATTCAAATTTTATTTAACTATAAGAACGTACTTGTGATTGCAAAACTAAGATAGTTATAAATAATTCTATAATGGATATCAATATTGCAAAACTAAGATAGTTATAAGTAATTTTATAATGGATATCGATATGTAATGACAATGACAAAAGAATTATATAACTATTTTGACTAATCAAGAAGTTGTATTTACATAATTTTCTTTATTGTAATTTAAGAACTATTTTTATCCACTTAAAAAAAAATCTATTTTATTAATTTTTACGTAAAGAACTATTTTATTTACTCTATATTTATTTTATCATTTTATTTTCTTTACATGATTTGTTATTGATTTTTTTATGAATTAACTATTAATTTTATACTTTAAATAATTAGTTTATATAATTAAAATTAATAATATTAATAATTTATATATATTTTTACCTTTATTAAGCCAATATATTGTTTACAATATTTTAATTATAATTTAAAAAAAAAAAAAATTGACATATATTTCAATTACTATATTAAATATTTCTAATGTTTATTAGCTTAATAAATTATTTTATTCAATTTTAATACATTTGGATTGTATATGTCTTATTCACCAATGTCAAGTTTAACTCAAATCTTGCAAATAGAACCCGTTCAAATTTGAATTCACCTCCATGTTATTCTAAAGGGTTGATCTTATAGTATTTCTCAACATTTTTCATTGGTTCTTGGTATTTTCCAAATTTTATATTTGTCTACAATTTACAAAGACAACATCAAATGATAACTTGAATATTCCACTAAGTGGAGACCTTGATCTCCTCTCAATCAATGTTGTAACACAATGAATGATAAAATATCCAACTGTTTGTATTATCAATGGGTATATTGTGAAAAAAATTAAGATTGAATTAAGCAATACAAATAGATCAAAAGAGTTTAATTATAATGCATTTTAGTCAACCTACATAGCATAGTAGAAATTTTATAATGATTGTTCACTTTTGTCTTTTTATGTTTTGTTTTATGAATTAATATTCAAATCACTTATAAGACTAACATGATTCATTTTATTGGCCACATCAACTTCATTCCACATGACCATAATAATTTATATTTTCTAGTGTTTTAATTGGTTATTATCAACTATATTCTTACTCATAACACAAAGCAATTACACCAATCAACACTTATTTTTCTTTAACAAAATACTATAAATTATTATTTCAACCTTTTAAAAATGCATGAACTAATCTATGAAGTTGTTGTATCAACAAATCAATTGATCATTAATGTTTATAAATATTTATTTCAAAGAACAAATTCAACTTTAACTATGCTAGTTAGATTTGTACTTAGTAGAAACCAAATATGGAGTCAAGCTCATCCCTAACAATTATAATCTTCATTAATTCTTGAAATTGTCATAGACTTGACTTCAAATTTTTTATATTTAAACTACCTAATAACTTTGATTTAGAAGTGTTTTTGGACTCACTTCATAATTGCAAAGCAAATACCATTATTATAATACTTCAAAAAGAGATATTTACCACTACATGATCTTATTGATCTTATATATTTATCTTAAAATCTGAAATAATGTCTAATATTTTTATATTTAAAATACCTAATAACTTTGATTTAAAAGCGTTTTTGGACTCACTTCATAATTGTAAAGCAAATACCATTATTATAATACTTCGAAAAAAGATATTCACCACTACATGACCTTATTGATCTTATATATTTATCTTAAAATCTGAAATAATGTCTAATATTTTAACATTTTCTAAACGTATCGTTCAACAAAATGTACAACCTTATTTTTATATATTCACAATGTACAACATTATCTTTGTTCAAGATATACCCATATAGAGAACGACTGCCTGTTGTCATCATCCCCACCGAGTAAAAAGTATCAGGTTATAATTGCTAGAAGCCAGCGCCATTGGCAACCTGGAGTGAGTAGAAAACAGCAGGTTATGATTTCCAAAAGGGGATCCGTTGACAACTGTTGACAGAGATGGCCATGCTTGGGATCACTAGCTCAGTTCAAGAGTTACATTATAAGAGCAGTAATATTTGCATAGTGACCTTACTGATGAATTGGTTTGATTGGATTTACCGAGCTTAAATGTCAAGAACGTTTGCAGGACAATAAGTGTATTAACTGAAACTAGTGAAAAGTTAATAACACCCCCACTTACTTATAGGTAATGAATTGCCATCTATGAAATATCTAACTTCAATAAGTTTTGAAACTCTGGACAGGTTTACACTGCATAGCTAACATTTACCATGTGTTTGGGATTCGATAGAATAAATTCTTGTATTGCATCATGTGTTCTGGATTTGATAGAGCACAGTTTGTCTACAGATGACACTAACAATGAAATTATTTCTCCGCTATGCCCATGTCATGAATATCTCTAATTTTCTTAAACATGGCATAGAAAGATAGTCTATCCACCATAAATGATCATTCTATTATAGAGGTTAATATTACAAGTACATCAGTCAAGAGTGGTATGGTATGATAGTTAAGTTGTTGTGGTATTTTTCTTATGATCAAGGTTCAAACTCTACTGAAGTGTAATTATAGAATGTTTACATTAGAGATGAGATCCCCATTTATGATCTTACCGATTCATAACCTTTTACTTAAAAAAAAAACTACAAATGCACCAATTTCAAACGTTTAATCGAACTATCTTGGATCTAAGGATATTTAATCTTGTGTCAGTGATAATGGGTATTGCAAAAGATTTCAATAAACCTACTTAATTGCAGATAAAACAATACATCTGATTCAGTTCCACATAAAACTTAACGAACATATAGATCGTCTGCAACTATTTTCTCTTCTTTGAATGAAAACACAGAGATTGATATTGAGTATGATCCATCACCTCACAGGGCTAGCATATCGGAAGGTCTTTACCAGAAGGCAGTACTGGAAGCATTGATGGAGTAGCCAGATAAGTGGGATCCTCATCACCGGCCATAATCACAATAAACTTCTCCTCTGTATTATTATCCTGTGAAACTGAAACTACCGTATTCGCCATTCCATTTCCCTGACCAGCTTCACCATGATTAATTGCTTGGACATGGGTATGAGCTGATTTGTTGCAGAAGGATGTGCAAGCGAAAATTATGAGCCCCAGCGTTACTAAAAATAAGATAACACACACTCCTCCCAACAAATATGGAACTGCTGTTTGCCATACTGGAGTGTGTATGCTTAGGCTACTGCTATTATTAAAAACACTGTTGTACTTATACATTTTGTGTTGGCTTCAAGCTTGCCTTAACTGCAGCCGGGCATACAATTCCAGAGTTTGGTATGCACATTGAAACTGTAATCTTGTAGAGAATTTTAAATGGGAAATTCTTTGTGTGGTGCTCAAAACGCTGGAATTCACAGCAATAATATGTGGGCCTACTGGTGGCTTAAATTAATCGTGAATCAGAGCATTATAATAGAACCAATCCAAACTAATGAAAATGCATAAGTACTGTTATAATTTTAATCTATGGTGGCTCCACTTAAAGCCAAATGGCTCTTACTTTTATTAGAACCTTTTCGCTTATGTCATTTCTCCTGTTTGCAATTGTCTCACACGTCAACTTCACGTTATTACGCATTAATTTTTTTAATGAAATTAATTTTATACTATGAACTGATTAACATTTTACGCACATTCCGAAACTATGTTGTCCTTTGAAGGTAATGGAAGGCATCATCATCATTCTTATTTATTCAGTTTACAAAGGTCACTTCTATATATTTAATTCAAGAAATTATCATCTCGCGCATTATGTAGAGCATGCTTTCTCAAGCTTGGATCTAAAACACAAATCGTAATTCAACCTATGTTTTTCTGATTTGCCTTTTTTTCGATTATTATTTCTAATTTGACTCCACAAATTCTGAATAAAAGATCAATATAAAAAAAATGATTGTAGAGCTGAAACTTGTTTCATGTTATCTAGGTGGCTGTCTCATGCATATTGAAATGATTGTAGAGCTGAAACTTGTTTCATGTTATCTAGGTGGGTGTCTCATGTATATTTTAGTCAATGAATTTGTTTTATTCAGTGTGCGTAGTTACTTAACAATCAGTTTTACACTTAGAGTTATTTTATCATTGTTTAGAGTTATTATTTTATCATTGTTTAGATCAATCATAGTTTTTATATGAATGTTCTCTATCTAGTTTAGGGGAAGGGGTTCAGGCATTTCAATAACTATTCATTTCTTGTTCATTTTATCTCTCAAAAAACATTTGCGTTTGACACATTATAAAACTTTAAAAAATCTAATAACATGTTGCAAAATCACTAATACATGTTCACATGTCAACATGTAGTTGACCAATGTATGTAGTCAACTACACATAAATTTGCATTTACAATATAAGACAAGTTGCAGCCAAAAACCCACATTTGTAATTTATAATATTATTTTATTATTACAAATGCCCCCACTTGCAAAGGTTGTGAGACTCATTACATGTTCTATTCACAAATACATGTGCAATGTTATTGGTCCTTCAAATGATATAATGAAAAACTCCTATCAACTTTATGGGTTGTCAAATGCATAGTCTTCAACACTCTTTGTCTCATGTACATGTATTAACATCATTCATTGCAAGTACCCGCACAAAAAAATAATGGTGTAAGGCTCCCCTAATAAACATCAAATCCAAGTATAATATAGAATTCAATCATTTCACAATAAAAAGTATATGTAGGTAAATGTAAGCTATAAATTGAAATGATTAGATCATCCACAAACATATTCAAATTTGAAACACAACAACCAAATTCAATGCATTGAATTGTTAGATTTGAATTATTTGATAAGAGGGAAAGTAGTCAACATCAATCTCATTTATTCTCCTCTGCTAATATACTCTACATACTATAGAGCATCGACATGCATCCTCTACACATTCCTCAAATATCCACACATTTTTAGGTTGGTACAGTCTTTGAAAGTTACTTTCATGAAGTGTGTATTTAACAGTCAAATTCATGAAATGTCTATTTATATGTTATAAATAAATGAGGTTCCTTTTTTTCTCATAGGTTATTCCTTACAAACCTCATTAAATTTTTTAGTAAACTATGTGTTCATTTACTCTTTTCAATTAATTCTTATAAGCCTCCTTAATGTTCACAAAATTGGGTTTATATTTCTCTATTAATTCATAGAAGCATCCTCTATATTTATGAAACTAGGTATATATTTGTCGATTAACTCATAAAATCCCCCTTTATATATATCTCAATTAATTCATAGAAGTCTCCTTTATATATATCTCAGTTAGTTCATAGAAGGCTACTTTATATTCATAAAAGTGTACACATTAGCTTGCATTTTCATTATATGTGTGTTTTCTTTTTCATTATATATATATATATATATATATTCAAGACATATACATATACATATACAAATACATATATTTTTGTTTGTATATACATGTTTATGAATATGTGTGTGTATGTGTATTATGCACATAAAAAATATATATACAGATAAAGATACATAAACATTGAAACAAATAAAAAGATATAATGATGATTATGATGATGGGTTGATAATTGACCACAATAACATATTTTCCATAATTTCATTCAAAGTGTAAGCTATGAAATACAAATGAAAAATAGTAAACAAATTTGACAGAAGCAGTAATCAAAAGGAAGATCTGGAAAGAGGAAAATGATATCTAACTTTCACTGAAAGTCACCTTTTGAAGCTCACAAAGGACTCATTCACCCTATGGTGAATGGGTCCTATCTAGGATTCCTAAAATATGCTTTCTAGGTTCTCTTCTGATGTGTCTACACTCCTAGATTTTTGATGTTCACTATTAGGTAGTTAGAAATAAATTTTGTAGAAGAATTTCCATGATATGAAAACTTTTCGTGCAACTTTACAAAGTTTATCAATTTTACTCTTTAAATGATCTTCAACCTAAAATTTGCAAGCACACATCAAAGAGAGAAAAATGTTGTTTTGTTAGGGAATGGGGGTTTTCCTTGGTCAAACCCTATTTTGGTAATTAAACCTTGAAATGAAATAGAAAAGCATGAAGGAATGATGAATGAACAACAATATGTAACAACTCACCAAACCTTATTTGAACCTTGAATTATAGATTTGCAAACTAGCATGAATTGGTTTCAATGGATGAGGATTTTGATCATGAAACTTATCGTGAAACAATTCTTTTGAAAAATTCATAGATCTTGAACTCTACATCACCATATTAGCTCGAACAACATGCATGATGCAAGAAACATTTGACATGATAATGGAATCTTGATTGCTACAATAATCTTCTACAAATTTTCCCTTGAACGCCTTAAAAATGCTCTTGAATTCTCTTGTGAGAGTACTCTTTAGTTAACTTGAACTTTCTAGGTGAAACATAGTGAAATGACCTCTTATTTATACATATCTTGAAATTAATTCTCAGAGTTTAAATATCACAAACTGACATCTGAATATACATTTGAAATCATTGAAAAATTACCAAAAACATAATTTGAATTTAAGTCCTAGGTGCAAGTGAGGACCCATTTTTCCTATGGAAAATAGGTCATAGGCCACTTGCCTAGGACACACATTGCTCAATGTTAAACCTTATGTTAAGAAATTTATGAATGTTGGGTTTTATCCCTAAGAAATTACAATTAATTAGGCTTGGATTTGAATTAAAGGGGACAATTAAGGAAAATTAACCTCAATCAATTAATGAAGCCCTAGATTAGTGTGAAAGTGTAAATGTACACCTTGAAACACCAAAAATAAGGCACAATTAAGTCCATTTTAATTAAAAAGGGCCCTAAACTTAATGTGAATATCTAAAAATATTACAACACTAAATTAAGGCATCCTTAAGCTCACTTTATTATTAATTACTTCCTAAATTAAGTGTAAAAATAGGATACTTTTTCCTACACTACATACATACATACATATACATATATACATATAAATGCATATATACATACACATACATACATATTGTAGTGTAGGAAATTTTATACCTTTACAATTTCCTATATGTTTGGGTCTCTTAATTAATTGGACTTAATTAAACTCCTGATTTTCCAAATTATGCATTCCAAAGCCCTATTTTGCTTGTTTTTTGAAAGGGAGGCCTATATTTATTCAATGCATTTAATATTTTAATCGCCCCAAAATAAATCTGTCCTAGACTTTTGGGCTAGAATCCAATGGATCCTCCTTAAGTCCTAGGTCCCAAATTTTAATATGTTTTTTGCGGTCTTTTAATGATTCAAATTTCATATGCAATTGTCATCTTTTGAAATCTATTTTTAAAATCTATTGAAATATGACATGCATAATCTATCAAATTGAAGAGCAATTTTTCAGTCATTTGTTGGAGCATTCAAGATCCTATCATCATGTTCAAGCTTATGTGTGTTCATGTCATCTTGTGAAGGACAATATGCCTTTTTTATCATAAAGCATCTAAGCATCCAAGTATCCAACAAATCAAGAAAAGAAAGATCTAATTGGTTGGAGTGATGTGTTTGAATTCAGTATACTAAGGGAAGCCATTAAAGTTTTGGTGAGTTATAGAAAGTAAGTGGACATTCATCCTTCCTTCCATTTATCAATTGAAATTATCATTCTATCAAGGTTTAATTACCAAGCATGTGGTTTTACTAGGGAAAACCCCTGTTCAAAAAAAAACAATTTTTCATCTCTATGTGCAGATTACAGGTTGAAAAGGGACTAGAATGATCTCAAGGAGAAATTTTGCAACATTATATAAGTTGTCAACATCGTTGTCAAGCCACAAAAACTCAATTGTACATTTTATTTTTGATTTTTCGATAATGGGACATGTGTCAAATGAAAGCCAAGATCTAAAATCATAGGACTCTTAAAACTTATTTTGGAAATCCTAACTAGGACTCATTTTCCCTAGGGTGAACTTTTCCTTTAGTAGTGCTTAGAACCAATTTTTAATGTCACATACATGTGTCCAAACTCTTCACAGATCTACAAGCAAACTGTGATTTTCGATTTTGTATCTTTTGGATCTTTCATTTTAATATTATGACATATAGGATCACAAAGTTAAAATCATTCAAAAAAATATTTCTAATTAATTCCAATCCCCCTTAGGATATGATCTAGGTTTTGTTGACTGGCCTTTAAGGTTGATAGTCAAACAATTCACTTTGGTGATCTATATCCAAATGAAATTTATAAGATTATATAGAATGGTCCTAGGTTATGGACACTAATCTTAGAGTCACCACATTTTTATGTTTCACATTTACATACACACATACATACATATATATAACTATATAGTCATGAAACTATATATGTATCTCTGAAGTTTCGATTGAAAAATGAACAAAACAACATACCTACCTCTCCATTTCCACTTGGGACTTTTCATGTAAATTATGTTAGTATTTGTCTACTTTTCCTTGCATATACAATAGAGCAGCATACATATATAAGATTAACTTTGTAAAATTTAGTTTTTACTCAGTAGTTTACATTTTCATTGTACTAACAAATATTCACAAAAATATATATATACATATAAATAAATAAATAAATAAATATATATATATATCTATGTATACATATGTATATATATGTATACATATATGTATATATCTATTTTTGTACTTTTTGTTTTTACAATCATGAAACTTTGTATCTCTAAAGTCTAGATTTCTCATTTAAAATTACAAACAATGGTACTCCTGAATCTATTTACTATGCATTTTTTTGGACATGTGAAGTGTTTCTTGGTTCTTTGATTATGTGGTGTGGTAAGTATAAACACCTTTCTTGAATGATTTCATAATTTCTTATCATGCCATCTCCATCATATGATATTCTTCATGGTTTGAGGTAACACCAACCTATCATTTATCCTTTCTTTTCGCACAGATTGGTACTCATGAATATATTCTACCCAATTAATCTTATCTTTGTTGTATCATTTTGACCCCATGCCTACAAAAAATCATGTATTTGTTTGATTAAGAAGTTATTATCATAAAACCCTAAACCTGTATGGGATTTTTTTCTTAAAAAACCCTTGCATTTTTGGGCATATATTTAAAAATACACATATGTATTTGTCTTGTGGTTAAATTACTCTTCTTTCACTATCCATAAGAACACAATAGCATGCATTTTATATAAACTATGTTAGATTTGTTGGCACAATTTTTTCATTGATGTCAAAAGATGTCATTGATGTTTTATGATAGAGAGAAGAGCATGCTTTATGATGAAGAGAAGAGTGTGTTTTTCAAATATTTCAAACTTGCTCAAATGTTGCAAATTTTGTCATAAAATGTTGACATGTTTCTACAGAGGTCATTCCTAGAGGTTTCAGGAGAAAACTAATAGCAAATTCTATATGGGTTTTTTGAGAACATTCTAGACATGTAATTTGGAGATCTAGAGGACAAAGTTTGAGCACAAAACTGAATTAATTTTGCTCTCAAATAGAATTAGGGTTTAACAAATAAACCCTAAGTTTTTTATGCCATGGCAGTTCACATAGTTCTAATTCATCGTTGACTTGATGTTGTCGATAACTAATCACATAAGTTATGAATTATGTCTTCAAAATCATTATTAATCGACCCCTTCACCTAGGCAATTATCAACTTGACATAGGTAAAATAATTTAATAATCCTAAGTCAGTATGATGTAAAAATTTGATGCTGGTTTTAAAACCACCATTGGTCATCAAGGAAGTTATTATAAAATTCATTTCTTCCTACCAATGGGTACATGTGAAGTTCTAATTGCAGCACAACCTTCCTTCACATCGCATCTTTGAAATTACTTTTCTTTTAGTGATTTATAGTGTACACTATGGAAGATCAACATTTCAAGTATTATAAATCTGACAGTCGAGGTTGCATCACAACAGTTCCTTCACATCAATTTTTTTAATTAACTTGGCATAATTTACTTGTGATATGCAATGAGAAAAATTAATGGATGGTGATATTGGCAAAGACAAGCAGTGATATCTTATTACATCACAATATTTCTTTACATCATAGTTTTGAAGCAAAAGGGATTTAAGAAAATTGTGATATGAAATATAAGTAGAAGGTGATGTTGGAGTACGAGAAACACAGAGGGGGTTGAATTAGTGTTTCAATAATCAACTTCAATTCAATGGTTTTTCGAAACACATAATCTATTTGTAATCATTAAATGTTTAATTTCAAGAGTGTAACCAAATGTGGTAGCCAATAGAAGATCCTTAAACAACATGAAAACTCAAATGTTACAAAGTAGATAATGAAAACAACGAGACCAAATTGTATGAAACATAATCATCACATGAACCACAAAATAGTCATAACACAATATTTTTCATAAGTAGAAAACCCTCATAGGGACAAAAAAAACTCAAGAAAATGCCTCACTAGCTTAATAAATTCACACTGATTACAAAGCCTCATTGGTTTCTTTTTGTGCATCACTGGAAAAGACTCATTGGCTACATAAAATGCCTCACTAGAAAAGCCTCACTGGCTACACAAAATTCCTCACTCGCAAACAAAAATGTCTCACTGGCAACCACAACTACCGCACTGGAAAATACAACTGTCTCACTAGAAAATACAATGACCTCCCTAGAAAAAAAATTCACATCAAAATAATTCTGAAAATAAAAAGACTGAGTGAAATTTCTGTTTCATTAAAAATAATTTCTTTATTATCTCATTTTCATTGGAGACTCAAGAATTTATATGTAAAAACAACTAGCACTTAAAGTGCATTCCATCTTTCATAATAGATTGTTCATCAAATCTTTCAACACAAAAAATAATAACGACTCTTAAAAAAGAGTATAAATCTCATATACATCAAAACCCTTCAATAGTCAACAAGTCACACATATATAGAAATCAAAAAATCCATTTTCTTTCATCAGAAAACTATAGAAAACAACTGCTTATGCAAAATTGTCAATAAACTATTTCCTTTTTTCAGGAACTTCATAATTGCTAACCAAGCACCTTTTGAATGCTAATCAAAATAATTGTTTCATTCTAAACAAAAATCCTTCTAATCCTTTGATATCATGAAGCAATGAAACCAATAATGCATAAATGATAAATTTGAATGTACTAGAAACAATGGTCGACCAATAGAATGCATAAAACCCTTTTTCCTCAAAAATGGAGGTTGACAAGTATTGAAATATTTTACTCTTTGAAACATTATGTAAGATAAGATTTAAGGAACAAATCCCTGACAATTAAATATCTAGCATCAAAACATATTGAATCTCATACCTTAACAGTTGACAATAGACTAGGGTAAATAAATAAATAAAACATGTTACCAATTCACAATCAAAACCAAGGTTGAAAAAGTAGAATCTTCCTCGAAGCATAAGCATTGACCTAGAAACCATTTTCTACCACCACTCCACCAAGCACACAAGTTATTCCATGCTATACCCTAGCATGGCTACTCACCAATGAACCATTTTTCAGTGTAGTCGAAATGATAAATGAATTAGGGTTAACATCATCACGGTTCAAAAATATGTCTTTTCTTTTTCATGAAAACCAAAGGTTTTTTTTGCTTCCTTATTAGTCAATAGCATTATAATATTTTACCCAAGTCACGTGATTTAAGTCCAAAGAATCATTGCTATGGTAGTCAATCAACATTATAACCTTTGCATTTTAATAGTGTATGAACCACTAAACTCTTGAAAATAATGACCAAGGTGAGCCTCAAACTGAAATCAATGCCAACAAACATAATTCCAATAGTCAAAGGGGTCAACAAACCCCCCCTTTGGCATTGATGTCAACAACCAATCTTTTGTTGCTCCCCCTTTGAAGATAATCCTATAAATGCACTTAAAAATCACTTGTCATTGAGCAAAAGGTAACCACTAACAAACATAGTGCAATTATCGTTGAAATCAAAAATGGAATCACCACATTATCACCACATAGCTGTCCTAAACATATTTTCACTTGTTCTTATCCCGATTTGACAGCAATACCAAAAGAACAAAAGCATATGGCTAAATTGTCCAATATAGATCATTGTGCTTCCAGTCATTTGATTGTAGACTACCATTTCAAATGCAGTCAAAGGTAGACCCAAGTTCTACAGTCACTATCCATATTTCATTATTAAGTCACTGTCATAGTAAGCATTGATTCAAAACTAAGCAAATAAAAAAACTATCAACTCAAGAACATCCACTATCATAGTCAAAGTGTTGTCAAAAAGATAAACCTATTGTCAAATCAAGTGAATATTAGACCAAAGATACCATGTTGTCCAGGTAAAAAAATTAAGTGAGGTAAGTGCTAAGAATTTGAAGTGGCATGGGTGATCCCATAATAGTAGTTTGCAATTTTTGACCAAACTAGATACTGAAATTATTATTTTTAACTAAATCTTCACATTTGGGCACCTGTAGCAGCTAAACCGGGAAGAATTTGAAGATGATGCAAGCTAGAGTCTCATAACATTTTTTTTGTAGATTATAAAAATACATTTTTCAAAAAAAATCGAATCAAATCGCACTTCTTTTTCCATCTCCCATGAAAACTAGTATTTTCAGAAAACAACATTTTAAAAAGTGATGCACACCGTAAAACACATAACTTTGTTTCCATGAAGGATAAAATTCTAATTCTTTTAAATTTAGATTTTTAACTCCGATATCTAGTGCTTCTACAATAGAAAGGGCTCCCTAAAATTCTATGGGCGCCCCTTATAATAGTAGGGGCCATAGAAAACTATAGAAAGTGGGGGGCACCCAACCCAATCTATAGCCTCCCACCCCCATATAATAGTAGGGCAGGATACCCCCCCACAATATTTTAATCTACCTCCATCTCTATTGAAAAAAAAATCCTAGTTCCCCATGCTATTGTGAGAGGGTTCTGTAATCGAATCCCACTAACCGAAATCTCTCAATATGAGAGAACCATTTTGAGCAGTATAGACAAACAACCCGAATAATAGTGGATGAAGAGATGGAAGGTAGCCCGAATGGGTGATCTTCTGCTGAACTATACTAGTAGTCGGGGTTCAACACAACTAGCATTGGTAGAATAACATGGTGTACGAAGTATTTGGCTCGTGCCGACCCAATAGCTATCTAGCATTTCACTCTAGCTTAGCAGTAGTGACCATCCTACAGTTCATCAGAGTGCCATGAATGATATCCATGTAATGTAAGAATCCAATGGTCGACAGTTCAAAGTGGCATGACAAGGAAATGTAGCCTAATGATATCCGTGCTTGGTTAGATAGTTTTTTATTAAATATTTTTTCTTTAATCAATATTTGAAGTCAAACCAATTGCAATTCAGCCATAGCGCGACCGTATAATGCGTAGATTTTTTGTATAGATCAAAATTCAATTTTTTTTTTTTTGTTGGATTAAGGACTTCTATAACTGGTGGACTCATATTTAAAAAAAAAAAAATTGATAATCTGCTATTTTTCTACATGTGCAGAACAAAGACCTTCATTTTTGATGAAAAACCTATGTTTAATAAAACTAAAAAAATACATAATAAAACAAAAACATATTAAAATTGTATATGTGGGATAGCTCATTTTGAGGACTTCCATAATAATTTGAAATAAATTTTAAATGAATTTATTTGATCCCCCAAAAGGTAAATCAAAAGTGATTTTTTATCAACATTTTGATAGGTGTAAAGGAGACTCATTTATAGGTATGTTTTAAAAATAGCGAGGTTCTATCCAAGGGGGTTTGATCTAAGGTGGTTTGATCAAAATCTCTTCAATTGAAATCCTTAAAACAAAACTTTTTAAGGCTTAAATCATTATATTTTCTAAAAATATGTGATTTCAGCAAAAATCATTTCCTCGTAGAAATTGTAAACAAGCTTTGTGGGATCACCTGCATGCAAATGATAAGATGATAAACCAAGGCACAAAATCAAGCTTAAACCATTATACTCTCACTAAACTATTCATCAAGGAAAAATATTGTATTGTCAACAAAGTACAGTGTTACTAAACTGTCATCAAGAAGACTACCATTAAAAGTAAAATCACTAACACTAGTACTAACACTAAGCTTGGATGCACAAACATGATGTGAAAAACAAATAATTATATAGGGCAAGCACCATTTAAACTAAAATAAATCTCTGGATTCCATTACCAAATATAGAAGCATTGTAAAATCTAATATATAATTATCAAGATAAGCATCAAAGTGCAATTGTCTACAATTGTGCACAAGCTAGAAGCTTTCAAGACACTGTCACAAAGATTTCAAACCATGAATTGTCTCCAAACACTGAAATTAAGAAAATAATGTGGGTATGTGCACGATCATCATGGAAAAAACAGGCCCTTAAGTGGCAAAAAATTCAGAAAAATCAGAGTTAGGCAACTTGACATTAAAATTTGAATAAGTTATCTATATTATTTCAAAAATGTGTAAAAATAAAATTTGTAGAAAATTGAATGTAGTTTCTAAATTACTAGGTTTATTTACAAAAAATAAAATCTATTTGGTGAAAATTTGAGATTTCAATACAGTAGTACTTAAATTTTAGGGAAAAACTAAGAAGTAGGTTTTTGTCTGACCACCCTAACCACATTAAAATGATAATAGTTTTTTTATAAGATTTTAGATATAAGTAGAGGACTCATTTCCTGGTGTGATGCATATTTTTTTATGATTTTTTTCCGAATAAATAGTTAATTATAATTTTTTTAAGACAAGTTTTAAAAAATATAAAGACTCGTATGTCTCCTTTAAAAACCCTTTTCGTTTCATCAATTTTGGGTAAAAAAAATTTCATCAGCCACATACCCATCATATTGCCACTTTTTGGCCCATCATGATCCTGCACATACCCATGTGTATGTGCACTACATAGTCCACATTGTCCAGATTTGAAGAAAACAATAATCCAATCAATGGGCATGTGCAGGATCACTATGGAAATAATAGGCCCTTAAGTGGTGATGAAAATTCAAAAAATTCGATTTAGACAACTTGGCATAAAAATTTGAATAAGTTATCTATATTATTTCATAAATATGTAAGAATATAATCTATAAAAAAATGAATGTAGTTTCTAAACTGCTAGGTTTATTTAAAAAAGAAAAAATCAATTTGGTGAAAATTTGAAATTTCAATGCAGTAGTACTTAAATTTTAGGGAAAAAATAAGAAGTAGGTGTATGTCTGACCACCCTAACCATCTTAATAAAATGACAATATTTTTTTATAAGATTTTAGATATAAATAGAGGACTAATGTCTCGATGTGATGCATATTTTTTAGTAATTTTTTTCCAAGTAAATAATTAATTATGATTTTTGTATTACAACTTAAAAAAAATATAAAAAATTGTATGTTTAACCACCTTAACTTGATCAAAACTTCATGAAGTTCATTTTTTTTAATCATATAGTATGTGAAGCATAGAATGTGACACATGTTTTGGATTCAAAAAATGTGATATTGTTTGAAAGATATAAATGTTTTTCAATCAACCTATCAATCAAGACTTAAGTCATAATTCAAATAGAAAATGAATAATAATTATTTATTAAATTCAAAGTAAAGCATAATTCATATTGGTGGAAATCTGAGAATCTCCTTTAGAAACCCTTTCCGTTTCATCAATTTTAGGTAAGAAAAAATCGTCAACCACATGGGTCATCATATCACTTAGATATCACAACTTTTTGGGCCATCATGATCCTACACATACCCCAGTGAAAAACATACTCCACTTATCACCATTCATTATCCTTAGTAAAATCCATGCAACAACAAATCACTATCAAAGAACCAATTTCTCAAGCAATATTTGAGATATCAACCAATTGTTAAGGCATTCCATGGAATTGTCAAATGACCAACTAATATATTACCAACAATATAGTGTAAATATTACCAATATGCATCAAAACCCTGAAAGAAAGTGCCAACTATTAAATGCAAATACAATGTTATCAACTATTACCAACATAGAAACCTTAGCAAAGTAAACCAAAAAAATCCATGTGTACTTCAACCATCAATATTGATGATCTTAACTTTCTTAGGGAAAACATCAATAAATATTTGCATTGAAGCAGCTCTATAATGTAAAAAATCATGAACAAAATTTTGACACTTTGCCACCAATATCATGAAGCATCAACATCAAGAACTACACTGGATGAATTGAGTGAAGAATCACACCCCTTACAATCACTGACTAGGATCATTAGGTTCATTATGCAAGGAAAGAAATCACTAAACTCTTTTATCTTCCTTTATCTGACATGAGAGACTTCACACTAGAACACCATGTTGAAAGATTTACAATATACCACTCAAATGTGTAATCAAAAACCATTCTTCAATCCCAGAACACTATTAACTACCATTGATGCACTATACTACAAAGATATCACCATAAAAATAATGTAACCAACAAAAAAAACAAGGATATAAAACGATACTTGAAGCTCCCTCTATAAACACAAAAAGATTTAGTGAAGAGAAATAGGAGGAAGATCATCCAATCTGTCCCTCAACTAATCAACCATACTCATGCACAATGATTTTTGTAGTGGCTAATATTTTCCAATCGACTAATAGTTGAAATTTGGGAATCCAATATTGGCTAATAGTTCGAGCTACAATGTGACTTGAATTGCCACATTTTTATAAAATTTTATTATAGTCTTATTTAAATTGCCAAATAATTTATTTTATTAAAAAATTTAACTCAAAAAATCACCACAATATTCTATACATGATTAGATCATATTCGCCTTAATTTTATAAATTATTGGAGAAATCTATATTAATTCACAAATAGTATATCATAACTATTAGTTGCTTTAGGACCACATTTCTAATATTTAGTTTCCACCATTGATTTAAATATATTCTAATGACCCTTTTTGTATTCCATGAGGTAAAATGTACACATGATCTGTAATTCTCATGGGGCCCACAATTTTGGGTATCATGAGCATTATAGATTGTGGGTAAATTTCACCTGATAGTGTACAACAAGGGTTAGACCAATGATCTAAAAGTAGTTTTGAGCCCCCATGCAAATTATAGATCATGGCTACATTTTACCTTGTATAATATAATAAGGGCCATTATATTATATTATAAAACAATGGTAGAAAGTAAATATTATAGTCTACCCCTTCAACTCATTGATAACTTCCACCCTCAGGCCCCTACTTTTGCATGAGAATTATTTTTATATTGGACAGATTCACCATCATAATTAATGCATTTTCCTATTATTTTTCAAGATTCACCAAAAAAATCACCAATAAAACTAATTATTTTTTTGAAAAAAAAGTGTTTCGCCAATAGAAATTAATTTTTTTTCCTCAAAAAATGAAAGAGTCGCGAGGATTTTATATCTTTTTTTGAGGGGGGTTTCTTAAAGTTATCATTGCTCATGCATTTTATTTCTTCCAGATTATAAATATTTCCTTTGGTCCTCAAACCTGTTGCAACAACTTCACTTGTTTTCTTTCTAATCTCTCATCCAAAAATATAAAAAAGAATATAAAAACCATGATCACAAATCAAAGTCACACTTAACAAATTATTCCTGAGACCCTCTACATAGTATACCTCATGCAAAGATATGTTATCATCCAGAGATACTTCACCTTTTCCTATGATCTTCAAATACAATCATCATTTCCAAACCACACTAAACCTATAGAAGTTAAAAAACCAACCTCACAGACCCCAGTGAACACCTACAAGAAATGAACTGTCACAAATAAAAGATATCTAGAACAAGAAAGATCCTTTGCAAGCCTCAAACTAAAATGCATTAAAGATAATGAATAATTACAATGAGATCAATCCTTAAGAAAGGAGATCAAACCCTAAAAGAAAACCCTAGTGTGCACACATAATAATTAATAATTAATTAATTATTAATGTGCCTAAGTTTAGCTTAAGTAAAACTAAAGTGATAAGTGACTTAAATAATTAACCAATATGATTAAATTAATTAAATGAAACAAATTATTACTCTAACACCCCACCTTAAGATGAACTTAGGAAGTAGCTAAAACACTAGGGAAAAGATGCATGAAAGTAAAGATGGGTCCCGACAACAAGGCCTGATCAAGTACCCATGTACAAATGCAATGAAAACTAAACCAAATGGGGTAAGGAGAAAACCACGTTGGAAAAAAACTCCTCCCCAAAATAGGATGCAAAAAAAACTAAGTGATGAAAGATGGAGTACTCCATAAGACCCCCCAAGGACACCATCCATCACAAAGATACATGAAAGAAACCCCTAAGAAGAGAGGAAGAAAGAGACCGCATAGCCCCCCCATAATGAAGTAGCTACAAAAAGACTAAAGGAACAACATCTATAAAAAGAAGTGAGAGGGAAGAAGCCACATGAATGCAATCTTTGAAGGTGAATCACGTGCAGCCCAAAATGTCTCCATAGAAGTAAGTGTGACCTCAACCAATGAAGAAGTCAAAGTAGGTGAAGACTGAAGAGAAACCTACAAAGATGAATGATCAACTAGGTCCTATTGCACTAAAACAAAATAAACCACATAGATAGCCATATAAGTATCAACAACCACAATAGGAGGTGGAGGAGATGGAATGGATGGCTCAAGAACTGTATCCGAAGTGAAAACACCGAGGTTCAAGAATCCAAATGTCTTCTCTGTATGATGCTTCACACTAGAAGTGTGATGAACAACTATAGGAATAACTGAGATGAGTGATCCACCACCCCCGTAGAAATAACCTCTCTACTCTCCAAGTCTTTGATGATAATTGAATCAGGTGTGAACTCCACATACACCCCATTTCCTCCATGTGTGCTCTGATATATGGAAAGAAGGTTGTTCGTCAAATGAGGAACACACAAGACATCATAAAAAGTTTTGTCCCCAAAAATAATAGACCCCTTCCATGTAACACTAATGTATGTATTATTTCCCATCAAAATAGGAGACATAGTGCAAGTCTCAAAGGAAGTAAACATATACTGTGAAGATGCCATATGATGAGATGCTCCTTAATCTAGAAGCCATCTCCTTGATCCAAGACCTAAATAAGCACAAAGAGCATGTCCCTTCATATATGATGAAGCATGTAAACTAGCAATGCCCCTATCATGTTTTTTTGAAGAAGAAGAATGAGGGGAAGGAGATGATGCAAACATCCTAGAAGGAAAATTAATCTGATGTTTCTGAAGAAGATGCTTCAACTCATCAATGTCCTTCTTATAGAAACTATGTTTTACATGCCCTTCTCTCTTGCAATATGCACATGTAACCTTATCCTTCTTAGATGATTTCCCCTTTGAAGAGGAGGATGCATTTGAGGACTCCTTTTTCTGCTCATGATATTTGGAATCCTTTTGTTTCTATTTCTTGCCTTTACCTATAGAAGCTTTCTGAGCTTTGGGCTCCTGTGATGCAATAAGTGCCTATGATGTAGAAGGTTTCAACTTTCCCATGCTAGCCAACTTGGCATACTCCCAAGTGAGAGAAGAAGAAAAATCATCAAGGGAAGGCATAGTAAACCTAGTACCAAGAGCATCCCTAGTGGCATAAAAGGTAGATACAAAAATTGAATAATCAGGTCTAAGATTAGAAAGAATGGACAATATCAACTGAGATTCCTGGTTCTAAATACCACACTATGTCAATTGTAATCTAAGAGACTTGAGTTTTTGGAGGAACTCTTGGATGTAGTCAAAATACCTATGATTTAAGCCAATAAGCTCACTATCCAATTGGAATCCTCTCATAGTATCCTACTTCCCAAAACCAGACCCTAAAGTAGTCCAAATCTGATGGGGTGTAGTGCAAGACTCAACATGAAAAATAAGATCAGGATAAATAGACAAACATAATGTACCAAAAGCTTCATCAAACATATTAAACCAATTTATCTTTTCATTAGTACCTGTAGGTTCAAATTTTGTACCCATGGTCACCCTGTACAACCCTTTGTGCATCCATGATAAAAATTAGTAGTATATACTCTCAATGCAAAAAAAATCTCTTTCATCTCAAAAAAATAGCTTGAATTAAACGTTTCCCAAGAAAATAACCAAGAAATAAAATGTTGAGATCTACCAAAAAAATCAAATACCTAGTAAAATTTCTAGAAAAATTAGGTTTGAGATCTGTGAAGAGAACAGAGTCAGCTTTTTGATGCCGTGAGAATGGCAAAAAATCAGAGTTCAGATGCAAACATTATGCCTCCCATACTAGAAACAATAACTTTTGACTTCAGAGGCCGAAAAAAGAATCGAAAAAAAATAAAAAAAAATCAACCCTACACTATTAGATAGTTCTTGGAAACATCTTTTCAATGCCTATTCATTTTGAAAAAATGAACACTTTACATAAAAGTTATGCCCGATTCCGTTAAAGTGTTCGAAAGTGTTTCATGAAAGTTGGCAAAACAAGGATAGACAACTAAGAGGGGGGGTGAATTAGTTGTTACAAAAATAAAACTTATACAAAATTAAACAACCTTATATCATAGACCTAATAATTAGCAGTGCAAGCATTAAATCAACAACACATCGAAGACACATGAACACCAAGATTTTATAAGTGTAAACCATGTTAGGGGAAAAACCATAGTGGATGTTAGTTCACAAGATTATACCCTGTTAGAAGTATAATGAAGAATAAAAAGGGAATGCACTTAAATTTAGGTGCACTTCCTCAAGCACACTTCTCAAAGGGAAGGCTCACTACCTTACATACAATTACCAGATTAAATCTATTTGAGGAAGTTGAACTAAGAAATTAGCTTCTACAAAAGCATGATTACAATTCTAGTTAGGCGCACAAAAACTTCTTCAAAATCTTCCACCCTCTGCTCAAAATCTTCCACACTCTACTCAAACTCTTCCACACTCTACTATGAATGATTTGACCTTTATTCGCACTTGTACATAACTTGTACACTTGATCACTTCTCTCTAAATGAGGAAAACAATCTCATATATATATATATATCCGCTACACGGATTTACAATCACTATTCAGTTGGCCACAAATAAAGAATGGATTACAATTGTCCACCTTGATACATGAATAAATTTTAATGTACACTAGCACAATTTCATCACAACATAGTGAGGACCCAAATAGACACCTCCAATCATGACAAACAATAAAATATTAATCTACATGGATCCGTAGAACGCTAACATCATCATGTCGGCCAAGAACATGAAAATGCAGGCACACATCAGAACAATCTTTGATCACAATCACTCCATCAATCCGAATGAACAAAAAGGATAGAGAATGATCTAGACTCATCCATTAACATCACAGGTACATGCACAGCACATGAAATTACCAGAATTTCATCTGCTTCAACAAAGAACACCATCTATAGAAACTGAGTAACTATAGACACACAGATCTTCATAACTTCCACAAATATTTATGCGAACCTCTAAAATTTTGGTCAACATACTAGAAACTTTCAGCAGAAAACCCTTTGAAGTGCACCTTCAAATCTTCAACACACAGAGCTTTACAACATTCTGACCTTCTCAGCTCCATTGGCTGCCTTTACTATAATTTTTACAATTTTCTCAATATCCTCGACATATACAGCCTTAAGCAGATTCAATGCTAATAGTGTTGACATCAAAGACAACCATATATCAAAAACAGAACCACAAAATCCAATAATCTCCCCCTTTGGCATTGATGACAACACATCATGTGAAAAATAATACCATCAACCCAACTAACTCTTCTTCAACAATCTCCCCCTGAGATTGTGCACTATTTCTTGTTTCCTTCATTGATTTTCTTTCCCAATTTTTTCACATTGTTTCTCTCCGCCTTTGACATCAATGGAAAAGGTACACATCCTCTGATCACAAATTTGAATCATCTAACTACTCCCTCTGAGTACCAGCCATGACAACACCAATTCGGAATGAGATATGGCTATGAATTCATGGATCACACCAGAAGTGTTGTCTCCAAACCTCACAACACCACGATAATAGTTTTCCAAGCTTACAAAATTTTTCTTGTCACCAGTCATATGATGTGAACATCCGTTGTCAATCACCCACTCATCTTTCTCTTCAACTTTGGCTACAAGAGCTTTCTCAACATTCACATTACTAGTAGACTCAGTGGACACCTGACCACTTTCTTTGATAGCAATAAATACCCATTCATCTTCATTTCCAGTTTCTTTATCAAATTCTTCATTAGTTACACCTTCTTCAACATAATAGCACTTTCTTTGAAATCTAGTGTTCTCAGGTTTATGCTTTGAAACTCTTTAAGAACATCTAGATGCAAAATGACCTATCTTACTGCAAGAAAAACATTTAATAGGTAAATTTCCTTTGTAGTTGTCATGACCTCTTGATTTTCTTTTCACAATCAATTCTTCTAGTTCTTCCAATAAATTTTCCTCATCTTCAATTCACTTCATCTCATCTTCATACTTGAATGTTCTCTTGGAACTTTCTCCTAAATCATATCTCTGGTTGCTTTTCCTAGATACAGTAGCCTTGAAAGAAGATTCAGTCTTAGGAGAAGACTCACCGAATTCACTCAATTTAAATGCAACAAGTTTTCCAATCAACATGTCTTTTGTAATATTTGTCACTATCCTGAGTTCTTCAATAGCATGAGCTTTTATCTTGTAAGAAGGGGGAACAGATGTAAGTATCTTAGCCACAATTTCATTATCATTCCAGGTTCCACCGGAACATCTAATGTCCATCACCAATTAATTTATCTTATGTGAGAAGGAAAATATGTTCTCATCTTCACTCATCTTCAAGCTCTACCCATTTTCCTTTTAGACTTTGCAGTTTAGCACATTTCACTAGTGCATCTCCTTCATACAATGTTTCCATCTCTTTCCAAATCTGGTATGCAATCTTCAATCCCATCACATTGGTTATCTCTCAATCTGTCAAATCACTCACCAATTTTTCTATTTCCTTGGTATTAACTTATGCTTGCTTGATCTCATCTTTAGAGGAGAGACCATTCTAAGGAATAGTATTGGAAAATTATTTCATATGCTAGAAAGGTTCACCAATGCACCTTAAATGGAATTCCATGCTGAATTTCCATAGAGATTGGTTTGTACCATCCAATCTAGGACTATATTTTTTGAATGATGCCATCTCGGATCACCTCAAGCTATTAAGCTTCTTTCGAAGGAACTAGCTCTGATACCAATTGTTGGAAAAACAAGGATAGACAACTGAGAGAGGAGGTGAATTAGCTGTTACCAAACTCAAACTTATACAACATTAATCAACCTTATATCATAGATCCAACAAATAGTAGTGCCAACATTAAATCAACAACACATTAGAGACACATGAACACAAATATTTTATACATCGACACCCTATGAGGGGAAAAACCATGGTGGATGTTAGTCCACAAGATTATACTGTGTTATAAGTATAATTAAGAATAAAAAGGGAATGCACTTGCATTGAGGCACACTACCTATAACACACTACTCAAAGGGATCGCTCACTACCTTACATACAGTCATCAGATTAAATCCATCTAATGAAGTTTAACTAAGATATTATCTTCTACAAAAGTTTGATTAGAGTTCTAGTTAGGCACACAAAAACTTCTTCAAACTCTTCCACCCTCTACTCAAACTCTTCCACACTTTGCTTTGAATGATTTGACCTTTATTTTCACTTGTACATCACTTGTACAATTGAGCACTTCTCTCTAAATGAGGAAAACAATCTCATATATAACTGCTACACAAATTTACAATCACTATTCAGTCAACCAAAAATAAAGAGTGAATTAGAACTATCGGCCTAGATACATGAATAAATTTCAATGCGCACCAACAAAAGTCAGTCACAAAATAGTGAGGACCTAAACAAACACCTCCAAGTATGCCAAACAATTAAATATTAATCCTCATGGATCCGCAACATGTTAACATCATCATGTCGGCCAAGAACATGAAAACTCAGGCACACATCGGAAGAATATCTGATCACAAACACTTCAATCAATGCATACATAGAGCAAGAATAAAGCATGATCTAGAATCATCCATGAACATCACAGGTACATGCGCAACACATGAAATTACCAAAATTTCAACCGTTGCAACCAAGAACACCATCTACAGAAACTGAGTAACTGTAGGCACACAAATCTTCATTACTTCCACAAATATTTAAGTGAACCTCTAAAACTTTCAGACAAAATATAAGAAACCTTCAGCAGAAAAACCTTTGAAGCACACCTTTAAATCTTCAACACATAGAGCTTTACAAAATTCTGACCTTCTTAGCTCAATTGGCTGCCTTTACTATAATTTTTACAATTTTCTAAATACCCTTGACATATACAGCCTTAAGAAGATTCAATGCTAATAGTGTTGACATCAATGATAGCCATATATCAAAAAAATAACCACAACATCCAAAAATATCCTGCTTTGGCATTGATGACAACACATCATGTGAAAAATAATACCATCAACCCAACCAGCAATTCTTCAATAATCTTCCCCCAAGATTGTGCACTCTTTCATGTTTCCTTAATTGATTTTCTTTCCCACATTTTTCACATTGTTTCTCTCCCCCTTTGACATCAATGGAAAAGGTACACATGCTCTGATCATAAATTTGAATCATCTGACTACTCCCC
Organism: Sequoiadendron giganteum; assembly: GCA_007115665.2. Taxonomy (NCBI): domain Eukaryota; kingdom Viridiplantae; phylum Streptophyta; class Pinopsida; order Cupressales; family Cupressaceae; genus Sequoiadendron; species Sequoiadendron giganteum. Next base: position 417,270,689 of record CM021110.1, on the reverse strand, counting down.
CTGAGTACTAGCCACCACAATATCAATTCAGAATGAGATATGGCTATGAATTCACGGATCACACTAGAAGTGTTCTCTCCAAACTTCACAACACCACCATCATAGTTTTCCAAGCTTACAAATTTTCTTTTTTCACTAGTCATATGATGTGAACATCTGATGTCAATCACCCACTCATCTTTCTCTTCAACTTTGGTTGCAAGAGCTTTCTCAACATTCACATTACTAGGAGATTCAGTGGACACCTGACCAATTTCTTTGATAGAAATAAATACCCATTCATCTTCATTTCCAGTTTCTTTATCAGATTCTTCATTAGCTACACCTTCTTCAACATAATAGCACTTTCTTTGAAATCTAGTGTTCTCAGGTTTATGTTTTGAAACTCTTTCAGAACATCTAGATGCAAAATGACCTATCTTACTATAGGAAAAACATTTAATATGTAACTTTCGTTTGTAGTTATCATGACCTCTTGATTCTCTTTTCACAATCAATTCTTCTAGTTCTACCAACTCATTTTCTTCATCTTCAATTCGCTTAATCTCATCTTCATACCTAAATGTTCTCTTGGAAATTTCTCCTGAATCATATCTCCAGTTGCTTTTTCTGGATACAGTAGCCTTGAAAGAAGATTCAGTCTTAAGAGAAGACTCACCAAATTCACTCAATTTAAATGTAGCAAGTTTTCCAATCAACATGTCTTTTGTAATATTTGTCACTGTCTTGAGTTCTTCAATAGCATGAGCTTTTGTCTTGTAAGAAGGGGGCACAGATCTAAGTATCTTACCCACAATTTCATTATCATCCTAGGTTCCACCGACACATCTAATGTCCATCACCAATACATTTATCTTATGTGAGAATGAAAATATGTTCAAATCTTCACTCATCTTCAAGCTCTGCCCATTTTCTTTCTAGACTTTGTAGCTTAGCACATTTCACTAGTGCATCTCCTTCATACAATGTTTCCAGCTTTTTCCAAATCTGGTATGCAATCTTCAATCCCATCACATTGGTCATATCTCAATTTGTCAAAGCACTCACCAATGTTTTTATTTCCCTGGTATTAATTTCTGCTTGCTCGATCTCATCTTCAAAGGAGGGACCATTCTGAGGAATAGTATTGGCGAATTATGTCATATGCCAGAAAGGTTTACCAATGCACCTTAAATGACATTCCATCCTGACTTTCCACAAAGATTAGTTTGTACCATCGAATCTAGGACTATCCTTTTTGAATGATGCCATCTCGGATCACCTCAAGCTATTAAGCTTCTTTCGAATGAACTAGCTATGATACCAATTATTGGAAAAACAAGGATAGACAGCTGAGAGGGGGGGTGAATCAGTTGTTACAAAAATAAAACTTATGCAACATTAATCAACCTTATATCACATATCTAACAATTATCAGTGCAAGCATTAAATCAACAACACATTAGAGACACATGAACACAAATATTTTATGAGTGGACACCCTGTGAGGGGAAAAACCACGGTGGATGTTAGTCCACAAGATTATACCTTGTTATAAGTATAATTAAGAATAAAAAGGGAATGCACTTGCATTCAGGGGCACTACCTATAGCACACTGCTCAAAGGGTTGGCTCACTACCTTACATACAATAATCAGATTAAATCCATCTAATGAAGTTGAATTGAGAAATTAGCTTCTAGAAAATCCCGATTAGAGTTCTAGTTAGGCACACAAAAAATTCTTCAAACTCTTCCACCCTCTACTCAAACTCTTCCACACTCTGCTCAAACTCTTCCACACTTTTCTTTGAATGATTTGACCTTTATTTGCACTTGTACATCTCTTGTACAATTGAGCACTTCTCTCTAAATGAGGAAAACAAACTCATATATATATCTGCTACACAAATTTACAATCACTATTCAGTCGACCACAAATAAAGAGTGAATTACAACTGTTTTCCTTGATACATGAATAAATTTCAATGCGCACCAATACAAGTCAGTCAAAAAATAGTGAGGACCCAAACAAACACCTCCAAATATTCCAAACAATAAAATATTAATCTCCATGGATCCGCAACATGCTAACATCAGCATGTCGGCCAAGAACATGAAAACTCGGGCACATCAAAAGAATATCTGATCATGAACACTTCAATCAATGCATATGTAGAGAAAGGATAAAGCACGATCTAGACTCATCCATGAACATCACAAGTACATGCGCAACACATGAAATTACCATAATTTCAACTGCTTCTACCAAGAACACCATCTATAGAAACTAAGTAACTGTAGTCATGCAAATCTTCATAACTTCGACAAATCTTTATGTGAACCTCTAAAACTTTCAGACAAAATACTAGAAACCTTCAGCAAAAAACCCTTTGAAGCACACCTTCAGATCTTCAACACATAGAGCTTTACAATATTCTAAACTTCTTAGCTCCTAATGGGACTTTTAAAATTTGTCAAAATTTTGTTTGGTTTTGGGCATGTGTGTTCATCTTTGGTAAATGGGGGGTCTAGTGTTCTGGGTTTTGGGTTTTTTTACCCATGTTAAAATTATTTTTTTCTAAATAAACCCTTACGTTATTTTTTGTATTGATCTATTATTGGTGGTTACAGGTCTCTTATGTCATCTGACTGAGCGTTATATTTTGTACTGTTACCAACCCCTTCGCCCGACCTATTGGTCCTTTCTTTCCATTCGGATGTTATTATTATTTTTCCTAGAAAGGGTGGATTTTCCCTATGTTTAGAATTGGACCTAAAATTTTGTGCCTCTGAGGGTTTTCTTTTTTCGTTCTCCTAGTCGGCCCCACTGTCATAAATAACTTTTCCATATGTAGTTTGGTGGGTTGTCTGATCATGGGGTTCTGATCTGGACTGTTCCTCGTAGACCTCGCAAGGTTTCCTGTCGACGTCACTAAAAAGGTGCAAGGTATGCGAGATGTCGTCATCTGTCGAGTACGGTGGGGTGGGGCTTGTTCTAATGCGCCAACAATGACAAGTGGATAACATTTCAGTGCTGGATGTTTAATGACAAGGATTAATGATGACCATCCCTTGCATGCCTCGCTTGATTGGATTAATGTTCTCAAAAATTCTGTGAGGTGTGCGAGCTGGTGACACGTTGCATGACTCCATGGTATAAGGTGGATGGGGCCTACTACTCGGTTGCGGGTTTCTGATTGCAAGGGGTGTGATTGACTGCTAGGTTTCCCAAGTGGTGATGTGGATTCTTCAATGATCTTTCACTCAATGTGATTCATCTGACATGCTAGGTCTTTTCACATCGACAATGTGAATTCAAAAAATTACAATTCACCCATGTGAGGATTATTTGCGCTTTGCAAGTTATTCTCATTAATGGCAGAGGTCTTTCAATGGATCTCATCTTGATTTCCTTGTGTGCGAGTGGGATCCACTTGATAATGCAATGATGGGTTGTACACCATTTTCCATGAGCTCAGAATTATTTTGTGGTGGAAATGTTAGCCACTTATCAGTCGCTTGCTCATATTACAATTTTATAAATTAATGTTCCCTGCACCGGCTTGCTCAATAAATGCTTGCTAATTTGCTAGTCAGTATCATTGCATTTTGAGTTTTTTTGTTTGCAGGTGATTGATTTTCTTCCTAAGGTCAAGCTCGTGAATTCAATGGATAATTCAAAAGTACGACAGAGTGCTAGGATGGGTGCGACGAATTTGTGATAGAAGGAGAAACAAACTATTTGTGGTACTTCTAGAGTAGTTGCTAAAAGGGTGATTAAGAGCTCTAGACATTGCATGTCACCTATTGATCTCTCTTCGGGCTCTGGTGGTGAAGTGTCCTAAATCGATTTGTACTACCGTAGTTACTTCATGGCCCTAATTGAGCTTGTGGGAGTGCACTTTCTCCAATTACTGCGGTGGCACCGTGTGATGTTGTTGGGTCTAGTATTGGTACAAGCAAGGGTAAGGAAATGGTTTGGGTTGATACTGATGCGAGAACCACAAGTGGTCACCTATATCAGGGCCACGTGGTTATTCAGGGTGTAGGGAAATGATTAGGGTTGCTGAGGTGGTGCTTTTTTCCTTTTGATTCTATTTCAGTGGTTCGGGTCTGATAAGGACGTGTGTGTGGGTGGCATGGTGTTTTTTTGTCCTATTCAGTTGGTTACAGGGGTGTAACCATTTTTTATTCCTCTGTGCGTATTATAGTTTTTTCTGATGATGAGGATTTTTTGAAATGAATCTGAATTTCATTTGGTTAGGATAAAATTCATTTTGAAATAAGAAATGTAGCCCAATGCTTGTTGCTCTCTTGTTCTATAAAGGATATTTCATGACTCATTGTTGGGGTTAGATTTTTTGTGTCCTGAGGCTTAGGTTGTGTATAGTTAAAATTATTTTGTAGTGTCTAGAAGTCTCTAGCTAGGAAATCATTCCTGGTCAGGTACTGTAAAAGATAAGATGCTATGCTTTTGTAATGACTGATATCAATAAATCTAAAAAACAATTAAGATAATTGCTCTCCTGTGTACATATCATGGATTATGAATGGATCTATCAATGGTATATTTGGATGTGTAATTTGTTTTCCTTCTTTAACTTAATGAGCTAATCAAATGCTTGAAAAGGAGTTATAGGTCTGTGATAATTTTCTTAGGATTTACTAAGGATTATTGTTTTAAATATTAGAAAATCTTATAATGTAAAGCATTATAATAGTAAGTTCACTAATATTAGGGTTATGTTTTATGTTACTCCCACCCGATTGGATGAGGTAGTAGGTAGTTCATTCAAGATCCTTTTAGAGGTACAAGATGGTAGCTCTAGGTGTAAAGGTTCAAGATTTGAACATTTAAAAATCAAATTCTATCTCTCTTGAGATACAAATCTTATACTAAATCTGCTTTCCTAGCTTTAGATAGTTGTTCTTATTCTTTGGTTTTCCAAAACCCGGATAGATGTTGTCTAGTTGCATTGATAGGAATATATTTTTGTATAGAAGTGTTCTTGAGGCATGAAGAATTTTTATGAACACGTATAGAAAAACCCTCCTTGGTCTCACAGAGCCAAAAGTATAGGAGATCTCAGTCTTTGTTTGAATCTCATTAGTTGGCCATTGAATTTGTGAATTCTTGAATATAGAGGTTAGAAAACCCTTAGATAATTACAAAGCCTTAGTGGGAAAATTAAAATACCAACAGCTCCACTGGCTTCCTGTACAATATTTTTTATAATGCTCTCAATATCCTCGACATATTTAGCCTTAAGCAGATTCAATGCTAATAGTTTTTACATCAATGACAACCACATATCAGCAACATAACCACAATATCCAACACCCTAGTTGCATGCAAGACTAGGGGGCTAGTGGTTGGGAGCTGGGGAGGAGCCCCTAGTCACACACATGATTGACAAAGGGGGATGGAACAACAGTTGGGGGCTAGGCACGGGCCCCTGGTGCCTAATATCAATGTGTTTAGATCTTAGGGGCTGAAGAGGAGGAGTCAGTGGTGTTGGGGTGGCGTCGCTTGTTTGAGCGGCTAGTGGGTGGCCGCTTGGTAGTTTCTGGCTGGTGGGCAAGCGACACTCTACTTTGAACTCGCCACGCTTTTTCAAAGTGCTTTATAATATTTTTTAATTTTTTTTCTATTTTCATGACCTGCTTTACTTCATGAAGCGTGCTGGGGAGGCCGCATGCCCTCTCTCACAATTTTTTTTTGCCTTATTTTTCAATTGTTCCAAAATTGACCAAACGACAAGCATTCCTAGGGTGTTTGGGTTCTTTTAACACGATGGTGATCTCTATTTTGCCCAAAAATGCCTAAAAAATTTGGCTACCACTAGATCTTGCAAAAAGATGTGTAGCTTTAAACCCTTGCACTAAAAAATCATTCCAAAGCAATATATTTCAAAAAGATGAACAAACAACTATAGATCTAAAGCTCTGATACCATGTAGAAGTTGAAAAACCAACCTCATTGACCCTAGCGAACACCTACAAGAAATGACCTATCACAAAGAAAAAATATCCAGAACAACAAAGATTCTCTGCAAGCCTTAAGCTAAAAATGCATTAAAGAGAATGAATAATTACAATGAGATCAATCCTTAAGAAATGAGATCAAACCCTAAAATGAAACTCTAGTGTGCACACTTAATAATTAATAAATAATTAATTATTAATGTGCCTATGTTAAGCTTAAGTAAAACTAAAGTAATAAGTGACTTAATTAATTAACCAATACGATTAAATTAAGTGAAATAACTTATTACTCTAACACAACCACCATCACAATATTCAAATTTGCTAAAGTTACTTTTATCCCCTGTCATGTTGTGAGAGAACCCACTGTCTACAACCCACAACTCTTTCTTCTTGGCATATAGGTTTGCTTGATCAAACATATTTCCTGTCTTTTCATCATCCCTCTTTGGCTTCCAAATTAACTTTGTTTTATCAACATTTGTCCTGGAAAGAGTGTTAGTTTTCTTTTGTTGTGTTTAAAAGAGTTTTTCATTTTGAGAACTTGAGCTCCTTTTAGACATAACCCTACATTCACTTTCCTTATGCCCATATTGTTTACAGTAGAAGCACTAACTAAAGAAATGTAGATTAATTCTAAACGGTATGTACTTTTCCCCAATTGATGGTTTGAAAAACTTGTCACTTGTCATATTGGCATGTTGAGGTTCATCAGAATGAGAACATTAGCCTTCCATAAACCCTAGACCAATTTTATCTTGATAGTATCTTTGTTTACCTATAAGATATGCTAGTTTTTTATTTCTATCACACATGCCAAGCTCTTTCCTCGTGTCAACTATTTTTTCTTCTAAAGTGCAACATTTTTTTTCTTTGATTTCTAATTGCATTTAGTAACTTCTAGAATTTTAATTTGAAGTTTCATATCAAAAATTTATTTTTGTGAATTATTCACCTTATTTACCATGTTTTCAATTTCTTTTTGAATTTGATTCTTCTATATCATAACCTCCATTTTGATTTTCTAAATTTCTCCTAGAGCACTTCTCAGCTCACCCTCAAAATCCACCTCACGTTTAGATTGATCTACAATCTTTTCATTTTGATTCTAATTTGGACTAATGATTGTCATAAATAGGGTTTCTTCTCCTTCTTCAATGGATGCATTTGTACCACTATCTGTTACATCAACATCTTTGATGAACAAGATTTTCTTCTTTTTGAAAACATTTTTCTTTTTAATTTTTTTTTTCTTTATGTGTCTCATATTATCTTCTTCATCATTTTTAGAGTCATTGTTAGGGAATTGAGTAGAATAATACCCAATTTTACCATAATTGATGCACTTAAATGTATGCTTCTATTTATATATACCTGACCCTCTTCTTAGTTTTCTCACAAGGATGGATTCATTGTTGTCTAATTTTTCAGAGTCAAGATTTATGTCATTGTCCCTTTTTATAGATTTAAAAGGAGCTTCTTTGGAAGTAGGATTATCATTACACATCCTCATTTCATAGGTTGTAAAGACACCATGAATTTAATCTAAAGTGATTTTTTTTAAGTCTCTCTCTTCTATAATGGATATTTTAGTATCGTATCTAGGTGTCAGTAACCTTAATACCTTTTTAACATCTACACTTTCTTCTAAAGTTTGAACAAGACCACAAATTGAGTTTACAATTTCTTGGATTCTTAGAAGATAATTAGCTACCTTTTCTTCCTCAATCATATTTAGGCCTTCAAAATTGTCTCTAAAAGTTTGTAATTTAACTTCTTTAACTTTTTCATCTTCCTCATAAATACTAGACAATTTATCCTAGATAGACTTTGCACTTTTACACTCCATAATTTTAAGAAGCACATCATTAGCCAGACCATGGTAAATAGAATTTTCTAACCTAGAATCACATTCATATGCTTTTTTATCATCTGGAGTAGAGGGTGTTGTATTTGAAGTGTACTCATTTTCAACTGCATGCCAAACCTCGTAGCCTATAAAAGTTACATGACACCACATTTTATATTTCCAAAAAGCATAGCCAATACCATCAAATAATGGTGCTCTTGAAGTAGAAAAACCTTCTTGATTTGTCATGGAAAGTACTCCACTAGGAATCCCCTAAGTTGGATAAACTTTAGGCAAGGGTATGGCTCTGATACCACTTGTTCGAGTATGAGAAACATTAAGAGGGGGGTTGAATCAGTGTTTCAATAATCAACTTCAATTCAATGGTTTTTCAAAACACATAATCTCTTTATAATAGTTGAATGTATATGATGGAACCCCTCAAAAAATTCTTAGTTCGAGTCTATAACTATGCCAAACTTGGCTTAGACCTTTTATGTCTAGTTCTAGGTTGTGTTCCTTGTATATGTTTTAGGGTTTTATGATTTAAAACCCTTTAAAATTGGCCTACAAAGCTCTAAAAGAACCGTGGTAATATTATTGTTGCATTGACTTATCTTCCCAGTACCTAGTCATTTGAGTTATCACTTGTGCCTTTAAGGGCCTCATTATTTTTACCGACCCCTGATCTTAGGTTTTTTTTTTCATCTTATTTCTTCTAGGTATTAATTTTCCTATGATCGAAGGCATGATTTTAAAAAATTAAATCCTTAATCTATGTTCTTATTGGTCAATATCTCATTTTCCTAGAGATAGGCCCCATTTTATGATTAAATTTTGTGGCCTGTGCAGAAATAGAGCTTCATGTTGTCTTTCTGGTCGTGGGAATTAATCTTAGTGATTCCTCGAATACCTATGTTGGTTTGTTTCTTCTTATTTTATTCACACGAGCTAGTGGGCTTTGACCACGTGTCTGGTATGCTAGTGGGTCCAGTCTCCTTGGTGAAAATGACTAGTGATTTTTAAAAGAAGATCAACGGATGTGGGATTGAAGATGTGGCCACATCCCTACCACTTCTGATGTGCCTGTCTTGATTTATTTTATATTATTTTAAGACACGGGTTAGCGAGCAATGGCCACATGGTACTGCTTAATGGTGGGACCAGTATCTATGGAAGGGAAAGGATGATCAATGGTGAATGTCACAACATGCATTCTCATTTTATTCATTCCCCACATGCCTATATTTTTACAATAGTAAAGAAAGATGGTTGCACAGGTTAGCGGGTGGAGTGACAATTGTCATATTTTGGGATCCTGTAGGTCTTGGGGATGATGACTTGCTTTGTAAGAAATGAAACTAATGATGGATGGTAGGTGACATGGGGAAGTATTGACTACTCCTCATCATCCCATGAATTTTCTTCCTATATGCCATATTTTCCAACAAGCATGTGGGAAAGTGCCATGCACACTACTTCTAAGAACTTAGAAAGTTCCTGGTAAAGGTGGCTGTAGTTGGAAATATTGGCCGAGACCATTCCAAGATAAAAATGATGCTAAATTAGAACTAATTCTTGAGCACACATGTGAAATTGGTAAACATTTTTATGGTCGTCAAATCTATTAGAAGCGAGTACTTGTGGGAAGGTAAAATTTAAGTAAGGTAGGGTATGGGCTGATATTCTAAAGATAAATCATGATCGTTCCTTTTTGTCTTGCTATGATGAATTACAAGTGAGTTATTTTCTATGGGAAGCAAGTAAATGTGACATGATAGGTTTGATTGAGAAATTAAGTGTATGGTTAATATGCAAGTTAAATAAATACTTATCTCACTCGCTTTTCTTGATTTGGGACAAGTATAAAATGCATGCATTTAATTTTGTCATCATTAATAATCTAGATTATCTAACCATTGATTTGGTTCAAAGTATGATTAAGATTAGAGATTAAAAACTAGGTTAATTGATTGCCAATGGTCTCACATAAGCTTTCCTGAAGAATTAATGCAGATGCACACAAATTTCTCTATTTGATGAAGATCACCTACTTGATTATTCTCACCATCTAATTATGAGAATTAGGAGTCGGGGACCAAGCATGATTTTGAGTTTGTTTTTTTTTTGAGTAGGGTGGTATCTTTTCTTGGAGAAAATTTGGTAACTGGCTAAGTAAGGAAATGGGAAAGGTGAGTGTGAATGTCAACCATGTCCGTTGATCGAAGGGGATATAATCCTCTTGAATTTCAGGACATTTCTCCCCAGGGTGAACAGGGTATGCCAGAGATACCTATGACATTAGAGAAGAAAATGAGAGCTACCAAAAATTTAGCACAGGATGTTCTCAAATGTTCCTATCATCTAAGAAGCCAAATTTTCTCAAAGGATTTACCCAAAGGTAAGGAGAAGAAAGTTGAGAGGCCAAAAAGGAAAGCTAGAAGAAGGAATAGGTATCACCGAGCTTACATGGGACCCCATAATTCTCCCATTGAATTCTTAGATGATTCCTTTGTTAGTGGAAACATGACTAATTTTGGTTACTGTTAGTATCTCATGGCTATGAAGGATTGGGTTGATTTTGAGGACGTGGTGGTGATGGCTACTCCATTGCTTAACAATAAGGACACCGAGTGGGCACACTTACTTTCCTGGTGACAAGGAAAAGTAGCATCCCATTTCTTTTCCTAGTGGATGCTCAAAATTTTGGGTCCTTTGTGTTAATTTTCTCTCTTTAGTTGATGTGTTATAAAATGGGTCTTCATTTATTTTCTTTGTGTTGATGGTGATGTTTCTCAGATTGGAGTGAATTTCAATGTTTTGGTGTTGTGATGACACTTTTTGAAGAATGGTGGAATGCTCTGGTTAACGATTTTTTTAGCTCTATTTTTGTTCTCAATTGACCTAAAAATGATGGTTTAGTAATCAATTGGGGAATATTCTCTCGCTTTTTGTTGAAATTATTTTTGAAATTAAAGTGAAATTTGAAATATAAGTGTAATTCATCCTAGTGCTTGTTGCTCTCTTGTCTTATAAAAGGGATTTCAAGGTTGGTTGCACAAAAGAGGAAGTTGAGAGGTCAGGAGGTTAGTAGGTAGTTTATTATGAAAAGGGATATAAACAGAACAAAAATAGATACTAGGTGTGAATATTTACTCATGCACCACTTTTTCCTTTGTGGTTTCTCTTCAATTTGCGGCTTCACCTTTTTCGGTATTGCTTGCAGCCTCTTGGCAGTTGCCATGTGGATTCCTATCAGAGCTTTCCTTTGGGTTGTATTGCTTTTCTTTTCCCGAGCTCCGTTTGTTTTATGCGTAGCCTCCACTTGTTTCTTTCCAAGTTGGGCCCACACTATAGTTTCTTTTGCTGAGAGGTTGAACAAATGGCTTCCTATCAGAGCTTTCATTTGGGCTATATCACTTTTCTTTTAATGTGATCTGTTTGTTTTCACATGGCCTCCACTTGTTCCTTTTTGAGTCAGGCCCACACTGCAGTTCCTTTTGCTAGGAGGTTGAACACGTAGCTTCCTATCAGATCTTTCTTTTGGGTGGTTTCACCTTCCTTTTGCTGGGCTCCATTTTTTTGACGTGTGGCGCTCATTCATGCATCCGCTATCTTGGGTTCGATGCTTGTGCATTGTTCTTCGTTTTGATGCCGCGTGTTCTCTTCTTATTTTGTTGCATGACACATGTCTCTCCAGGACGTGCTTGCTAGTGCACTGTTGGATGATATTTTTGTTGGTTCTAGCTTGAGAAGAATAGGATCATTGATGGCTTCGCTGAGGAATCTTTCTTGTTGCATTCCTCAGGCAGTGGACTGGCTTATTTAAGCAGTCTTTTCCTCATTTTATTGGTTGTTTTTAGATGGATTAAATTTTCCTGAGCATTGGGAATAAGCCTCTGTATTGTTTTCTATTGAAATTGAACTCATAGTCTATGCCAGTCAATTTGGCCTTTCTGTTTTCATGCATTTAATAGGAAATTAAACTATTCTTGTATTTTTTGAAATATATGCATGTCTATTTCAAGATTTTATAATATTTATGCATCTTAATAAAATGCAAATCATGTTGCTACTCTTCTGTGTTGGCTTATTTTGTATGAGTTATATTATGCAAATGGTTTGATGTTCTTATATTTGCAGTGTTGGGAATTATCTATTTGATTGACACTTGTTACTATTCGAGCCTTTATTTCAACATTGTGCTTAATTAATTCCTTTCTAATTTGCTACATCACCTTAGCTTAAGTTTGTTTATTTAATGTTCATCTTCTTACCCTTTTCATCCCCCCATAAAAAACAAAGAGTCAAGTGCAATAAAACCGTAGAGGTCACTTAGCTATGCGCATAGGTCCCCTAGTAGCTAATTTTCCCATAAGGTTGTTTCCTGCAAAATTTTGCATCACTAGTTCTTTTTCTAGCACACCTGATGGGACTCAAAATAACATGTTCGCTTGATCAATAGGAGTGTATCAGCCATAGGCCCATCACTAGGTCTCAAACTGTAAGAATTCTTGGCTTTCTTGTACCACCATTGGTTTCAATCCAAGCGAGAGGTTAGTAGGCTAATACTTCACCTCCCTCTTCTCCTCTGTCTCCTACGCCAATGGCTACTAGAAATTATGTAACCTAGGATGATATTTGTACTTTGTTAGCACCTGTGCCTCCTACAGTGTGGGCTCCAATCCTGACTTTTGCTTTAAAGGTTGTCCCTAAGTTCTTCGAGGATGATTCAAAAACTCTGACGGAGCACTTGCAAGATGTAGCTGATGTATTTTTGGTGCATGGTGTTACCAATGAGAATGTGGATTTTCAATTTCTCGTTGCCTCTTTCAGAGCCAAGGTGTTGAACTAGTATCGTACTCTTTCGGCTAATATAGTTGCCACTTGTGATGATCTCAAAGATCCTTTCTATGAGCGCTTCTCAAATAGTGGTGACAAATCTTTGCTATATCACTAGCTGACTCATATAAAATGAGCTCCCCATGAAGCTTTGGATGATTTCAATGCTTGATTTCATTCAACTTGGCATAGATTTATTGTCAGTAGTCTACCACCTCCAAATTTGGTGTTCATGTTCTATTTAAAGTCTATAAATGTTGATATTTCTATGATCCTACAAGCTCTCGGTGGGAATACTCTACTCGATGCATACAACCTTGTTGTCACTGCAGAGAATAATCTTCTTGCTACTAGAAAATTGGCACCAAGACCTATCATGCCATTATTCCAAGAATTCAACGCAGGAGAACCAGAGGTAGCTTCAACTAGTGTTCCTGCAACTCCCCAGTCTATTTATGTGTACCCGAGAATGATGCCGAGCAAGGCTCCAGTGCCTAACCCCTTGGCGGTTGAGGTGAATGACATGAAGGAGTATATGCGAACCATGAAAAATGAATTAACTAGTATGAAGTGGCAACAATATAGCTACCAAAATCTTGCTTACCAAAACTACCAGGGCGAGAAGGCTCCTTTCTAGCAGAGCTAGTGGTAGGATAGATCGCACAACAATGCCCAAGCTCAATAGAACAACTAGGTCATCCCCATGACTATGTCGATGCAACCCGTCTATCCTAGTTCAAGAAAGGAGCTAGTAGTAGGCCAAAACAATCTTGCCAAGGATACTAACTCATGGTGCTTCCCTTGCAATGATGCACATATCCACTAGAATTGTCTGCGAGGGAATTTACAACAAAGAATAGTAGAGCAACAAAGTCAAGGCATCATGCCTGATCAAGGAGGTTATACACAAGCTTCTCAACAAATGGACAATGCACTTCTCACTACTCAAATGCAAGGAATGTCTATAGAGTGGGAGCTAGAAATAGCTCTAGACCAAGCACTCTTTTCTTGGATGGAAGGAGAGGATTCGACATTCCCGAATGATATTCTAGTAGCCCAAGTGCCACAAGTATATTCAAATTACAATACTCATTCCAAGATGAGGCTCACTGGAGAATTAACATCTTTGCAAGCTGAAGGGTCACCTAATTCAATGTCCAGTCTGTTGGGTCTCAAAAACAATGGTTTGAACCATGAGAGGTTGCCAAGCTCTCACAACATTTTTTGGTCAACTAACAAGGCCAACCTATATGGTTGAACCCTCTACTCTTAAGGATCTACTAGACCTAGGTGGGTGGACCTATATGAGTGACATAGATTTTGAATTATGCTTCCTACTTGATCTAACTATCCACAAATGGCAATTTGATGGTGGAAAGAATATGATCATAATTTGATATGAATAGTATATGCAATATCAAAGTGTGAATTAATATGTTTAATTAAAAGATGTCAAATGAAATGGATAGAACTGATGTAATCTAAACAGGGGAGACCAGTGCCTTGTGGGGTAAAACGGAGTCAAATGAAAGCTTTAAACGAATGGTTTCTATCTAGCAGGGATTCTAATTATCTGGCATATGGTATTTAGTCTATAACTTGTATGAACATGCAAGTATGTAATTATCAAACTCTTCTTAATGATCCAAATGATTATTTCCAGATTACTATGAATGACTTGAAGGAATTAATCTTTGCTTGAAAAAACCAACCAATCACATCACACAAATACAAAAAATGTGTATTGATAAATTGAGAATATACTTGATATGTCAATTTAAATAACAGAAAAACATCAACTTTGGAGACAACTTGATAATATTCCAATTGATTTCAACAAATAATTGATACTAGAATAGTGCCACAACATTAAATTTCATTCATCTGATCCTTCAAAATTTATAAATGCATCATAGTCTCCTTAAATATCATTCTGAAAATACTTACATCAACTTTCCTATCTCTCTAAAAAAATCTCTCCCTTGTCCTTCATAATTTTACAAATATTTGTACATTACAGATCAAGGGTCACGACCCTTCATTTTCTGGTTATGGTTGTTCACATTCTTCATAGTTTAAATAAAACATTTAATTAACTGCCTTGTTGGCAAATAAATCATTTTAAACTATAGTCAGGTTTTAAATTTTCTCATTTTATACCTTTTCCCGCCTTTATTTTATTTTAAATTTTACTGCGAGCTTTTCTTTGTATTTACCGCTCTACCGTGGGTTTTGACTTTTCTCCCACGGTATGGTGGTGCCCAACCCCATTTTGATCATCGCAGTCTCCATCGTTGCTTACCACGCTACTGCGGGCTTTGACTTTTCTCCCGTGGTATGGTGGTAACTGTTACCCGCTTCCCTCATTGCATACCGCTCTATTGCAGTCTTTGCACTAACTGTGTGTGGTATAGGAGTAACCGCTGACCGCTATCTCTATCACTTCCACCACTGTTACCATGTTACCGCAATCTGTATTCGGACACTCTACGGTATCGCGGTATATGTCTTCACTGCTCCCTTTGATGTCACCTTGCCTTTTACTATGCTACCGCGGTCACTGGCTTGGCCACCAGCGGTACCGCATTAGATTTCCTTCACTCTCTATTGACCACTACCGTAGCCACCACGGTCTATGCTTAGACCATGTGCGGTAGTGTGGTAAACCTTTGCTACCTGTTCTTTAGCTGCCACCGCCATACCACAGTTTAATTTTGGGAGACCGCAGTAAGGTGGTAAAAGCTTTTATAGTGAAATTTAATGGTGCGGTAAGGGTTATAAATTATTTTTTGCCCCTTTTGAATGGCAGTAAAGCTAAACTTCATGAGAAGGTAGTGAAATATAAGAAAATAAATGGGGGAAAAGTATAGAAGGTGGTTAATTGACTCTTATGGGAAAGATAATGAAAATGCAAGGCATGAGTAAATAAAATATCCTAAGGTTTTGATGGATTTTTATGGAAAATAAATAGGATAATCCTAGGAATTCTAGTGGAAAATTTCAGTTCTAACAAAGTCCATCGAAAAATCTATCATCAGTTCCATAGTAGTCCAAGGCAGCTGCTCCCAGTCCCTCGAATCCACCTCCTCTGAAGGTAAGAGCTCCCATGGCCACCCCGGTTGTTGCCAAACAACCAGATGCATCGACTGCAAGGAAAAAGAAGCAAGTTACTATAACTCATCAGTCACGAATGCCATTCAACATGGTGGAGCAGCTAAATAAATCCTCTGCTAATGTTTCTTTGTGGGATATCCTAGCCATCATGGAGCAAAAGCTACTATTACAGAAGGCAATTTCAGGAGAAGAAGAAATGCAGATTCTTGAGCAGCCCTCAGAAGATAAGACATCCAAGCTGGACTCGGATAGAGTTCTATGAAATCAACTAGAAAAAAAGAAAGTTGAAAAAGAGAGTAAGCCTAAACCCAAGCCTTTCTTTCTCACACTTATCATTGGTAACAAACTATTGCATAATTGTATGATTGAATTTGGTGCTAGCACCACCATCATGCCTAAGAAAGTAGTTGAAGCTCTAGGACTCGAATATGAGCTGCTGAAGAAGGGAGTCATGCAACTCAACAGAAGAAAGGTTGGAACCATCAGAGTAATCAAAGGATTGCCTATGACATTTTTTTCTTGTCCCAACATTACTATGAATCAAGATATTGTTCTCATTAACGTCGCTCCTCTATTCGGGATATGTCTGTCCTAACAATTCACTACAAATGTTGGAGGCTACCTAGCATTGGACTGGTCGCACCTGATCCTAAGAACCAAGTATGGAGCTAAGATGAAGTTATTTTCAAAATATTTTCATTCCAAACATGTGGCTGATGAAGCCATGATCAATTTTGAGACAGCACATACCTCAATCACTTCCAGAGAGATGCTAAATGTTGAACTCCTTGAAGAAGAAGATGCAAGAAACTCCCAAACAAAGAATGAAGAATCTCTTTTAAATGAAATCATAGACTAAGATCCTTTTGGAAACTATCATGCAACTGGGCTAGGAACATATGTCATACATGAAGAGGACCAGATAATGCCTAGAGTGACTAAAGAGTTTGGAGGTGAAGCGTCCTCATAATTATGGACCTTGCACTTTCATGAAGCAAGATGCAAAGTAGGAGCCGACGCAGGAATATGTATAATATATCCATCCAAAGAAAATACTTTAATCTCTTACGATTTCCAATTTGCATGCTCAAATAATGAAGTAGAATATTGTTGAGAAATTGTGTCTCAACTACCAGCTTGAAGCCCCACCCTTAAAGTCTTAGCATGAAAATTTTGCTTAAACCGGCCTTTTCCTTTTACCGTGGCGGTTCTGTTCCTGGCCGTTACTGCATTACTATGGCTAGTCATGTGACTGACCGCGGTGGCCGCAATAAGCCACCTGTGGTTGGGTTGGCGGTTACCGCCATACCACGGCAAGCCAATGGGCTGACTACGGTGGCCGTGGTAAGCCACCTGTGGCTTGGCCTGGCAGTTACTGCCACACCACGCCTAGTAAAAGGGTTGAACGCGGTGGCCACGGTAAGCCACCTATGGCTGGGTTGGCAGTTACCGCCATACCGCGGCTAGCCAAAGGGCTAACCACGGTGGTCGCGGAAAAACCGCCAGTGGTCAGGCTGACAGTTACTGCCCTACCGCGAGGTGGCCCGTCGACCCCCGTGGTAGCATGGTAAGACTGTCAGTGGTCCCTTTGACCACCTACCACCTTACCGCAGGGTGCTTGCAAGAAGGCCGCAGTAGCGCGATAAGGTAAATGGCGAGCTCAGTATGCTTACCGCCATACCATAGGGCGAGCTTCAGTGGACCTTAGTAGCGCGGTAAAGACTGTTGAGAGCTCAACAAGCTCGACGACCAGGTTTGATCGAGTTGGACTCAGGTCAGAACTCAACAAATTTTTAGGTATGGACACGTGGCTCAGTGTCATGCGATGATTGGTGCAAGGCCAATGAAGTAAATCCAGCAGGTGTAGGTCAACTCAGGGTGGCGATACATAATCCGATTTGGGTAATGGCAGTTATGGCCTGAGTGGCTCGATGCAGGAAGATCAACATGGGCAGTTCAGTGGTGCAATTTGATCAGAGATGATTGTACTTGGTGAGCGATGGTTGTTTGACAGAATTGAATACAATGCATGACTTATGTTAGTCAAATATGTGATTGCAAAAAGCGAGAGTGAAATTTTTTTTTTTTTTCCAACTATATGTTCTAAGAGAACATTGTAACAGAGAGATAATTTTTTTTTTTTTGTAGTACTGTTATGAGCTGAATAGAGAAGTCTGTGATTTGTATGTAACTGATTTTGTTACTGTAATAAAAAATAGACTTGACTTTGTGTGGTGGGTTTTTTACCTGAAAGGTTTTTCCCACGTATATCTAGTGTCAAACTGTGAATGCTCAATTGGTGTGTTTTATTTTACTTGCATGGTTTCATCTCAAGTAATTTTATTAAGCTATTAAACTAAGTTTTTGCTTTACTCCTCTATTGTATTAGTGTTAAGGGAATGTATTCCACACTATTGGGTCTCTAGATCCATGCATGTTTTTCCCTTCAAATATAAAGGCCTTGTTCACGACTTGAGCTTAGGGGAAAGAACGGGTTAAAAGAAAATACAGGTTTTTAGAGATTCAGAATTGGTGGTCAACCAAATCTGAGGACTATCTATCGCTAATGATGTTCATATGCTATCATACTGACATAGGGTTTGGGACCTGATTGAAGGATTTGAAGCATTCAACATCCAAGCCATACCTAGAGAGGAGAACTTTGAAGCAGACCGAATGGCAACTGTCAGATCTCAATTTGAGCCAACTTCTGAGTTAATTAACGATAAACATCTAGTGCGAGTGATCGTGTGGTGTGCAGTCCCAAATAATGATAAAGATTGGCAATTTTTTGATAGTGATTCTCATATCTCGTCATTTCTCAAGTTGTCTGGAGAATTTTCCAACCAATTACAACTGAAGATCACTGAGGCCTATGGGGATCAAGTAATCCAACTAAAATCAAACAAGCTTCCTAGGGGTCTAGTTACTCTCGAGAGTATTTTTGATTCGGGTATGTGCAGGATCATCATGGAAAAAATAGGCCCTCAAGTGGCAATAAAAAGATAGAAAATCACAGTTAGACAACTTAATGTAAAAATTTGAATAAGTTATCTAAATTATTTCAAAAAAATGTAAAAAATGAATCTATAGAAAATTGAATGTCGTTTCTAAACTACTAGACCTTTATTTTAAAAAATAAGATCTATTTGGTGAAAATTTGAAATTTCAATGTAGTAGTATTTAAATTTCAGGGTAAAAATAAGAAGTAGGTGTCTGTCTAACCACCCTAACCACAATAAAATGATAATATTTTTTTACAATATTTTAGATATAAGTAGAGGACTCATGTCCCGATGTGACGCATATTTTTTTATAACTTTTTTCCAAGTAAATAATTAATTATGATTTTTTTATTACAAATTTTCAAAAATATGAAAACTCGTCTGTCTAACCACCTTAACTTGGTAAAAAATTCATGAAATTCAATTTTTTTTTTTTAATCCTATAGTATGCAAAGCATAGAATGTGATGCATGTTTTGGATTCAAAAAATGTGATACCATTTGAAAGTTATAGATGTTTTTCAATCAAACTATTAATCAGGACTTTATTCGTAATTCTAATAGAAAATGAATAATAATTATTTATTAAATTCAAAGTAAAGCATAATTTATATTGGTGGAAACCTGAGAATCTCCTCTAAAAACCCTTTTCGTTTCATCAATTTTGGGTAGAAAAAAGGTCATCAGCCACATGGGCCATCACATGGCTTACATATCGCCACTTTTTAGCCCATCATGATCCTGCACATACCCATTCTGATGATGCAAAGAATGAAAAGAGAAAGCTTGTAGCTGATAAAGGTGACTATACTGATTTTCACATCAGAGAAGATAAAAAGCTTAAGGTCAGAAAAGGAGTCCCATAGAAGAATAAATAAAGGTTGAAACATTTTTGCAAGGAGTATCTGAGTGTTGTAGCATGGCCATATGATGATCTTAAGGGATATGATCCCAGAATTATCCAACACACTATTGAGCTACTAGAATGAGAAAAACTAATGTAACAAAGGCAGAGGCCAGTCAATCCAAAGATCGAGTCACTAATGTCACAAGAATTAAATAAGTTGATTGCATCTCAGATAGTGTTCCCAATCAAACTTAGCACCTGGGTGTCTAAGCTGGTGTCGGTCCAGAAGAATAATGGTGATATACGGTTGTGTGTTGACTTTCAAGACCTGAATAGAGCATCCTTGGAGGACCACTACCCCTTGCCTTCCATAAAGGTAATTTTGCAAACAGTTGTTGGTTCCAAGATATTGTCAATGCTGGATGGTTTCTCTAGCTATAATTAGATTCATGTGAAAGAGGAGGACCAACAAAGAACATTGGTTACTATGAAATGGGGGACATATGCTTATGCTAAAATTCCCTTCAAATTTTCAAATTCTAGAGCAAATTTCCAATGAGCTATGGACATTGCCTTCAAGGATTTGATACATAAGATCAATATTATTTATCTAGATGACTTGAAGGTGTTCTCAAAATCTTCCAAGGATCATTTTGATCATCTCGAGCTTGTCTTCTAGAAATGCCAAGAGTTAGGTATTTCTTTGAAATCGAAGAAATGTGTGTTTGGGGCCCCACAGTGGAAGCTCTTGGGTTATTTCATTTCGAAGGAAGGTATTGCCATTGATCTGGAAAGGGTTAGAGTGATCAAGGAACTCCCTCTACCTATCAACAAAAAATTACTTCAATCTTTTTTGGGCAAGGTTAATTTCATCAACTGGTTCATAGCAGACTTTGTAGGAATCGTTCCACCCATCACCTTGATGCTGAAAAAAGACCAGATTTTCAAATGGATAGCGGAAACTAGAAAATCTTTCGAACAGATAAAAGAGGTCATCTCTTCTTCTCCCATGTTGATCAATCTAGAATTTTCAAAAGAATTCATTATGTATGTCTTTGGTGGTGGCAACAGTATCGCTACTTTCCTAATGAAGAAGGACAATGAAGATAAAATAGAATCACCTATTGCCTTCTATTTGTGCACTCTGAAATATTATGAGGTGAAATACAACTTTGTGGAGAAGCAAGCTTTTTCTACTATAAAGGGGCTAAAGAATTTCTGACAACTCATATCATGCAACAAGGTGACTGTTTGTGTGTTGCACCCTAGTGTGCAAGAATACATTATGGAAGGTGAAATCACTAAGAAGCGGGCTAACTGGATAACCAAGATTCTTGAGTATGACATCAAGATCAAGCCAGTCAAGTCTATGAAGGGGAAGGGGCTATGCAAATATTTGGTAGAGAAAAATGAAGTAATTATTGAGTCTAAAGTCCCGGAACCCATGCTACTAAATGAAGAGAGTTCCAGAGATGATTGGATGGATGCTAGAATTAATTTTATGCAAATAGGAAGGTATCCACCCAACCTCCCCTCATTTATGAGGCATTTTTATCGATTGCATAATAATGGTAACGTACTCTTGGAGGGAATTATTTTCAAAAGAAACTTCAATGGCGTCTTGTTAAGATGTGTAACACAAGAGCAGTCAAAAAGGATATTCGAGCAATATCACAGTGGCCCAACCAGAGGACATTTTTCAGAAAAAAACTATTGCAATCAAGATTAAGTGTGTTGGTTATTTTTGGCCAACATTATTTAAGGACTCATATTCATTGGTGAAGTCTTGCAATGAGTGTTACTTTTTTGTTGGGAAAAGGAAAAATGTTGCTATGCCACTGAAACCAATTGTTGTGGAAGATCCATTTGTTCAATGGGGTCTTGAATTCATTGTCATGATCAATTCATTTTCATCAGCCAAACACAAGTGGATCCTAGCGGCAACTGACTATTTCACTAGATGGGTTGAGGTTGTACCATTGAAGAATGCAATAGAGGCAGAAATTGTGAGATTCGTGGAGGAACAAGTAGCCGGGTTTGGCCCACCAAAGACAAATATATTTGATAATGCTAAAGATTTTCTCAGCTCCAAAATTAGCTAATTTGCACTAAATTATGGAGTCTTCCTAAAGAAATCTTCTAACTACTACCCACAAGGGAATCAACTTGCCTAATCTAGAAACAAGAACCTCATCAGGTTGATCAAGAGAATAGGTTCAAAACATCAAAGGGAGTGTCATAAACACCTCCAGACAACACTATGGGTAAACCGTATCATGCCCAAGCAAATACTGAAAACATCTCCTTATGAGATAGTATACGAGAAAGAGGCGCTATTGCCAATTTCTATGGAAATCCCTGCAATCCAACTACTCAAGTCTCTTGAAATTGAGAAAAATGGAGCAATGGAGGTGCAGTTTTCAAAATTACTTGAAGTTCAGGAGAAACGAGAGCACGCTTTCAAGGCAATGACCAACCACTAGCAGGTGGTAAAAAGATGTTTTGAGAAGAACGCAGCTAACCAGGGTCTGCAGTGCAAAGACTTGGTGCTCAGGTTTAACAAGCGTAGAGCAAAGCTTGGTTAACATGGAAAGTTTGAGAGTCTCTACGAAGGACCATTCAAAATCACCCAATACAAGCAATACAAATCATTTGAGTTAGAAACAATGGAGGGCAAGACCTTGGGTATTTTAGTTAATGGAATACACGTCAAAAAATTCAGTTAGTTCAACTTTTGCATTAAGTTTATAAATATGTATATATTTTCCCTGCTTTGTTAGTTTTGGGTTATTCTCAGTGCTTTCTTAGATCAACAACCATATTCATGGAAGGATTTAAAATAAAATGAGGAAAGGAGCCAGAATATAGGAAAATACATATATTGTATTAATCACAAAGATATTTACATTTGTATACATGTTGACTTAACAGGGCCATTGGCCATGTTCCAAAATACACATATGTATATTGTTGCTGATAGTGTTGCAGAGAATGTTTCATGTACAAAATAAAAAAATGAAGCATGAATTTGTTGGTTGGTGTGCCTAATTACAATCCAGTAATTATTAATTGCAAAGGCTCGCGAAAACATATGGCGATGCTGATTTTGTGCTTTTTTCCGAGAAAATGAAGAGCCACTATATGTGAAGTCATATCTCTTAAATGTGTAGAGTCTTTTGGCAGGTTGGTGATCTCTTCCCATGCACAAAAATGGTTAGTGGTGGATGCAATCACTAATGCAAAAAGATAGAATGTACCCTTGCTAAGATGATTTTCTCAAAAAACAAAAAGACAGATAGGAGCATGCATAAAGCATTGATTGTGCAAGGTTGAAAAAGTGTGTAACCTCCTGAGTCATTTGCAAAGAAAGAAAAGGATTTTCAAAAACTAAGTTGTAGAGTTCACAGAGATCTTAAAAGACAAGTAAAATGGCTGAAATTACAAAGAGCTCAACTGAGGCCGTCGACACCGAAAGCATAGAAGAGCGAAGGATGCTAGCGCCTTGCGTGAATATTTATACCCAAGATTCTTATGTAACTCTAGGCATTCTAGATAAGCCTTGATGGCCCTACAATAAGTTAGCGGGCTAGAAAGTGTTAGGCATGGTTTCTCCTAGAAACTAGGCCTTGGTATCAGAAGATTGGGACAAAGTTCGAGATCCAGAGTTATCTTAGAACTCCAAAATCTTGAGGGAGGCTACATGCGAGAAAATGAAAAAGATCACTAATCGTTTTCATGGACAATTGAGAAACTATGGGCTTTGTCAATATATGTTCCCTTTGGTACACCATTTCCTAGAAATTGTTGCTTCCTACGCTAAATGTTTGGATGCCTGGATAAGAATCATAAGTGGCCAAAATTTCAGGGTGGTAATCTGTCCCCATGCCCTCCAGGATATTTTGTGTATTCCTTTTAATGCTCTTGGGAGTGTAGAGGATTTCTATATTTCCATAATGAGAAATTACTAGAGGACGCTTCGGTTGGCCCAACAATTTTATAACGTCGAGACAGGTAAGCCATCTGATAACTCCGTCCCTCCTAGCTTCTTTCTTAGTCTGGCTACTTTTTAAGTAGGTTCTTCCTCTGTCTTCTCTATGTTGGTGTTGGTTTTTGGATTGGATACGGATAAGGAAATCTTAAATTTCCAAATGAGTCTCATCCTTATGTTGAAAAAAAATACCTAGGCTCCGCTAATGGACTTTGCAAATTTCATTGTAGAAGGGATGTGCCGACAACTGAGGGAGTTCGAACATGGTTCCAATTTCAGGTATTCTTCCTTCTTGAGCTACATGATTTTGCACCAAAACCTGGACTATTTCCTACAATATCTGCCCTTGGTAGTATTTGAAGAAAATGGTGCTAGAAATCTAGTTTTGACCTGGACTCCTCTCATCTCGATTTTTTTTTATTATTATGTGTTTTTAGAAAAATTCCTAGATCCAACTCTAAGAGCTTTGGGTCATAGTTGAGACAGTATGTATGGTCACTTGACGCAGAGCTAGATATTATGGATGAAGGGGATTGTACCACCCTATGATTGGTTCTTCGGTATGAATTTCACAATGCTTTATATGCAAGTTTTTTTCTGGGAACCTTTTTGGCTCCTATGTTTTGTTTCGGATAGGGTACTGGCCTTGGAGGTTTTTAGGAAACTGTGCAATATTGAAAATGATTACTAGGGAGGGAAACATTTGACTTCCTATTTGATGCAACCACTCATGTTCAACTCTTTGTCATTGGTGAAGAAGAAGAGCTTGAGGGTAGATAGCTCTGAAGTTTTGTACTCTAAGTTGGGTTACCTTGGGTTAATGATTACCTGTGATACATGGTGCTACAATACAAAGGGTAATTTGGGAGAGTTGGGTATTAAGATTCCCCACCAGCCTTGGCCATTTTGGGACCCTCAAAGAAATGGAGATGAAGGAAATGAGGGATTGTATGCTAGACTTGAGTACATCCCTTCCAGCTCAAGTTGACCACCTTGGTTGAAATTTTATCACATAATGGTGAAGCCCAATCCCAACCACAAAATTAATCAATTTCTATGTAGCAGTTAAACAAGCTTCATTCGAAGCCTTATAGAATTAAAGATTTATGGATTTATAGGCAGGAAATAAAGAAGACTAATGGGCTCTTCCAGGAGGTGGAATCGAAAAACCAGTTTGATGATATCTAGTGTCGTGAGCATTCAGACAGTGAGGACTCTCCTAACCCTTTGAATTTCAAGAGGTTCTGTGAAGTGGAAAGTCCAGCTCTAGAGCATGGAGAAGAGGTAGCCAAAACAGATCCCATAGTTGAAGATCTTGCATGAGGAGGGATAGTCAGTGTACATCAGTCGTAGTGTGAAGACTCCTCAAATACATAGCTGTCGGATCCAACTAGCTCCTCTAGATTTGGCATGAAGAGGGTAAGGTCTTCCAAATGATAGCAAAAAGTTATTTTGGACCTAGATAGTTCCTCGAAGGAGAAGAGGCAATGAATGAAGGAATTAGGTAAAGGAGAAGACTTGCAGCGTGAAGAGTTGATAGTAACTATTGTAGGTCTTCAGGAAAATCAGGAAGTTTTTCCCCCTTCTTCTCTCTCTTCTATGTCTTTGGTCTCCTCTGCATCTGCCCCTGCCATGTCATTCGCATGAACTGTTCCTATCACTGGTTACCTAGGGTAGGTCAATATTATATCCCCTTGGGGTCCCCTTTTGTCTCCTACTATTTTTACTACCCTTGGAGCACAAGTAATGGTTACATGTCCTGACCCTCTAAGTCATCAATTTATATCTCTAAGGCCTCAACATCAAGCAAATACTTCCCCACTCCTTTTTCCCATCATGTTTCACCATCTCCGGGTAGGCAATTGATCCCACCTTTTTCCCCAACAACTATTACTAGGCCTAGAAAATCCGCCGATACATTGAGCACACTGTCTTTTCCACTAGAAGTTCCCCGAGAGTCTCCTTTTGTTGGTTGATTTGGTATTTTGTCCCAGGAATATTTCTTATAGGTGGATGCAAGAAAGGATGTGTGGGCTAGCCGAATTTTGAAGAGGACGAAAAAATATGCAGCTGAATTGCAGAGCCCCTTTTGCAGATTATGTTCAACAAAAGCCAAAATTTGTTAATGTTTGCAAATATCACACCCAATATTATCAAGCCAGTCAGGTAAATTTAACCAAGTGATTATTCTGTTAATTTCATAGGGCTTGACTTGCAATAGGCCCACCCACATGATAAAGTCGAGTTAATGGAGGAAACTCAAAGGGTCGTGACCACTGACTTCCTCAAGCTCAGTGACCAGATGGGGAAAAAAGATGAAAAAATGGAGTTGAAAGGAAAGGTAGAGATCTGGTCAAACAAGCATAAGGCCCAAGAAGTCCAAATCAACCAGCTGTAGAGTGAAAATAAAGTCTTTGAGAACAAATTCGTTGAGCTTCAGGCCTTGGGTGTGGAAGTTGTACCGGCCCTAGGAAGAGAAATTGAGCAATTCTGAGCAACGAAAGCAACCCTCCGCGATGAATTGAGGTAGGTGAGTGATGGATTAAAATAGCTCTAGCAGAGTACTAATGAGGAGGTAAATGAAATGAATTCCACATTGGAGAAGGAAATAGAAAAGAAAAGGCAGGCCAACTTAGCCTTGGGGGAAAAGGAGAAAAAAAATTCCACTCTAAAGAATTAGTTATCAGCCCTAGAGGGAAGAATTGCAAATTTGAGGGCAGATCTAAGCAGCAAGGCTATAAAATTGAACCTTTTCAGATCCCAGCTTCGTGCACCCCAAACGAACTCGTTGGAGATAGCTAAGGAGCTACATGCATCATACTGGGATAAAGTTAAAACACTATTCCTTACATTGCAGCCCACTCTCAAATTTATGGCACAGGCAACCAATCTATGCGAGGTGGTTAGTGAAACAATGCAATGGGTGTAGGAAATGATTTCCGATAAAGTTCCAAAGGCTAGGTGGTTATTGGGAAAATTGTATATAGCTTTCGATGAAGCGTTGAGTAGTGTGGGGATTGCGAACCGAACAATGACGACCATGGGTGTAAATATTCTTATCTTTATGCATGAGGTCATCCAGCATGTCAGAGAGTGCAGAGCTAAGCTAACCCAGATTGCCAGTGATATGCGGGAATAATTTTCTCGCTTAACTCAGTGAGGGCTTCCATCACCCTTCATGACAGATCAAAAATTGGCGGGCATTCAACACATCATTGAAAATATTGAGAAGAAGAAGCAGGATTTATTATTTTTCCAATCCTTTGATCAATCTTCGACTGCCACCAATATTGAATACATAGTGCATCAACTAGCACAACTCTTCTTTCAGCTTGAATCTAAGGCAAAGGTATCTAGTGGATTGGATTTTAAGGAAATAATTGATTTAAACATGGCACATGAAAATCTGTGCACTCTCTCTGTGCCATTGAATGAAGTTTGGACATTCCTTCAGGTTTCCCTCTCTCGGCTGTAAGTGATTATGGAGGAGTTGGACTGGTTTGCAAGCCAGATTTTTTTGGGTTCTTCATTCCGTAGGTGAAATGTTCCCATGAGTTGCCAAACAATGAGTATTTATTCACGCACCATTTTTTCCTTGACAGTTTCTCTTCAGTTTGTGGCTTCACCTTTTTCGGTATCAGTCGCAACTTCTCGATAGTTGCCACATGGCTTCCTATCAGAGTTTTCTTTTGGGTCGTATCAATTTTCTTTTTCCGAGCTCCATTTGTTTTACACATGGCATTTTATTTTTTCTTTCCGAGTGAGGCCCACACTATAATTTCTTTTGTTGGGAGGTTGAACATGTGGCTTCCTATTGGATCTTTCTTTTGGTTTGTCTCACCTTCCTTTTGTCGGGGCTCCATTTTTTTGACGTGTGGCACTCCTTCGTGCATTTGTTATCTAGGGTTCGGTGCATGTGCATTGGTCCTCATTTTGATGACGTGTGTTCTCTTCTTTTGTTGCGATGTGACACGTGTCTCTTTAGGACGTGCTTGTTGGTCCCCTGCTGGATGATCTTTCTATTGGTGTTGGCTCAAGAAGATATGGATCATTAATGGCTTCGCTGAGGCATTTTTCTTGTTGGGGTTCCCAGGCGGTGGATTGGCTTATTTAAGTAGTCTTTTCCTCATTTTATTTGTTCTTGTTAGATGGATTAAATTTTCCCAAGCACTGGGAATTACCCTCAGTAGTTTTTTCTATTGAACTTCAACTCGTAGACTATGCCAATTAATTCGGCCTTTCTATTTTCATGCATTTAATAGGACATTAAACTATGCTTGTACTTTTTGAAATATATGAACGTTTGTTTCAAACTTTTGTAATCTTCATGCAGCTTAATAAAATGCAGATCATGTTGCTACTATTTTGCGTTGGCTTATGCTATATGAGTTCTATTATTCAAATGGTTTGATGTTCTTATATTTGGAGTGTTGAGAATTATCTATTTGATAGAAACTGGTTACTATTCGAGCCTTTATTTCAGCATTGTGCTTAATTAATTCCTTTCTGATTTGGTGCACCGCCTTAGCTTAGGTTTGTTTATTTTATGTTCATCTTCTTACCCTTTTCATCCCCCCATAAAAAATAAAGAGATGGCTTCGATAAAACCGCAAAGGTCACATAGCTACGTGCATAGGTCCCCCAATAGATAAGTTTCCCATAAGGCTGCTCTTTGCAAAATTTTGCATCAACACTAGGTTTTTCTAGTAATATGTTATAGGAGATGGTCAGCCGATATATATATATATATATATATATGGTTTTGATAACAATACAGATAGAAAAATAATACTAAATTTCTATATATTTCTCTCCTATGTACAAATTATACAAGCTATGAATAATATGATCAATGGTTTTCTTATTCATCTATGCTGAATTCCAATAGATATGTTGTTTTATTCTTGCTTATCCATTCAATGAATGTATGTAAATAGTTGAATGTAATAGTGGGTTTGATATAAATCTTGTGTGAGGATGCTAGTAAGAAGTTAATTATGGAAATAATTGGTGGGGATATTGTAATGCAGTATTTTAAGGCTATGGGTATTTTTTCCAAATAGAGCATTATTATCTAGTCATATAGGTTTATGGTTTGCTATGTTTCCTAGAATATAACACTTTTTTGGCATAGTATCCATACTCCAATTATGGTGACCAACTTGACTTCTAATCAAATAATATAATCAAATCACTTATGGAATTCTCTTTGGGTGTGTGGGAATGTTAAAGGAATAATATATTCTCTTGTTTAAGTTAGTCACTACTATGAAGATTAGCCAAATATTTAGGGTGTGGTGCCTCTAAAATATTTAAGAAGAAACATCTGTGTGTTTTTTATTTGATACTAAGTACACAACAATATCTATGAACACATTTGTTTAGGATCACCCTCCTATGTTTCACAGATCATACAGTGAAGAAGTGAAGACCCAAAATCCTTTACTTATGTGTTGGCCAATCCTTTCCCTTACTAATAATTGTCCTTGGAAAGTTCATAGGTTTGTGGTGAGAATAAGTTTGGTTCTAAAAAAATAACCAACATAAATGGCGACTCTACTGGGGACTTATTTGAAGAAATATTTGTGGTAGATCATCTAGCCTTGATAGAGTCTAGGAAGTTCTGAATTAAAAGTTCTCATTAAGAGTGAGTGCCGACTTCGAAGAGCTCTATACTAGTGGAATGTTTTTAATGAGGAACTTAAAGTGAAAATCAACCAGCGAAAAATACTTCATATTATTGATGGTTGCTCCTCTACAAAGGAGGTGGCGACTCTATGCAAAAAACTTGATAAAGTGTGATACCTGCTAATACATCTAGGTATTTTCCCCTATTTTCATTTGCAAAAGGAAATATATTTGTATGGTTGCCATTTTTTAAGAGATATAAAAGTAATGATATGTTCCCAATTAAGTGAATTGAAGCACTAAGAAAGGTAATAGTGGTGATTGTTCTACATACTTCTTAAATTGGAATTTTTAATATAAAAAAAAAGAAGCATGCTTGTTTTGAGAATTTCCCATTAGAAAGATCTAACATATAAAAGTATTTGAGTTATGCATTGTAATATTTTAAGATCATGATAAAAACAAGAAATAGGGTAGTGATCAACTGTGAATTTATGTTTGAATTTTGTAAAGGGGTGTAAGCAAATTATATCACTCATGTGTACATCCCTATGGGGTGCATGATGTAAACATGCAGAGTGTGCAGTGTAGGAGTTGAGAAAATACAACTTCACAAACCCTGAAGATCACCTGCATGCAAATAACCTATCACAAAAGAAGAGATGGAGACAAACAAGCAAGGGTTCTCTGAGAACTGAAAATGTATATATCAGAGAGAATGAGAGAATGAATTGATATGAAATACAATGGGATCAATCCTTATAAAAAGAAGATTATGCAAACCCTAATAAAACCCTAATAGGAAAACATTTAATAATTAATATAATTATTAAATGTCACTTTATGCAAACTAACGTGAAATCTTAAGAAGGGAATAAAGGTAACTTAATCATCATAATTAAGTTAAAACCTTTACTCTAACATCCCCCCTTAAGATGAAAAATAGTGCAACTACAAATAAATGCAAAAAAGAAAAGGTAACTACAATGCAGGAAGGTAAACATGGGTCCCGACAACTAGGTCAGATCAGGTACCCAAATACAACCAAATCTCTGTAAACAGGAGAAATAGAGAAAACCTCATGGGAAAAAGCTCTACTCCAAAAAAAGATGTAGAAGGCCAAAAAGAACATCACTGAAGGAGAAGAAGCTGCAAAAAACTATCGAAAGATGACTGCTATGGTGCTAAAGAACCTCCACTGAAGATAGAATGATTAGGAACAAGAAGACAATAATCTACATAAGTTCCCATATGACACTACTCGAATCAGATGGCAAACAAAGGAAAACACCTGAAACGAAGATACAGATGGCACAAGAACCAATAGTCTAAAACACTGATCGACTAAGAATGAAAGATTCCTGCCAAGGTGAAACCAAGGATGAATTAGCATGAACAATATAATAACCCCCCATAATGCTAAACTAAAAGAGCCTGACAGATCCACTAAAATGATGTGTAACACGCTGTAGTGCATGAGGAACAAGAAAAAACATCTGAAAGTGCACAAGAAAGAACCTACAACTGAAAAAGTGGTGTGCAAAACAAAGCACACATGCATGAGGTTGGATTCATATGGATCCATTGTCGTCATGGAGGGACACTCACTGGACAAAGGTGTGATGGCAAACAAAGGCAAACTACATAACCCCCAATGTTATGGATTCACTATCGTCGTGGAGGGACACTCGCCGGACAAAGATGTGATGGCAAAACAAAGGAAAACTACACAACCGCTCATGGTACTTTATAATAACAATGCGAGTACAAAATATGGCACAACCTTATGTGCAAAATCCCCTAAAAAGCATGTACAATAGTGTGACACTTTATCTTAGTGCATTTACATAAAAGATATTGCTTACAAATGATGCTCAAAATGCCCTCAAAGGACAAAATGCTGGAAATACATGAAGAACAACAAAAAACAAAGCATCCCATGCAAACAAAAAGTTTCCAAGAGCAAATATGTCCAAGTAATCCACCAGAGTGTGAAAACACGAATAACTGAATAAAATATACCTAGAGTGAAATTTGAAAAAAGTGCATGATGAAACTGAAGAGCTCTAAAATACGATTCCAACGCTGCTGAGATTGCGAAAAATGGAGAACCTGATCAGAAGTTATGAGCTTGGGACTAAAAATAGCCCCTTTTTCTTCAACTGACTATAGAATTCACCAATGGAAAAAAGAAGTGATGAGACCCACACCACTAGAAAGATGAGAAAATCAGCTTTCCGATGATATCTCGTTTTCTAAAAAATGATATCGTATGCCCAAGTTACAGCCTCTAGAATAAAATAGCTCCAAAGAGGGAAAAAGTTTGCATTGGGTTAAATTTGATGGTCATACGGCCGTCGCAGCAAAAAAACTGGGTTAAATTTGACGGCCAAATGGCCGTCACCGTAAAAGTGTGATTGGGCTTATATAGAAAAAAAAATTAATAATGAAAAAACAAATTAAAAAAACCTTTTGATTTTTTTTTTAAATCATAAAAAAAATACATGTTTTTTTATTTGAAAAAATAGCAAGGTTGGTGATTGTACCACCGCAGCCACTATACTGTCGTCGGTGGTACTGACAGTCCACTGATCGGCAGTATAGTCACTGACGGCTGTGAGTACACCAGTCGGCATACTTTGGGCCCGTAGGCCTATGTACACAGGTACCTACAGGTACCCCAGTACCAAGACCGACACGCCCTTAAACTGCGATTTTAAAAAAAATAAAATTTCCTTGATATTTAAAAAAAAAAAAAATCTAAAACATTACAATAATTTCATAGGAATAATATTTTTTGATGAATTTTTTTTTTCTGAAAAGATGTAGAAAATGTTTTGAAAAAATAATAAAATAAAAAATTACCAGGCAGGCGGACGGTCGTACAGTTGTACCAACAAATTTGTTTTTGCCTCAAATTTTGACTTTGTCCGAAATGGATGAATGAACAGTCGATTTAGGGGTTTTGGACCGTTGCAAATACAATGGTGAGGTCCGTTTGAGCTGAAAATATTTCAAAATTGCAGGTATGCCCTGGATCAAGAAAACAAACCCCAAACCCTTGAAGCTCCAAAAATCTTCAAAACAAGAACAGTAAGCAGCAAATGTGGAGCTCTGATACCATGTAGGAGTTGAGAAAATACAACTTCACAAACCCTGAAGATCACTTGCATGCAAATAACCTGTCACAAAAGAAGAGATGGAGACAAACAAGCAAGGGTTCTCTGAAAACTGAAAATGTATATATCAGAGAGAATGAGAGAATGAATTGATATGAAATACAATGAGATCAATCCTTATAAAAAGGAGATCATGCAAACCCTAATAAAACCCTAATAGGAAAAACCCTAATAGAAGCCCTAATAGGAAAACATTTAATAATTAATATAATTATTAGATGTCACTTTATGCAAACTAACGTGAAATCTTAAGAAGGGAATAAAGGTAACTTAATCAACACAATTAAGTTAAAACCTTTACTCTAACATGCAGCCCCTATCATGTCATCAAAGAAGTTTCTATGTGGAAAGATATAGACCATTGAATTTTAACAGTATTCAAGGTTTCCCAAACTCTGTTCCTAATGAAGTTAGGGAAAATTTTCCAAATTTCAAAGGGAAAAAATCAGAATCAGCATGTCAACATTTGCAAGAGTTTTCTGATTAGATGGGAGATTATGAGATCAGTCATGAAGATGTCGTCATGAAGTTCTTTGTTCAATCTCTGAAGAAAGATTCTAGATATTGGTTTTCATATCTACCAGTGTGTTCTATCTCTTCATGGAATGAGTTCATGGCAGCTTTCATAAAATAGTTTGGAGAAAGGATTAATCCACATGCAATAAGACAAAAATTTAATAACATCCAAAAAGAAGAAGATGAGTTAATCCCTGTTTTCAATCTTAGATTTTCAGAAAAATTAAGTAACATTCCTTAAAGAATGAGACCAAATGATGCACTATATCTGATTGTTTATTTTGATGCATTTGATGAAGAAATGAGTTATTTGCTAAGATATAAAGAGCCCACAACATTACATCAGGCATATCAAATTGCCATGGATATTGAGAAAAATATGAAATATTCATTGACGAAAGGATACATGGCTGCAAGTGTTGGGTATCCTAGCACACCTCATTCAAATGGAATTCATGGATCGGATAGTATAAATGATTGTCAAGATGATCATGCTTCTATTGTTCTGATTTATCCATCACTACAACACATAGATCATAGCAAGCTCCAAGTTAAACATAAAAAAAGTTTGAGCAAGGTTGATTGGGTGTCTTTTCTTCAAATATTGTCTACCATGAAAAGGCATGAGGGAGAATCATATTATGATTTGTTCTCAAGATTTTTGGATGCCTTGTTGGAAGTCCCCAAAAATTTCAGACCTGAGGATTCATGTTGCATTGATTTATTTTACAAAATCCTTGAGCTAAGGTTGACTACCTTTTCAAAATAATTGAAACCTTATAGTTTTGAAAAAGTACTTGAATGGATAAAAAATATAGGAGCCAGAAGTGACTTTACACAAAACATGATGTCCCAAAATTAAAAGAGTATATCAGAAAATTAAGATTCCTCTTGTTATATGCATAAGGATAGTGATTGTAATCAAACCAAAAGAAACATATATGAAAATCTATATACAAGTGATGGAGATAAAGATACACTTGCAACTATTGGTAGTTTCTCATCACTAATCAATGGTCAAGATATTGATGATGAATATTTAAGCATTCATTCTGAAAGATATAATCATAGTTTATGTACTGATAAATTTTCTTGTGAAGAGGATCATGATGAGAGGAGATTTTGATTAATTTTCTAAGGTGTTTTCTTCACATGAAGGATATGGGGATGTAAATGAGGATGAATTCACCTTCTCACAAATGAATGAAAAAGTTTAACAAGATTAATACTGAGAATATAGCTCAAGTTTTCTATCACTGGATTATACTGAGTGAATGGATGATGATCACTTTGAAAATAAAAACTTGTGTGTTCAATATGTTGATCCTAAGCAATATGTTAAAAATGATAGAAATATTGATGATGCTAACCATGATGCTGATGAATGTGCCCATGACCCTATTGCTCATGCTTGTTTATATGAAGAAAATGTTGAGATGTCAGCTAAGAATGAAGAGGATTATGATGTACTCATGGATAAAGGAAGGGTTCCATTGTTAAATTATCAGAATGTATATCATGACAAGCACATGGATATCGAATCAACATTATTACCCATTGATAGTATGAAACAATTTGATGAATTTTCAAGTTGTCTTGATATTGCAGAAATTTTTAATTTAGGTGTAGAGCAGCTAGTTGATGTAAACAACAGTGCATCTTATACTAGATCATGTGAAATTGAGTTCTTTGTTGATGTCCCTTATCTTCATAGTATGATTATGGACATTTTTTCATCAAATGGGGAAATCATTTATGTGAATGAGAAAAAAGATAATTGTTCAAGGGCTAATGAAAAAATTACAGATAACAATTATTCTTTAGCACATTGGACAACATGCTTACCAAATGATAGTGCACATGAAGTTTCTAGTGCACATAAAAGTACTTTTTTTTATCTTCCTAATCATGAAAATGATGGCATTCAAAGTGATTCAGATACTGGTAAATCTAACTTTCAGATCCTTCAAGCATTTGATGATGTGATTGAGTTGTGTTTCTTTAGTAAACTTACCTATAGTATAATTTATTTAAAGGAGTGTCAAATGTGTGATCACTCTTTGCTCAAAACATAGGAAAATTGCACATTATTCCTAACGCATGATGTCTTCTCTAGGCTAGATCATTATGAGGAAGTTATTGAATGCGAATAGACTATGTTTTCCTATAGCCTAAATCATTATCCTTATATACTACCGCTTGATGCAAAATCAAAAAATGAAGAATTTGGCAACGATTTGGTCTATATGATTTGGTTGCCATATGACTAAAAAGCTAAACAAAGAGAAAGTTCTCACTTTTTCAAGAGTACATTGACACTAGTGTTTGTAGAAAGGGTGTCACTCAGCCTGTTTGGGTATTACAGAAGAAAGTTCGGATTAAGGGAGATTGGTCTTTTCAACAGATTGGTATTTGATAGAGGTAGACATGATTATTTTGTGTTTGGTGGCCTGGGACCATTAGCTGTGGTTTGAAAATAAAAAAGGGTCTTCATTGCTCAATGGATAAGGCACCTGGTCTACTCTTCCATGATTTTTGGATCTCACCATGCCTGCAAGAGGCATGTGTCCCCAACAAGAGCCTCTTATGAAACCCCTCAAAAAATTCTTTGTTCCAGTCTATAACTGTGCAAAACGTTTCTCAAAACCTTTTATGTTTGGTTTTGGGTTGTGTTCCTTGTACATGTTTTAGGATTTTATAATTTAAAACCCTTTAGAATTGGCCTACAAAGCTCTAAAAGACCCTTGGTAGTTTTATTGTTGCACTGACTTGTATTCCCGGTACCTGGTCATTTGAATTATCACTTGTGCCATTGAGGTGGTTGTTTTTATTAACCCCTAATATTAGGATTGGAAGTCACCATAGTTCTTCTCGGTATTAATTTTTCTATGATCGATGACATGATTTTAACAACTTAAATCCTTAGCCTTTGTTCTTATGGGTCAATATCTCATTTTCCTAGAGATAGGCCCCCTTTTATGATTAACTTTTGTGGAATATGCAAAAATAGAGCTTCATGTTGGTCGTCTGATCATGAGAATTAATCTCACTTGTTCCCCGTATGTCTGCACTGGTTTGTTTCTTCTTATTTTATTCACATAGGCTGTTGGGTTTTGACCATGTTTTTGGTATGCTGGTGGGTCCGGTCTCCTTGGTGAAAGTGACTATCTCTTTTCAAAAGAAGATCAACGACTATGGGATTGAAGACGTTGCACATCCCTACCACTCCTCGCACAACCGTATTGATTTATTTTATATTATTTTAAAAGGCACGGGTTAGCGGGAAATGGCCACATGGTAGTGCTTGATGGTGGGACCATTATCTACAGAAGGGTAGTTGATGTTGTGCAAAGGAAGATCAAAGGTGGACGTCACAACATGTGTTCTCATTTTAGCTACTCCCCAGACCCAATTCATTTACAATAGTAAAGAAAGATGGTTACATAGGCTAGCAGGTGGAGTGACATTTGTCATTTTGTGGGACCCACCAGGTCTTAGGGATGGTGACTTTCTTTGTAATAAATGAAACTAATAGTGGATGGCAGGTGACATGGGAAAGTCTTGACTACATCCTAACATCTCATAAATTTTCTTCCTATATGGCACATCTTCCAACAGGCAGGCAGGCAAGTGCCACCAGACTAATTCTATGAACTTAGAAATTTCTTGGTAAAGATGGATGTAGTTGGAGATATTGGCTCAAACCATTCCAAGATAAAAATGATGCTAAATTAGAACTAATTCTTAAGCATGCATGTGAAATTGGTAAAAAAAAATTATGGCCATCAAATTTTTCACAAGCTAGTACATGTGGGAAGGTAAAATTGAAGTAAGGCATGGTATAGGCTGATATTCTAAACATAAATCATGTTTTTTCCCCGCTGTCTTGCTATTATGAATTACAAGTGAGTTATTTTCTACGAGAAAGTGGGTAAATGTGACACGACAGGTTTGGTTGACAGATTAAGTGTATGGTTAATATGCAAGTTAAATAAATACTTATCTCACTCGAGTTTCTTGATTTGGAATGAGTATCAAATGCATGCATTTAATTTTTTCATCATTAATAATCTGGATTATCTAACTGTTGATTTGGTTCAAAGTATGATCAACAGTTGAGATTCAAAACTAGGTTTATTGATTTCCAGTGCCCTTTCACAATATTTCTTGGAGAATTAATGTAGATACACACCAATTTCTCTATTTAATGAAGACCACCTACTTGATTATTCTCACCATCTAATTGTGAGAGCTCGAATTCTGGGACTAGGTGTGATTTTGAGTTTTTTTTCTAAGTAGGGTGGTATCTTTTCTTTGAGAAAATTTGCTAAGTGGCTAAGTAAGGAAATGGGAAAGGTGAGTGTGAATTTCAATTTGGTCTACCAATCGAATAAGCTTAATCCTCTTTAATATTGGGAAATTTCTCTCCAGGGTGAATAGGGTATGCTAGAGACACCTATGACACCAGAGAATAAAATGAGAGCTTCCAAAAATTCAGCATAGGGTGTTCTCAAATTTTCCTATCATCTAAGAGGATGAATTTTCTTGGAGAAGTTACCCAAAGGTAAGGAGAATAAAAGTGAGAGGAAAAAAAGGGAAGCTGCAAGAAGGTATAGGTATCACCAAGCTTACATGGGATGTCATCATTCTCCCATTGAAGTTTTGGATGATTTCTCTGACAGTGGAAATGAGATTGATTTTTGTTACCATTAGTATCTCATGGCCATGAAGGATTGGGTCGATTCTGAGGACAAGGTGGTGATGGATACTCCACTGAAAATAAGGATACTGAGTGGGAACACTTACTTTGCTAGTGACAAGGAAAAGTAGCATCCCGTGTGTTTTCCTAGTGGATACTCAGAATTTGGGTCCGTTTTGCTAATTTTATTTCTTTAGTTGGTGTGTTATGAAATGGGTTTTCATTTATTTTCTTTTTGCTGATGGTGACGTTTCTCGAGTTGGAGTGAATTTACATGTTTTGGTTTTGCGGCAATGACACTTTTTGAAGAATGGTGGGACTACTCTAGTTACGTTCAACTTTTTGAGCTCTATTTTTGTTCTCGCCTGACTTACAAATTTTGGTTTAGTAATCAATTGGAGAATATTCTCTCACTTTCTATTGAATTTCATTTTGAAATAACAGTGAAATGTGAAATCAAGTTTGGTTACATAGAAGAGGAGGTCTATAGCTCAGGAGGTCAGTAGGTAGTTTCTTTTGAAAAGGGATATACACAAAAGAAAAAAAAATACTAGGTTTTTCTAGTAATATGTTCTAAGAGAAGGTTAATCAATATATATATATATGGTTTTGATAAAAATATAGATAGAAAAATGATACTAAATTTGTGTACATTTCTCTCCTATGTACAAATTATACAAGCTATAAATAATATAATCAATGGTTATCTTATTCGTCTCTATTGAATTCTAATAGATGTCTTGTTTTGTACTTGCTTATCCATTCAATGAATGTATGTAAATGCTTGAAAGTAATAGTGGGTTTGATATAAAGCGTTTGTGAGGATGCTATTAAGAATTTAATTATGGAATTAACTTCTAGGGATATTGTATTGTAGTATTTTCAAGGCTGTGGGTATTTTGTCTAAAATACAACAATGTTATCTAGTCATATAGGTTTATGGTTTGACTCTATTTCCCAAAATATAGCACTGGTTTGGCATATTATTCATACTCGAATTATGATAACCAACTCAACTATTGATCACAAAATATAATCAAATCACTTATGGAATTCTCTCTGGGTGTGTGGGAATGTTAAAAGAATTATATATTCTCTTGTTTAAGTTAGTCACTACTATGAAGATTAGCCATATCTTTAGGGTATGGTGCCTCTAAAAAATTTAAGGAGAATCATCTATGTGTTTTGTGTTTGATACTTAGTACACACTAGTATCTATGAACACATTTGTTTAGGATCACCCTCCTAGGTTTCACAGAGCCTAAAGTGAAGAAGTGAAGACCCAAAAGCCTTTACTTATGTGTTCGCCAATCCTTTCCCTTACTAATAATTGTCCTTGGAAAGTTCATTAGTTTGTGGTGAGAATAATTTTGGTTCTAAAAAGATAACCAACAGTATAATTTCAAGAGTGTAACCAAATGTGATAGCCAATAGCAGGTCCTTAAACAACATGAAAACTCAGATGTTACAAAGTAGATAAAGAAAGTAGCAAGACCAAATTGTATGAAACATAATCATCACATGGAACACAAAATAATCATAGCACAATAATTTTAATGAGGGGAAACCCTCATAGGGATACAAAACCACTCAAGAAAATTCCTCACTAGCTTAATAAATTTTGATTGATTACAAAGCCTCACTGGCTACTTTTTGTGTCTCAGGGAAAAAGCCTCAGTGACTACACAAAATGCCTCACTGGCTACACAAAATTCCTTACTAGAAAACACAACTGCCTCATTGGAAACCACAACTGTCTCACTAGAAAATACAACTACCTCACTAGAAAATACAATTTCCTCCTTAGCAAAACCTTTTCACATCAAAATGATTCTAAAAATAAAAAGACATAGTGAAATATCTATTTCATTACAATTCATTTCTTGATTGTCTCATTTTTATTGGAGACTCAAAATTTATATGTAAATACAATCAACACTTAAAGTGCTTTCCATCTTTCATAACAAATTCCTCATCAAAGATTTCAATAGAAAAAATAATAATGAATCTTAACAAATTATAAATCTCATATACATCAAACCCCTTCAACAGTGAACAAGTCACACATATATAGGCATCAAAAACTCCATTGCCTTTCATCAAAAAATATGTAAAAAACAATTGCTTGCACACAAAACTATCAATAAACTATTTCCTTTTTTCAGGTTTCATAACTATTCACCAAGCACCTTTCAAATGCTAATCAAAATAGTTTTTTCATTCTAAAAAAAGATCATTTTAATCCTTTGATATCATAAAGCAATAAAAACAATAATACATAAATGATGAGTCAGGATGTACTAGAAATAAAGGTCGACCAATATAATGCATAAAAACCTTTTTCCCAAAAAATGGAGGTTGAAAAGTAATGAAACCTTTTAGTATTTGAAATATTATGCAGGATAATATTTAAGTTACAGAGCCTATTAAATCTCTAGAATGAAAACATACTCAATCTCATACCTTAACAGTTGACAACAGACTAGGGTAAATAAATAAATAAAAGATGTTACCAATTCATATTCAAAACCAAGGTCGACAAAGTAGAATTTACCTAGAAGCATAAGCTTTGACCTAAAAACTATTTGTTGTCACTATTCCACCAAGCACACAAGTTGTTCCATGTTATTCCCTAGGACAAATAGTTACCAATGAACATTTTTTTGAGTGTAGTCAAAAAAAGAAGCAAATTAGGGTTAGCATCATTTCGGTTCAACAATATGTTTTCACTTTTTCATGAAAACTAAATGATTTTATTGCTTCCTTATTAGTCAATAGCATTATCCTCTTTTAAACCCAAGTCACATGATTTAAGCCCAAAGCATCATTTCTATAGTAGTCAATCAACATTATAACCTTTGCATTTCAATAGTGTATGAACCACTAAAATCTTGCAAATAATGACCAATGTGAGCCTAAAATTGACATCAATGCCAACAAACACAATGCCAAAGGTCAAAGCGGTCAATAGGTGACATATGTATGCACATGTGACAATAAACCATTGCATCGTGTATTTTCAATACGTCACATAAATGATTTCTTAAGTGAGAATAATGTTATGACAAGAATAAGGCTTGTGATAGAAGATCAATGACATATATTCAAAGTAGAGTTGATTGAATGACTATGTTTTAAAGTTGAAGACTTAATATATAGATCATTGGATGATGATGTGAAGATAAGAGATCAATGACTCAAATTCAAAGTTGAATTTCATAATGGTCAAGCAGTGGTTTGAATGGTCAAGTGGTGGATCTTGACATAGATGAATAATTATGATAAGACATGACAACAAATGATTAAAATTTTATTAGAAAAGAATCATCATAGAATTCCAAGTGGTTGGAAGATCATATACAATTGCAATTATCTATAATAAGCATTTATTATGCTTTAGATATGTGTATCAAAGCTAGGGTTAGGGTTTTTATACAAAGCATACAAGCAGTGGAACAAGACATATAAAATGATCCCTTGGAATTCAAAAAATAATCAATACTCTTAAGGAGATTCTTGATCACACAAAGAGTGACACACACTCAAAATATAGTATGAAGTATATGGTGTGAGGATTTTGCAAAACAAAGGAAGAGACTTCAGAGTAATGAATTGAAAATGTCCATTCTTAGGTTGAAGAAGAATCAATACTTTGCATATATGAACTTGTCTAGTATTGTATGAGGTTGGTGCTCAATTAGGTGTGCAATGTACTAGGAGGTTGGTGCCTTAAAACATTGTCTTTGGTGTGTAGTGTACCATGAGGTTGTAGCCTTAAAACATTGTCTTAGGTGTCAATGTACCTATCAGTGGATGCTTACAAAACATATGTAATAGCTTTGATTGTGAGGTTGGATTGGAGCAATAGACTCAAGAAACTTTTCTCACCATGGTTTTTCCCATACTAGGTTTTCCGTGTATATTTGGTGTCTTCTTATGTGTCTGTTGTTTTTCTTGATCTATAAATATTTTCTACTATTTTAATGTGGTAAAAAAAAATTATACACCGATTCAACCCCCTCTTAGCATATTGGTTATTCTTTCAACAAGCTTCAGTTTAATTTCCATTGCACATACAATAGAGCAACATATATATATATATATATATATATGTAACTTTTAATTGTAAGATATATATTTAGAAGTATAATTCACACACCTCCAACAATCCAAAAACCCCATTTGAATTATTGCCGATTTCATAATTTCTCATCATGTATCATTTTTTTCTAGATGATGACTCCACCATGGCATATGTAAGAAGGATAGCCTCCATTCTTTTAGGTAACATCAACCTATCATTTATGCTTTTATTTTATACAAAATGGTACTCTTGAGTTTAGGGTTATTCTCATCTATATGTACATATGCTGATTTGACATTGTCTATCTTATGTTTTTGTTATTTGCAAATATATTGATGATTTTCTGACCTTTTCAATTTTTCAATTTTGTTATTTAAAGAAATAGTAATTCTTTTTTGACATGTATAACATGTTATACTTGTCAATTTTATATGTATAATATAAGATAGTATTTATATTGTTCTCTCCACATATAGATTTACTAAAAATCATGGCATAAGGGAAGAAGGAAAAAATATCAAGTTGGAGGAGAATAATTAGAGTTACTCATGTCCAATGAGGTTAATTATTTAACAATTTGTTGAGGAAGAGTCATCAGTCCCCATCCATGAAGATGCCAATTTAGAAAATGCATACCATAGAACTTAATATTTAGGTTTTGAAAGTGTTTCTTAGAATACTCAAGTAGGTTTGAAACCACCTATTCACATTCCTAAGTCAGTTCACATGCACATGAGGTCCCCAAATCTCTCAACAACACATTGGACTATGTATGACATGTAAAGTGAAATTTCACATGTTGACGATAAGTATATGTCAATCAAGGGTGTAACAATCAAATGGGGAATCCTGCCTAGCATTTTGAGGGGATGGCTTAATGGAGTTACAACCACCAAAAGGAAGGGGCCATA
Source organism: Sequoiadendron giganteum (assembly GCA_007115665.2). Classification (NCBI taxonomy): domain Eukaryota; kingdom Viridiplantae; phylum Streptophyta; class Pinopsida; order Cupressales; family Cupressaceae; genus Sequoiadendron; species Sequoiadendron giganteum. Next base: position 417,228,063 of record CM021110.1, on the reverse strand, counting down.
GACCATCCTTTCTAAAAAGGAAGAAGCTAAAGTAGTGGAATGGTGAGAGGACATGGATAATATTTGTCATGACCTTCAAATCTCTCAACTAAAATGAAAAGTGGCCCAAATGATTGAATCAAGGACTAACCCATTCAAAAAAGGGATGTTAGGGAGGTCATGGTGGGTTATATTTTGAAAAAGGCATCCTGATCTAAAAATTAGCAATACAAAAAGAGTGGACATAGATAAAAAAATTATGCTATGCCACTCCATAGTCTCATCTTTCTTCGACAACTTGGAGAAGTTTTATAACGAGAACAAGTATGGGTCAAGCAAAATATGGAACTGCGATGAAATAAGTGTGTAGGATGGCAAAAGCCATCAAATGTGAGTTATTGCAAGGATGGGATCAAGATGTGTACCATATTTAATCTTAAAAATTAGAGAGTGGATAATTATTTTATCTTGTTTTGATGTAGTAGGACATGTTATACCTATTTTTTATTTGTTTAAGTCAAAGGGACACATGCAAAACAACATTTCAAACTTTGAACTAGAGGCATGTGTGTGTGACAAGAAAATAAATTGTTAATTAGCTCAAACAATTTTCTACATTAGTCCTTGGTGGGATTGAATTGATAAACATAGAACTTCTTATCTTTGATGGTCATGGAAATCATGTGGCCTTCAAGACAATCGATGAAGCAAGATGTATAGAAATATACTTGCTCATGCTACCAACACATACCAACCACAAGTTGCAACCACTAGATGTCATTATATTATCTACATTCAAGATTACTTTAAATAGAAGAGGAGTGTATGGATGTCTATCCACCCCCAAATTGATATTGGAAGGGAAGAGTTGGCAACTCTTCCCAACAAGGAACTTGCACAAGATTTGAATGAGTGTAATATTATAAGTGGTTTTCAAAGAGAAAATATGATTATTAAATTAGACTACACTTGACAAGGATATGAGGCCAAGTGAACCATTCATAGTTGAAGACAAAGCAACCACTGTTAGAGCGGAAATTGATGCCATGACAATTGAGGATGATGTATAGTTTATTGTAGCAGAAAATTGTTCGAGGCTAGTTGGTTGTGATAAAGATCAAATTGACAAGTTCATGCAAACATTAAATGCAGGTAATGCCTTGAATGCAAAAAACAACTTAGAATCACATTGCACATAAAATAATGATATTTAACTGCATGACAGATAAATTCCTATCGTTCAAAAAACTTGTAATGACACTATAGATGATGAAGAAGGTCTAAGTCTACCATCACATACAAGCCAGTCAGTGTATGTAGCTTTAAACGTTGGGGTTCTTTTGAATTTTAGTGAAGTGGATGAAGGTATCTCCATGCCATCTCCACTACATAATGATTGAGAAGATGTTATTCACTACTTCAAAAATTAAAAAAATTAGGATGGAAATGGAGGAGGAGTATATGCTAATGTTACAAGTGACTAGGAAGCTGACTTTGTGACATGCGCACAAGTCAATGAACAACAACCAAAAACCATAAATAGTAAATTTGTGCAACTTCCGATGCAAAGGGTGCAACAATCGTCACATAGAGGTGAGTTTGGGGTGCTAAGTAGGCAATGACAGATTTTGACTTTATATGTGTACATTAATTTTATAAATGAACAAGACACATAGAAACATAGAAACAAATACTTGGAATAAAGGAAAAGGGATAAATTGAGAGAAAGGAAGGTTGAAAGAGAATCAAACCAGTCAGAGAGGGGGAGAATAATATTGTAGCAACTAGAAAAAAATATAAAATATCAAAGGATATGTTTAGGTAGCGACAAGAGAGGGACATTGAAAGGGAGCAAGAAAATATTTCTTGAAAATTGAATGCTATTCAAAAGCACGTGGATAGATCATAAAGAATTAGATGTAAGATTACACCAACAACTCGTTTTCCACTGCAACATCTCATTTTAGTAGATATGTTCAATATTTTGTCTCCATCCTTTGTTAACCGTAGCATCCTGCAAGTTGGGCCTTCCCTAGGCTTCTCTAAATAGTTGCAGTTGAATTCAGATGCCAATTAGGAATTTTTTTCTCATATAGAAAGTTCCCTACAATATAATCCACAATCACTAACATCATCTCCAGTTGGAAATGCGTCAGATGATATCGAACATCACATCAAGGACAAGATCTTATCCATCTATATATGGATATCTAATTAGGATGGTTCATGTTATGTCTTTTTTGCAAACTTTAAGACTTCATTGTGCCCTCCTTTCTTATTTACAACTGTGTTCAAGTCTGTTTGTCCAACTATATAGTATATGAATTTGAAAATTTTCAATACACTTTTCAAGTTTGTTTCTATGGCATTTTTGTGCAAATATTTTTGTAATGTTACTGCATGTAGGCATGACGGTGAAGAGGTAGTACATAGAAATAGTTTTTGGTTTGCATCTATACAAATATACAAATATATGCAATCATATATATATGTATGTATGTATATATATATACATACATATATATGTATATGTGTATGTATATTTTTTAATTTCTATGCATGTATATACATATGTCCATTGTGTATGAATGTCTAATGTTTTATTATCAAGTGAAAATAGAATAATACATCTTAATTTTTAATTACTCGTCATATGTATCTATACATATATACATATATATTTATGTATCCATATATATTGTGTATGAATGTCTAAAGTTTATATTAGAAACTAAACACAAAAAAATACATCTTATTTTTTATGGATACATAAATACGTACACATGTATATATCCATTGTGTATGAATGTCTGAAGTTTCAATTGGAAAGTGAACACAAAAGAATACATCTTAATGTTTTATTATTCATATGTATCTATAAATATATGTATATATCTATACATACATATATATTTATGTGTGTGTGTGTGTCTATGTATCTATACATGTATACATGTATCTATATGTATTTGTGCACTATGTATGAATGTCTGAAATTTCGATTGGCAATTGAACACAAAATAATATATCTAAAAATTGAGTATAAATGACATATATATGTATGTATATGCATGTGTATGTGTATGTGAAAATGTTAATGTAAGTGTAATGAGTGGATGATTTCCTACAATAGTATATGCAACATATCTATAAAGAATTTTATATGTATTTATAAATTTAAGTGTAAATGCAAAGAGCAAATGGTTTCCTACTATTATAGATGCAAATATCCATAAATTAATGTATAAATAATTGAATTTCTTGTATAGTTACAATATGATATCAGTCAAACTAATAAACTTGAACTTATATATACTAATTTGATTGACTATAATTATTGTTTAGCAATCTTTGATTTTTTTTTCCCTAATCTACTATTTTGATATGTGATAACGAATTCTATAACTAAAATATTCATTAAAAAATCTATATGTACATGTATTTTTATGTGTATTTCTAAATGTAACTGTAAATCCAAACAACACAAATAATAAATGAAAATAATAAATGTGTATATCTGTGTATTTTTAAATGTAAGATTAAATAAAATATGAATAATAAACAACACAAAAGGGATGAACATTATAAAACAACAAATTATGTCTCCTAGGTCATTGCCAAAGTAAAGTCTTGAAAGACTTTACTTGAAATATTTGGTTACAATTAGAGATGCTCTACAAAATAATAAATGTGTATATCTGTGTATTTTTAAATGTAAGATTAAATAAAATATGAATAATAAACAACACAAATGGGATGAACATTATAAAACAACAAATTATGTCTCCTAGGTCATTGCCAAAGTAAAGTCTTGAAAGACTTTACTTGAAATATTTGGTTACAATTAGAGATGCTCTACAAACCTCCCAACACTCATTAGATGCCTACCACAACATAATTATAATTGAACAATTAAAAAAACCACATCAACAATAATGTAACGATACTTAATAAAAGAACTATAATAAAATATTGGTTAATGGACAAACTATTGCATTATACAACTCATAGAAACATACATACAAACAAAATATCCCAATTAATGTGGTTTCTTAACAAATGCATTCATTCAATTTCCCACCATCGACATTGTTGCATCAACTCTCAACACTCTCTCATGCCTACATAAAAAACTATAACCAAGGAAATAACAAACAAAAATGAAAGGACCTTAACAATACTGCATGATGCAGGAGCATGCCAGGAAAACGAACTATCCACATCACCCAAAAAAACAATATGGTTTAATTTCTTCTATTTTAGTTTAATTTAGTGTCATGTTGCATTTTGAATTTGAGGTCAAATTTCCGAGTTTGATAAAAATGCAATTTATGTGGTCAAATTCTGAATGACATTCTTGTCACTAAATTGAGAAAATGTTGTGTTTCAATTCCAACTAGCATTTATTTGATTATAGTTATAAATTTATTATGTTCATTAGATGATTTCTCCATAAGATTGAATGCAATGATCAAGGCCTCCACATGAGTTGACAATGTCGATCATCTCTCTTTCCTATTTGACAAAAACCACATCATATTTGAAGAAATTCATGTGGTTGAGTGGAGCTCAATTAATGGGTCAATATGAATAGAATAAACTTCTAAAGTAATAGTGCAGTCATTCATGCGCTAGGAAAAGTAGAGATCATTGTGAAGGAAAGACAAATCTCTCAAATAAATAAGTGTGTTCTTAATTATAAAATTCCTCTTGATGACTATTTTGTACACTTGGATGTGCAATTTACAATAGTTAATTATCTATTAATGTTGAGGGAGGCGAGCTTTAGGTAAGAAGAAGAGGAATCACCCATATGAAATGGAAGAGTTAGCACCATCTTGGATAAAGGAAAAAATACAAAAGCTAGAAATTGACATAATATATATTGGGGGTCAACTTGGCAGGAATGAAGGATGGGGGCATCTAGAGTAGCATAAGGAAAATGTTGCATAGAAAGTGCTTACAAGGGGTTGCACATTAAGATGTTTGCAATTTTAAAATTGAATTAAAATGTTCAGATAAAAGTCAATAGGTTGTGTAAGGAGTTGGGTATCCACAAAAAAGAGGAGATACTGGTAAAGAGGTTGATAAAGGTAAGAGACGTGCCTGTAAAGAGGAATTCCACATAGAAAAATGTGGAGATAACCCACTAGTAATGAAGTTATTAGCAGATTAGGGATAGAACATCATGTAGGAAGAGAGTATATGAAAGGGCAGCGCTCTAAGAGGAGATTGGAAATTGAGATAAAAAAAAATCAGATTTGAATTGGTTTGATATGAGGTTGTGTAGCCATGTCCAAATTGGGGGATATTGCAATGCCATGATGCAAAAGAAACTTGGAGATTAGTTACATAGCAAAGACCTACCAAAGTGGGAATTATGATGTATAAAGAATTAGAGGATTAGAAGGAGTCAGTTGATGCTAAAAGAGGAAGAAAGAGATGATAACTATTCAAATTGTCTCAAAATTATGAGATTGAAGTTGCAGACTGAATTGGTATCCTTTCGATGGTGATTTTTGTTGTTGTCATAAGATTGATTTCTTTACATTTGTAAACATAAATTTCTGAATTGTGTTTTTGATTTGACAAATGAAATTGTCAAATAAATTTGAATTTTTTCCAAGAAGAGTGGATAGGTAATTTTCATTGTTGGGTGTTTAAATTGGGAGTTTGAGAGTGTTTAAATCAATTGGTATGAGAGCCTAGTGTTTTGAGTGCATAATAAAATCGGTGAACATGAGGTAGCTTATACTAGGATAGGTGGGTAGAGTCGAAGAAGAAGATAGTAGAGAAGAAGCTCATGAGGGTTGTTGTAGGTGTGTGAGGAATCCTAAGAAGGGAGAGAGATTGAAGTGGTGGAGAATGTGAGATGAGGTGATAATGCAACAAGAAATATGCGATGGGTCACAAGGAGACCCATGAGAATATTTTTGGGAATAATATTGGGAAAGGGTGGAAAATGAAAACTTTCAGAAGATGGAATAGATGGTCTATGAGGAAGTGAGAAAGATCGAGACAAGGATCGAGAAATAGGTAAGGAATGAGAAGATAGTGGTGAGGAAAAGTAATAAGAAAAATGTGGATAGGAGCATGATATGGTAGTAGGAAGAGGTGAAAGTAGCCCCTATATAACTAATGAAGATTCTTTTTATATTGTAGAAATAAATCTTGAAGACATTGAAGAAGATGATGAGGATGGAAAAGTTGCAATAGTAGAAAAGAATGAGGTAATTTTTTGTTGTTATTAGTGTTTATCTTCTTTGGTGAAAGTAGAGGAGGATGTAGAGAAGGAAGAGAGCACGCAAAAGGAATTTTTTGATTTCCATGAGGTAGTAGAAGCATATTATGATGTAGATGCAGATTACACTTTGGATAATATATATTTTCTTGTAGAGATCATGGAGGATGTTGCAGATTGTTTTTGGTGGAGGTGGTCGATCTATGGTAGGTTGAATCCCATAAAGGAGAAGAGGAGAATAGAGAGAACATGGTAGAAGAGGTCAGCCTATGTTGACATGAGTTCATGAGGAGCGAAAGAAGGAAGGTGTCATGCTATTAGAGGTAGGTGGTGCATGTTCTGACATAATGCTGGAAAAAGTAGAAGAAAGATTGATCTTGAGAACTTTGGATATTGAAGGAGTTTGTTGTAGGTTGGTGGGAACCAAGAAGAGTATTTTGACTACTCAACTCCATCCTTGTGATCATATGCTCACAATCTTTCTACCTAGCATGTCTAATGTAGGAGTATCCCAAGAAAATAGGCTATCTGCATGACACAAAAAAGAATCTGGTATGATTTTCTTCCAATTTAATTTGATTCAGTCTCATATTGCATTTTGGAGTTGAGGTCAACTTTCAAAGTTTGATACAAATGCAATTTAGGTGGTTACATTTTTAATGACATTGTTGTTACTAAATTGAAAAAATGTCACTTTTTAATTCTAACTGTCATTTGTTTGATTCTAGTTATAAATTTATTTCATTCACTAGATGATTTATTCAAGAGCTTCAATGTAATGATCAAGGCCTCCACATGAGTTGACAATGTTGATCATCTCTCTTTCTCATTTTACAACAACCACATCACATTTGAAGAAATCCATCTGGCTGAGTGGAGCTCGCTTGATGGGTTAGTACAAATAGAATGAGCTTTTGAAGTAATAGTGCAACTATTCATGTGTTAGGAAAGACATAGATAAATGTGAAGACAACACAAATCTCTCAATAAAATAACTATGCTTAATTATCAAATTTGTCATGATGACTATTTTGTATACTTGGATGTGTAATTTAAATTATTTAGTTGTCTATTAATATTGATGGAGGCGGGCTTCGGGTAAGAAGAAGAGGAATCACCCATACGAAATGGAAGATTTAGCATCATCTTGGAAAAATTAAAAACTACAAATTGAAATAATATATATGGGGGATTGACTTAGCAAGAATGAAGGGAGAGGTTGTGTGCAAAAACATAAGGAAGAGGCTATGTAGAATGTTTTGAGAAGAGGTTGCACATGAGGATGATTGTAATTTTAAAACTAAATTAAAATGGTAAGATAAAATTTAATAGGTTGCGTAACAAGTTGGCTATCGACCAACAGAGAGGAGAGATTATAAAGAGGCCAACAGAGGTAAGAGAGGTGCCCAAAAAGAGGAATTCCACATAGAAAAGGGTGGATATAACCTTCCAATAATGAAGTTCATAGTAGATTGGGGATAAAACATCACACAGGAGGAGAGGATATGAAAGGTTGACACTTTGAGAAGAGTTTGGAAATTGAGATAACAAAAGTCAAATTTGAATTGGATTGATATGAGGCTATGTAGTCATATCCAAATTGGGATATTTCAATACCTTGATGCAAAAGAAACTTGTAGATTAGGTACATAATAGAGATGAGCCAAAGTGGGAGTTATGATATATAAAAAGATAGAGGATTATAAGGAGTGAGTCAATGCGACATGAGGAAAAAAGAGATGGTATTTTTTCAAATTGTCTCAAAATTATGAGATTGAAGTTGAAAATGAAATGGGTATCATTTAGATGGTTTATTTTTTTTTTCTGATAAGATTGAGTTGTTTAAATTTGTAAATAGAAATTTCTAAATTGAGTTTTTTATTTGTCAAATAAATTTGAATTGATTGCAAGAAGATTGGATAGGTAGTTTTCATTGTTGGGTGTTTAAATTGGGAGTTTGAGAGTGTTTGCATCACTCCGTGTACAACATCACATATTTAAACAAGTAGAAAAACTTAGTATTTGCAAATGTAAAACACACACACCCATATGAATAGATAAATGTGTGTGTTTGTTTGTTGATCTACGAACAATAAAATATATGTGAATGGCATTGCATAACATTATATATACAAGTTATATCTAAAAACAACTTCAATTACATGTTCTACAATATTCTTTGTCATATTAACATTAAATTACATTTAAAATTGCATACTTTCCAACATAGAAAATTCACTTTATAATGTTTGAAGTTCACACTAAAGTGGCATTCACTGTATGCAATTCCACATGCACTTCTTGCCTTTGGTTGGATTAGTTGAGTATTTACCAAGAAATTTTGACCATTTTCAACATTTCTCATCATGCGTTTGAAACAACTCCCACGATAATATGACCATTTTCAATGTTTTTCATCATGAGTGGATATTTGAGGAATGTGGAGAGGATGTTAGTCAATTCTCTATAGTATGCAAAGGATATTAGTAGAGGAGAATAATTGAGATTGGAACTGGCTAAATTCCCTCTTATAAAATAATTCAAATTTGACAATTGAATGCATTGAATTTGGTTGATGTGTTTCAAATTTGAATTTGTTTGGGGATGATCCAATCATTTGAATTTATAGTTGTCATTTACATAGGGTTTTTATTGTGAAATGAATAAATTCTACATTATATTTGGATTTGATGTATATTATGGGATCCTTACACCATTATTTATTTGTGTAGGTACCTACACTAAATCGTGCTAATAGCTAAATTCACACACACAAAACTCCTTCATTTATATATGCATAGATATACATATATATATAGATACATACATACATACATATATATACATAAAATATATAAATATGTACATACACATATGTATATACATAACTTATATATATAGATACATATATACATACATATACATAGATACATATATAGATGTATGTGTATATATTTATGTATAGATACACATATACATTTGAAGAGTAATACAAAATTAAGATGTATTCTTTTATGGAAAATGACATCGCTACAAACATGTGTTAATTTTACAGAATCATTGTAAATATTATAAAAACAATTCTTCTTTCAAGAAAGTGGTGCTCTCTCCTTTGAAAAATTCTTGTGACTCCTGTGGCCTCCGCATCCTCTCCGAGCTCTGAACTGAAACAATGTGTGCTTTCATCTATGACGGGTCATAGATTGGATGGATTTGTGGGTGCATCACTATATTTTTCTTGCCCTAACGTTGAATATGTGGCTCCTCTGGTCACATCTGTGCACTCATAGGTCGGCAATGGCTTCCCTCATTAATTTGATGCTCTTTTGGACTCGCGACGCTTGGTGGATGTTGGCCAGGGATTGGATGACAATTGCAAGAGATTGACAACTTCCCTCTCAGTGGCGTTTGGTTCTCCGAATAAGGGTTTTGGTTGTTCCTCTTGGAGTGGCTCAAAGAAGAGTTTTGTGGATGCCCTAGCTGAGCACTCCTTTCCTCACCGAAGGAAATCGTTGGTATCTAGTGTGTCCCCTTCCATGCTTAAACCTGATACTTCTTTGTCTTACGGTGACGCTTCTGTTTTCCCATCCTTTGTTGTTCGGCATTCGCCCTTTGCTCCAAAAATTTTCCTTGATGAATTGGCCAGTGACAGAGAATCTTCTTTGGTGGAACATGCTCTAATTTGTCGTTTTATGAAGGTTTGGCGTAAAATTTGTGATATACATTCATGGATTAATGCGAATTGGAAATATTATCGAGAAGATTAAATCAATATATACCCATGCGCGAAGGGTTTCTTTATCTTAGAATTTGAATATGAGGATGAAAAAGAAATGGTGCTCAAGACTGGCCCGTGGTTTTTCCATGGTAATTTTTTATGCATGAAGCCTTGGTTCCCTTCATTTTATCCTCGCACAGGGACTATTTCAACATGTTTGTGGGTCCATTTACCCTACCTCCCATTACAGTTCTGAGAAATTGATTATTTGAAGGCAATTGGCAATGGGCTGGGGAAATATGACAACATCTCAAAGGAGACAATCAACCATGAAAACTCAACATTTTCTCACTTATGTGTTGAGATTGATGTCTCAAAAGGTCTTCCAGAAGAAATTTATCTTGAAGTAGGTAAGAGATGATGGTGCCAACCAATTGACTATGAAAATATTGCATTCAAATTCAGATTTTGCTTTGCCATAGACAATGGTACTACTCAATGTAGGTGAAGGCATGGTGGGGTGCAAGCCAATTTTTCTCCTATTCACAAACCCTCATGGTGAGAAGGGGCTAGTTAATGCCACTATGCTATTTCTCCTCCTATGAAGACTAAAAATCCTTCCTCTCCCACTTCTTAAAGCTCGGTTCTTCTCCCATCCCCCAACTTGATGATTGTTGGCACTGTTGATCCTCCCCTATCATTGGCCAATGCCAACTCTTCATATTCCACTCTTGCAACCATTTCACAAGTTAAAGTTTCTGATGTTAGCATGGCCAATGTCTCATTGTCTTCTCTAGAGATCACGCAGTCGATCCTCCTCAACAAGGCTGAGGTTTCTACTTTTTCTCCTACTGCCACTTGCAGCAATGCTATGAAGAATGGGATTGAGTGTTTTGATCCTAACTCTACCTCCGAGATAGATTAGGATTGGACTAAATTCAGGCAGAAGAAACCTCTTCCCTCTATCTGAGTGACATTAAGCTCTGAAAAGAATAATATTTAATGTTGACCATGTAAAATTTTTATTTGGAATGCCCATTTTGGGTTGTCTTGTGTTGTACCCCTATGTTTAGGGCATGCTTTTAATCTCTTTTTGGATTTGTATTTTGTGGGAGCTATCCCCTTGATAGTACTTACAAAAAAATAAAATTATAAAATCATTGTGAAGAAATAAAAGTGACTTGTATCAAAAATTACAAGTTAGATATGCATTTTCCTTCATGTGTGGAGAATGATATTAATAACACTTGGCCACTAGTTTGGTTGACTCACTAAGTTCTATATAATATCACAATAATTTTGAGTTGATATATTGATAAATTTGAAAGATTATATTATTATTTTGATCTTTTAGGTGTGATCTTCAATAATGGGGGCAATCAAGCTAATATGTTAATTTTGAATCAATATACCAATAGAATAGATGTGTAAGACTAAAAAATTATTTATACTTTACTAGTTTTCAATTGAATGAAAGGATTAATGGTGTAAATTATTGCTAATATTGTGGATGAAATTAAACTAATGAATCTACTAGTGTATTCTACAATTTTTTGTAATATAATGTAACAAATATGAAGCATATGCAATAGTTAAATTCCCAAACTAAAAGGGAGCCAAGATTTTGGCTAGAAGAAAAGAAATATCAATAAATATCATCCTCAAATGGTGAATTGAGAGTAAGTATCTATGGTATCCATTATTAAGCTTTCAAAACAATCAACACTAAATCAAACTTTCTATTTTTCAAAAACAATAAATTTTTTTATTAAGCATTTCAAAATAGTGTGTTAATATAAATTTTCAATTGAAACAAATGAATATTTAGATTTATAACTTAACATTGGGAGCTGAAAATGACGTTTCAATAGAAGATTTAAATTTCAATAGTTAATTAATGTTATAGAAAACATATAAGAGATCATATAAAATTGTGTACATACACAAAAAAATAATACAAATCTTGTTCTTAGAGACATTTTATTATGCATATAGTACAATAAACTATTCAAATAATAATAAAGAAAACATATATTTATGTAAATATAAATCAAGCAACCATTCAATTCAAGTAAAGACTAATAAAATAGATTAACAAATATCAATGTAACCTCACAATGTATTCTAAAAGGAAGTAATTTTTCAATACCTATCAGGGATTTAAAATAAAAATGGAACCAATGAGAAATGGGGGATTTGTGCTATCATATGATTGATGACATAGAGCACACCCACTTTCAACTATTACATTCAAGGATAACCCTACAGATCTCAATGCAAAAGAGAAAGAGATCTTGCAATAGGGTTGTCCTAGGGGCTAAATATAAACTAATGAGGGGTTCATGGCCAAGTTAAGACTTGGAAAGAAATATGTAATGCAAGATGTAATACTAAACCCTAATATGATCCAATGACCTACAAAATGACTTAGAAATGTGAATAAAATAAAACAAAAATTTGTAAGATGGAATGTGTGCACTTGGAAATCTAGAGACGACTAGAAGGAGCTCTAAAATATTGGAAATTTTGAACTTAATGCTGATTGGGACTCATTCACCAAGTTAGGTGAATCAGTCAAAAATATGGTTTTCTATGTTGGAATAAGAATCTGGCAAATGGGTATCTGAATCTGCAAAATTCTAAATTTTGACCAAAACTAGGACTCGTTCATCAGAAGTGGTGAATCAGTCTAGTTAGGGTTTTCTGAAACTTTAGAATCTGAATTTTCTTTTCTTAGTCTACTCAATTTTCTTCTTTAGGTTTTCATATTTGAATCTCTAAAAATCAACCTCTAGGTGTTCTCCAATGTTCTCCAACGCTTGATGACAACTTTGACAACTTTTGGCACTTTGAAAACTTTATCCAATCTTGTTCCTCAATGTTTCTTCAATCTAAACCTACAAATCACACACTAAAGAAAGGGAAAAATGTTGTTTTGTTAGTGGATTGGATTTTTCCTTGGTCAAACCTTGAAATGGAATAAAATAGGAATGGAGAATGATCAAAGAACACAATATGATGTTGCAAATCACCAAAATCTATCAATAAGATTTTGCAAAAATGTGTGAGATGGCTCCAATGGATGTATATCTTTACTCTTGCTTGAAGGTGATAGGTCTTGAATGAAATACTAGATTGAATCATGAAATCCTACATCACAATTGTTAGCTCAAAAAAAACATGATGCTTGATGCTTGAATAATTTTCTAGATCACTTGATAATCTACTCTTGAATGCTCTTGAATAATATTGTAAACACCTGAATGTTGTTGTGAACTCAAATTTTCTATTATGGATGCTCTCACAAAAGTCTTAGGTGAAAATGAGTGAAAGATGCATGTATTTATACTTAATTATGCAAGAATTCCAAAACTTAGAACACTACAAGCTGACATCTGATCTAGGAGGATAAAATCCCACAAAGAATTTGAATTAATTTTGATTTTGGTCCAAATGGGAGTCATTCACCCAAGGTGGTGAATGAGTCCCATTAGGCATAATTTATGCGACTATTTTTAAAATGCTTAAAAACTTGTGAAACCATGTTTGGGACCCAAAAACCTAGATGGGTCTCATTCGACCAAGGTGGTGATTGAGTCCCAAATCACTAAATCTATACCATTCAACCCGAAACACTTGAATTTTGATTGGGTAATTATTTGTGTCAGGAATATCCTCAAAAAGATGCATTAAATGATGATTATGGATGTAAAACAAGGCTAATTAAAGCATAAAGAAGCCTAATTCTTAATGGCAACCCTAGAAAAGTGTGAAAGTGTGTTACAACACTTTACAACACTCAAAATAAGGTAGGATTAAGGCTAAATAGAGGTTTATTAGGTGTAGTTAATTATTAAAACCTTAGAAAATTGTGAAAGTATGTTAAAACACTTCACAACACTTTAGTAAGGCACCATTCTTGTTCATTAATTCACAAAGGCCCAATACCTAATGTGAATGTATCAAGTACATTACATCACTAAATAAAGGCATTGTTAAGCATAGTCTACAAGGATGGCCCAAAAAAATAAGGAAAAGTAGAAGGGATACTTTTTTCGTTTCAACATTTAGCCCTCACTTTAGTGATAGGATGAACTTTCTTAAAACTCACACTAATGTAGACAAGAACACATCAAGAGGGGTCCAAGAGCACAAATGCTGGTAAGATAGGGTGACAATGATCAAGAGAGGTGATCAAGCCCCTAGGATGAAGTTCCCATGGAAATCCATCATAGGCACAAAAGAACACACATGGAAGTCATATAAAGAGCATCAATAAAGAAAACTCATGCACTGTCAAAGACATAAAGAGAATGAAACAAAATAGAAAAGGAAAGGGGTGGATCAAGCTTCAACCATTTTTCCATCATGATGTGGATTGGATCTAGGATATTTTTTTGCAAACTACATACTCACTTTGATGCACGAAACTTTAGGTTGTCCGCTAGGTGAGAAATCCAAGAAGGTGAGACACATACACACACAACTGGTATGTGATCAGACACACACATGAGTGGCTAAGGGATATTCATGCCCTCGTTTGACTTTTCATGAAACCATACCAAAGTTATACCTCCTGATAACTTTCATAAGGTGCCATGCAAAAAATGAACTTCCAGCTTCATGAGACAAGAAAAAATTTATATACTTGGATCTCATGAACAAACAAGATGGCTCTAATAGCATGCAATTTTTTCTATGCAAGGTGGACATATAATGAAAAATGAAAATGAAACAATGAGGAATGTTCAAGGGAGTCTTGCTTAGTTCATCTAAGGTCTTAACTTAGGGAACATTGTGCCTAATGTCTCCAAGAGAGGACCAATCAAAGAATAAAAGATTTATAACTTAGGGGATGCAGTGTGTACCATCAAGCCACTAAGAGGAATTTAATATGGTAAGATAGATCATTCTTTTGAAGGAAATCACACTCAATTTCAACCACAAATTGAAACATGCATCACATGAAGTAAAAAGACTACACCATTAACTATGAAAAAGAAAAATATAAAATAATAATGCCAATGTATGCCCCCACTTTAAAGAAATTTCTAAACGCCATACTATAAGAAATTAATTTAAAGTAGCAAATGATAAATGCTAACAATAAAGAAGACATGACATCTAACTTGGAAAGCCCTATGCCAAGTCATATTTTTCTAAGTAAAGTTGTGTCATGCAAAAGAAAAGGAAAAGAGAGGGCTTGCCCCCAAAAATTAAAATCCAAACACATAAGGGATTTGTGGATTTGGGGTCAGTATGTTCTTGCTATAATTTTTTTAGAGAGCTCAAAATTGTCATCATTCCCCAAATACACATAGAACTAGAAGTATGACACAAAGAGATCAAAAATAAAGAAAATAATTTTAGGTTAACATGGAAGAGACATGAATGTATCAACACATTGAATCATCCCTAAAAGGAAAACAAAAGACAAAGAAAATATAAATTGAAAAAAAAGTAAAGGAAAATATTTTTAGTCAACATGGAAGAGACATGAATGTCTTGATGTCATGCATCATCCCCAAAAAGAAAACACAAGACAAAAGATAAAGATAAAGGAAAAAAAGGTAAAATCTTCATGATATATAGGAGAATGAAGGTACAAAAAGAGGAATGTCACAAAGAGTGAGAGATACATAAAACAACATGGTATGGGGGATCACATTACATACATGCAATCACTCAAAAGAAAAAGAAAAAGAAAACTAATTCAAGGAAACTAGTAGGGCATGTGCAATTCAACCTAAAGTAGGTCATCCACATCCCAATCATGTTCATTGTATACCAAGAGTGAAAAAATATTCAAAGGGACAATACCAAGTGTTGAACTAGGGTTATTACCAAGTTCAACACTCTTCCTAGGAGAATTGTTGTTTAAGCTCATAGAAGAGGAAAACAATGTATTCAATTCATTATGAACCTCTTCGTCATTTTCTGTAATCTCTTCATGATCATCTAAACTAATTACAATAGGAGGTTGAATGGTAATGTCCAAGGGTTCAATTCTTGTTGTGGTTGCATTATAGGGTTTTTTTTTCCGGAAAGGAGGAGGCTCATCATGCATTGCTTTAGTTGAGTTTGGATCTTGATTTTTTTATTTATTTTTTCATTTAACTTGTGAGAAAGGGTACGATCTCTATGCCCATGCTCTCTAACACATCTATTTATTTTAGTTCTCTTTTTTAGTTTCTTTTGTGTAGGAGCGGGTTGATCAACCATAGGTTTCTTTTCTTCCCCAAGGGGAGGAACAAAAGGAACGGCAAGAGGTTGTTCAACTGCTTCCTCTTTAACTTTGTAAACCTGTTTTGTTCTAGGAGGCATGATGATGTCTCTTGGTATTTTATAGGAGGTACGTGAAGGTTCTATCTTGGGTTGGTCCTGGTTTCTTGGAATTTTTTTAGTCTTAATCATGGTTTTGTCAAGGATAGTAGGCTTGGTGGTGGGTGGAGACATATTTCAGAGGGATAATTCTACTATTTTCTTTGCCTTGAACTTTTGATAGGATAGGAAAAATAATTCTTCTCATGGTTTGATAGGTTCGATAGGCTCAGGCTAAAATAAATCTAAGGAAACGTTTATGCGGGAAGATATGGGGTTAAAGCCACTATGATGCATACTAAAAAATTCATCGTCAAAGGGGAACTTTAAGAATTTATGCACAAATGATGGGATGATATTCATGGAGCAAAGCAATGGGTAGCCTAGCTTCACATGAAATTGCTCCATACGGGATGATGAAGAATGAGATATCTAATGCTTTTGGTCCTATTTTAAAAGGAAGGTGATCAATCCCATCGTAGGGTAGGAAAAACCATTATGCATCTTGATTCATGCTTCCAGTTTATCATAGATATCTTGGTAGAGCTCATGCAAAAGTAATAAGTCTTCAGTGATCATATTCTCTCCACTGATGGGATCTATTAGTATCCTATTAGTGGGCTTACCATAGATATGGTTGGCTATGTAAAGAGGACCATTGAGTGCATGTTTGAGTATATCTTGTGAGAAGAAATAAATCTCAAGAGGATTTTAAGTTCAACCCTTATGAGGAATGGCCCCTATCACTCCTATCATATCATCCATAGGATGATGTTGAATGAAATCATTATTATCATCATCTATATCAACATTCATCACATCATTCTTTGTAGGTTCACTAGCTTTGACAAATGAAATGTTATGATCAGGGGTAGGGTTGGTAAAAATTTGAAGTTTTGGATAGGAGGGGCGAAAAACTTATTTACTTGATCATTAACACCTCCAATAGAAAGACAACTAGAATGAATGAGGTCTTGCATAAGATGTTTAAGATGCTTAAATTGTTCTGTTTCATGTCCATTTTATTGGTGATAATGGAAGTAATTATTTGATCTATAGCTTGCAGGTAATGCTTTTTTAGGATTTGGATTTTTTAAGACAGGTAAGGTAATCATCTTTTTTTGATAGAGGAAAAAATGGGTTTTATAGGGACCCAAAACCACAAATTTTACAAGCCATGAAATGATAGATCAAAAGAAAATCCCAGACAAGAAAGGCTGCAAATAATAGATAAACAAAAAAGAACCGCAACCAGTAGCAAAAAACCATAAAAAGGATAGCAAAAGACCAACGAAAACAGAACCAAGACTAACCTAGAGACCTCAAGGTCTCAGCCATTTCCATTTCTAGGATGTTCATATCTTGGACCACCATCCTAATATTTTGGGTCTCCAAAGGCACAGTGTTCTATCTTTTCTTCATGTTGGCCCTAGTTCTCTTTGAAGGGCCCAAATCCCCAACTTTGTTTTTGTTCTTCTCAGCTTTCAGATCCACAATTAAGAGTCTCGGCTTAGTGATGTTTTTTTTTCGCCAAAGCTCTTAGGGAAATATTGTTATTCTTAACAATTATGTGATTGTGTTCAATAGTGGCCTTCAGAGCTTTCCTGATTTTCTCAACCTCTCTTCTAAGGATCTCCCCATCCTTCTTAAGGATTTTTGTAAATTCCACCTCTTCCTGGATGTAGTCCACCATGGCCATATTCTCTTTTGTCGTCCATAGAGGCTCGACCAGGTTCTACTCCGCCATCTTGGTTTCTAGAATTTCCAATTTTCTAGTTAGGGCTCTGTTTTTCAATTTTAGGTCGTTGATTTCATGAAAGGCCTAGTTCAGAATTTTGAAATTTTGAATTGCTTCATTTCTAGCCAAAGGCAAAATATCATCGTGAAGTTCCCTATCAGGTTCAAAATCTGGGTCATTAGGGTTCAGGTCCACATGAGGGTTGGGCCTTTATTCTCTACCAATAGACTGGAAAGAGGTGGAGGATAAATATTTTTTAACAAGTTTCACAATGTTATCATCTAGATAGTCCTATGAGTAGGCCACCAATTTATTCATAGGAGGTTCTTCCCTGCTTTTTCCCTTCGACATAGACTCTTTAGGAGGAATTTTCTGAGTACACTCTATTTTGTTTGAAGGCTTAGCAGTAGGAGTATTCTTTCTTTTTTTGCTAGGCGGTAGAGTAATCTCTTCCACCCAGTCCAGGTCCAAACCTTTCACATCCTTAGGCAAGCTTGACTCAGTTTCATAACCCTCTAAGGCAAAGGCAAAGATGGGGTTAGAAACCACTGACATACTTTTGAAGTGCTCATAAATGAGCCCAATTAGGCTGGCATGCAAGACCGGATTCTTATCAGGATTTTTCCTATTCTCCTCAATGCTATTATTCAAGGAGCATAATAGGTAATAAAGAAAATAAACCCTAACCTTATATCTAAGGTGATCATCTTATGTTATATGACTTGTGACATTGTGTTATGAAGGGTATCGAGTAAGGGAGTGAATTTTCTTTTCAGTTCCCCATAGCTATAGTGTATCACAGCTTTAACAACAACTACGTGGTTATTGAAATTTTGAGTTGTTTGTTGAGGGGGATTAAATTGAATAAAACCTTAATCCTATTTTATAAAATTTTGAGATTTTTTTTGGTTTACAGGCTCAGATTTCTCAGTACGGGTAGAGATGGATTTTGTATCTCTACCATTGGCTGAATTTTGATATTCACGGAGGGCAATACACAAGTGCATGAAGGACAAGAATTTCATCATGGTGATCTTATCATGTATCTTTATTTGCAAATTTTCTATGAACATATTTTGAAGGTAGGGATTTGGAACCTTGACATTGATTTGGGAATAAAGCAGTTGATAGTGTGAGACAATGTCAGTTATCTTTTCATCTTCCTTTTTCTTGCATCTCTTCAAATCAACCAAGTTCATCTTAGGAGTCATATGAACTTGGAAATGGTTGAAAAACTCCTTAAAAAGTTCATTGAATGAATGAATTGAGTTTTTTGGTAAAGAAGAGAACCATTCCAAGGTAGTATATTTCAATAGTATAGGGAAATTCCTAGCCAATAGTTTATTATGAAAGACAAAGTCATTACATAAGGTGGTATAGGCACTAATTTTGTTAGAAGGATCTCCTTGTCCTCCGTATTTCTCAAATCTAGGCACCTCTACACCTTGTGGCATCGTTGTTCACAATATCTCCAAGGAAAATGGATTAATTTTGACCTAATATGTAGGTGGGCCATTTTAATTTCAATTGATGGTGGAAACTTACTTTTGAAGGGATGAAATGGTTTAAAAATTTTGATTTATGAGAGGGTCATTGCTTGTGTTATGAGATAGCAGTGAAAAAGGTGAGAGGGTGTATGTGTTTGAGGGATAAGTGAATCGAATGCTTATAGGTGGTAAAGTGGTAGGAGATATGATGTGCAATTCCACAAAGGTACTAGGGATGTTAGCAAAAATACCCAAGGAAGAAATCTCATTACTAGTTGGTTGCATTGTTCATGTGACATGAGGGTTGGTATTGTTAGGTATTGATAAATTTCTATGGGACGGGGGATTTTAATTCCTCCTTGGCTTGTGACATTTCTTGTAGGTAAAGGACAACTAGTGGTTGAGGTGAGGTGTTTTCCAAAGATTTGAATTATGTTTTTCACAAGGTCAAGGCCATCTTCACTTTCAAGCATGTGATGGATGTTATCTATGGTAGGGATGGTGGTAGTTGAAATATTGTCATTTTTCACTTGATGTTGGAGGTTTGCTATGTCCTCATGGATTTAAACTATTTTTTATTGCAGGACACTATCATTCCTTTTTTTAGCATGCATCACACTACTTGAAGGAAAAGAGTTGTTAACGTTATGGTCCATAACTAGTGTACTAGTGTCAATAATAGGAGTGAAAGAGCTACAACCCCCAAGATCCACAACTATTGTGCTATCATAGGATGGCATGAGTCTCAAACTTTGTCTTGCTATAGTATTCTCAATAGGACACCAAATACTCATGTAAGGGATCCTAAATGCAAGATGAATGCAAATGCAACATAAGTTAAGAGCAATGAAATGAATATAAAAAATAAAAATTGAAACTAAAACAAAAAGGTATAAAAAGCAAACAAAATCTAAAAATAATGATTTAAATTCTAGAAAATGTAGTGTAGAATTTGCTTTAGGACTGATTCGTCTAAGTTGGCGAATGAGTCCCAATGGGTTCTTTTTCAAAAATTTCAAAAAAAATCAATTCCTTTTTATACTTTTTATGTTGTATATTTTATATTCTAAGTGAAAATGAAGATTTTGTATCAATTGCAATGAAATGAGATGCAAAAATGCAAGCTATATGAGCTTTCACTAATGCAAAATTTGAAAACCCTAGAATACCAATAAACTAATGCAAATTCTAATGCAGTGTTAATGCAAGAAAGATCTAGGATGATGATGCACTCCAAATAAGAATTATGATGTTCCAAATGCAGGTTCACCAAAATGGAACCGATGAAAAATGGGGGATATGTGCTATCATATGACCAAGGACATAGACTACACCCTCTTTCAACTATTCCACTCAAGGATAACCCTAGAAACATTAATGTTAAAGATAAAGAGATCTTGCAATAGGGTTGTCCTATGGGATAAATATAAACTAATGAGGGGTTCACCACCAGATTAAGACTTGGAAAGAAAAATGCAATGCAAGATGTAATACTAAACCCTAATATGATGCAATGACCTACAAAATGACCTAGAAATGTGAATGAAACAAAAAAAGAAGCAATAAGATGGAATGTGTGCACCTAGAAATCTAGAGACAACTAGAAGGAGCTTTGAAATACTAGAAGTTTTAAATTTAATGTTGAATAGGACTCATTCAAAAAGATAGGTGAATCAATCAAAAATTTGGGCTTCTATGTAGGAAAATGAATGTGGTAAATGGGTATATGAATCTACAAAAATGTAAATTTTGACCAAACCTAGGACTCATTTGATAGAAGTGGTGAATTAATCTAGTTATGGTGTTTTGAAACTTTAGGATTTGAATTTTCACTTCTTAATTTTTATCAATCTGCTTCTTCAGGTTTGTCGATCTGAATCTCTAAAAATCAACCTTTAGGTGTTCTCCAATTCTTGATGACAACTTTGACAACTTTATCAAATCTTGCTCCTCAATGTTTCTTCAATCTAAACCTACAAATCAAAGACTAAAGAGAGGTAAAAATATCATTTTGTTACACGATAGGGTTTTTCATTGGTCAAACCCCATTTTGGTAATCAAACCTTGAATTAGAATAAAATATGATATTGAAAGTCACCAAACTCTCTTAATAAGATGTTGCAAACATGTGTGAGATGGCTCCAATGGATTTAGATCTTGACTCTTGCTTGAAGGTGATAGATCTTGAATGAAATGATAGCTTGAATCATGTAATACTACATCACAATTGTTACCTAAAAAACAAACATGATGCATGAAGACCTCGACATGATGCTTGAAAAATTTGTTAGTGTTTCTTAGATTAGATTAAACAATGAAAGCACTTAATAGAATTAAAACACATAATATAATGAACACAACAATATACCCTGGGAAAACCCTCCTCTTGAGGGAGAAAAACCTAGCAAATGATTCTCTTATATAATGTAGCACAAGAGTAGAAATCTACTTACAACTCAGGCCCAACAATGGCCAACAATGAATACAATGAGGTTGCACCTCTCCAAGATGCACTAGATACAAATGAATATGATCTTCCTTGAAATTGGATCTGCTGCTATGAAGTGTGAATTCTGCTCTTAAGGAAATGCGAACTTGCTTGAATAATGAATGTGTTACAATGACAAATATGACCTTGTATTTATATAAGTGGGGTGCCTCTTCAAGATAGGTCGGCCCACTTAAAAGAACATAATAAATAATAACCACAATAAGGTCGGCCCAAGTAGTAACCAAAGTATGCGAACTAAATAGGGTCAGCCCTCTTCATTAGTAAATATTGTAATCATGAATTAAATATCTGAAGGCTACTCATTTAATTCATGTACTTCTTCTTGTGAATTGTGCGAAGGAAGTGCAGCCCTAAGCTGCTATAACATCAACACTCCCTCTTAGCTAGGGATGAACTTCCACCTGCACAAGACACATCATATCAGAATGAAAACAAAATAATATCACCTCATCGTGATATCAACCATTTTGGCTACCTCCACAAATGGTATGAACAAGTGCTCATCACTTAATGTGATGTTGTCACCTCAATGTGACTTTCAACATGGCTCTCCCAGAGGGTGATACACAAGCACAAATAGATCATCACGGATTCCCTCACGTGATGTCATGGATTCACACACATGAAATCCACCATGGCTCTCCTAGAGGGTGGAAACAAGGGCTTTCACCTCAAATCTCAAAGAGAAATGCATTAAAAAATCATCACAGATTCCCTCATGTGATGCTGTCATGGAGTCACACACATGATATCCACCATGGCTCTCCCAAAGGGTGGAAACAAGGGCTTTCACCTCAAATCTCTCTCAATAGAGAATTACATTATCAAGGGCTTGCACCTCAACTCTCTCTCAATAGAGAATTGCATTATCAAGGGCTTGCACCTCAACTCTCTCTCAATAGAGAATTGCATTATCAAGGGCTTTCACCTCAATTCTCTCTCAATAGAGAATTGCATTATCAAGGGCTTGCACCTCAACTCTCTCTCAATAGAGAATTGCATTATCAAGGGCTTGCACCTCAACTCTCTCTCAATAGAGAATTGCATTATCAAGGTATTTCACCTCGAACTTCTCTCAAAGAAGAACTCATTAAACAAAGGAACCCTGATACTAAGACTCCCTCTCAATCCTAGCTTCAGATATTGCAAAGAGGACTTCTAGAGATGTACTCCCTCTAGCCACCAACTCAGTTCCTCTAGTGTTTACTCCCTCTTGATCATTTCTTTGGTTGACATGACTTCTTCACAAGATGCCTCCAGCTTTTCATCACTAAGTAATCTCTTATCATCTTCTTCCCCCTAAACCTGTCTAGGAAGCATTTTAGATAGAGATTACTAACAGTCCATAATTATCCAAAGAAATATCAAGATTAGAATTGTACAGGTTATATCATGAATGAAATTTTTCCAAAGATCTTATGCTAGTGAACACAACACAATTCAAGAGAATCTACTATCTCTCTTAATTACAAGATCCAAAGAATAAGTAAATGATATAACTCAGCAACCAAAGAATAATTATCTTTTTAACTATTCTGATAGGTCCAAATGCTGGACATAGTGTGATATGTTGTACTTGAGCTCAGATCAATCCGTACCCTTCATAGTTTGAACATAATGATGACCTGAAAGGTACATTGACTTCAAGAGATATCTCCAACCATCATTGTAGTCCAATGATTGCAAGCTATGACTCCAAGCTTGATCATTTCTTCATTCGGTAAGACTTCGAGATTGCTTGATGCTCAAGTTATCTCAATGTTATAGCATGAATTAATAATTACAAAAACAATTCATGAACATTATTCAACCATGCAATACTTATCTCATGGATTTCAAAATCTCCTGAGTAATAGATAATTAATTCATCAATCATGACATTTCTTTCTTTCAATTTCACAGAAGAGCTAATCTCAGCAAAACAAAAGACAATCTTCATAAATTAGCATGATCCTACTTGCAATGAATAAATCTAAAGAATCTTATCACAGTGATCACTATTTACTAGTCACACATAATCCTAAGTGAATAATGTCATATTTGCATAACTCAAAAAATTAAAATTTAGGCTAGAATAGTAAATACAATCAAAATCAAAGAATACTTATCTCTTAAATATTCTGAAGGGTGGACACCGTATGATATGTTGCTCTTGCGCTTAGTACACAACCTTCACAGCTTGAACATAGGCCCATGACTAGAGTAGAAATTCACTAGAATCATTTTTGGGAGAGATCTCAATCACATCCATAAATGAAGCATGTTGATTAGGCCTGGTAGGACATTCCTTCGCATAGTGACCAAATTTGTCACATTTAAAGCATTAAACACGAGAGAGGTCCCACTTCTTCTTGAATGTAGGAGCACCATTTGACCCATTATCTCGATTCCTCTTGAAGAATCCTTTCTTCCAAACTTTTCCCTTCTTTGATGAATAAGAGGTGAGAACATGTAAATCTTCATTATTTGAACTTTGACCTATGCCCCTTGCCGTTAGTCTCGACTCCTCTTGAATGTAGTCAATCCTCAATCGATCAAACCTGGGAAGTTTAGATCTTGCACTGATTCCTTGAATAAACAACTCCCATGAAAGCGGAAGACCATTGAGAGAAATCATGGTCAAATCCTTGTCATCAAAAATATGACCAATGGTAGAGAATTGATCACTCAATTCAAAAATATTCATGAGGTAGGTCATGATAGACTCTTCTTCCACCATCTTAATGTGAAGTAGTTGTTGCTTCAAGGTTAGGGCACGACTGGTGTTGTTGATTTCGTACATCTCTTCCAATGTTTTGAACATCTCCCTTGCAGTATCCAACTTGAAGACAATCGGAACGATATGATCTTTGATGGAATCAACCAACACTTTCTTTGCCCTAGTATCTTTCTTCTTCCATTGCAACTTCTCTTCTTCCTCCTCAAGTTCTAGAACTTTTGTTTTCACAAACTCAGCCAAATCATTCTCTTCCAATGTGAGCATGATCATGAACCTCCATGAAGTGTAGTTCGAAATTCCTTCGAGTCTATCCTCGATTTTTAGATCATTCACCATCTTGAGGAATTTAGAAGATAGACTGAAAAAGAATAAGGTGAGAGTTGCAAACTAAATCTAATTAGGATCTTTTTCACACCCACTCTGATACCATGTTAGTGTTTCTTAGATTAGATTAAACAATGAAAGCACTTAATAGAATTGAAACACATAAGACAATGAACACAACAAGATACCCTGGGAAAACCCTCCTCTTGAGGGAGAAAAACCCAGCAAATGATTCTCTTATATAATGTAGCACAAGAGCAGAAATCTGCTTACAACTTAGGCCCAACAATGGCAAACAATGAATACAATGAGGTTGCACCTCTCCAAGATGCACTAGATGCAAATGAATATGATCTTCCTTGAAATCGGATTTGCTGCTATGAAGTGTGAATTCTGCTCTTAAGGAAATGTGAACTTGCTTGAATAATGAATGTGTTACAATGAAAAATATGACCTTGTATTTATATAAGTGAGGCGCCTCTTCAAGATAGGTTGGCCCACTTAAAAGAACATAATAAATAATAACCACAATAAGGTTGGCCCAAGTAGTAACCAAAGTATGTGAACTAAATAGGGTCGGCCCTCTTCATTAGTAAATACTGTAGTCATGAATTAAATAGTTGAAGGCTACTCATTTAATTCATGTACTTCTTCTTGTGAATTGTGCGAAGGAAGTGCAGCCCTAAGTTGCTATAACATCAACATAATTCTCTAAATAAATTGATAATCTACCATTGAGTTCTCTTGAATACTCGTGTAAACACTTGAATTCACTTGTGAAATCAACTTTTCTATTATGAATTCTCTCACAAAAGTATTAGGTGAAAATGAGTGAAAGAACCTTATATTTATACTTAATTATGCAAGAATTCCCAAAATTACAACACTACAAGGTGACATCAGATCTAGTAGGATAAATTCCCCCCAATAATTTGAATTAATTTTTATTTTAGACAATATGAGACTCATTCCCCCAAGGTGGTGAATGAGTCCCATTAGGCATAATTTATGGGACCATTTTTAAGAATGCTTCTAGAGAGATGTGAGACTAGGTTTGGGACCCAAAAACCTAGGTGGGACACATTCACCCAAGGTGGCGAATGAGTCCCAGATCACTAAATCTAGTCCATTCAACCTGAAACACCTGAATTATGATTGGCTAATGATTTTTGTCAGGATTATCCTTGAAAAGATGCATTAAATGAGGCTTGTGGATGCAAAACAAGGCTAATTAAAGCATAAAGAAGCCTAATTATTAATGAAAACCCTAGAAAAGTGTGAAAGTGTGTTACAACACTTTACAACACTCAAAATAAGGAAAGATTAAGGCTAAAAAGAAGTTTATATTAGGTGTATTTAATTAATAAAACTTTAGAAAAGTGTGAAAGTGTGTTACAACACTTCAAAACACTTTAGCAAGGTGCCATTCTTGTTCATTAGTTCACAAAGGCCCAAGACCTAGCATAAATGTATCAAGTACATTACAAAACTAAATCAAGGCACCATTAAGCCTAGTCTACAAGGAGGGCCCAAACAGACAAGGAAAATGAGAAGGGATACTTTTTCTGTTGCTACAAAAAATAACCAAAAAATCTAGGCGAGTTATTGCCTTAGTTGGGTGTAATTACCTCTCCTTTCAATATAGCCACACAAAGGAGTGATAGAGAAATAATTTCTCAAATACTAAATGAGAAATAAATATGTACCAATACAATATATTTTAGATAAAAATGATGCATTATGCTAGTAGAATACCATGTCAACCATAAAAGTTATAATGTACCACTACTATTCTCTCTAAACTACAGACCTTAAAATAAGTAATACACAATAGAGAAGTAATTAGAAAATTAATAAGAATCTAGCAAGTAATTACCTTAGTGATGTATGATGACCTCACCTTCCATTTACAGCCACACAAAGAGGTGAAATGACCAAATGACTTCTTAAACACTAAATAAATTAAAAAATGGTTCAAATAAAATAGGACAAAGAATAAACAAGCAATAAAATAATAAATTAGGTGGGTGATTACTTTACTGAGATATGATGAATTCAAGTTTTATTTATTACTAGATGGAGGAGTGAAATGAAAAAAATTCTTCTAAAATAGTAAACAAAAAATAAACAATAGCCTAAAGAATACATAACAAAAAAGATAGGAGAAATAAATAAAAAAGGTGGATCATTGCCTTAGTGAGTTATAATAACCACAAAATTCATTTACAAATAAATTTAACGGTGAAATAAATAAATTCCCTCTCAAACACTAAGCAATTAATAGTTGTTAGCATACTGAACACACAGGGAAGAAACAAGCATAAAAAAATAGGTGGGTTATTATCATAGTTTGGTATAACAAACTCATTGTACATTTACAACTAGATAGACTAAAATCAAGCAATGGATTCTAAAATAGTATGAAAGGTATATAGATTTTCCTAAAGGATACACAATAGATAAAAGATAGTTCTAAAAAACAAAAATCAGTTGGCTTATTGCCCTACTAAGGTATGAATCTACCTCACATATCATTCTAAGCTAGACAAATGAGGGCATCAAAATTAACACTAAAAAAACCTCCATATCCTTTCATCATTCTCTTCACATAGATGTAAAAAATATTTCCATTAAATCGCTTTGAAGTCATAGAATATAAGAGCAAAAGTGAATAGTTGCAAGTAAAAAATACAAGACATTTTTGGGAACAAGATTGTTCTTAGTGAAATGTTGTTTCATGTTTAATTTTGTGTAATATAGAATCCAAGGTAGTATCATTTTGTACTTCATGCCATCCCATACACACATATACAAATTAGAGTTACTAAATATTGAGGCACAAGAGTTGAGAGTGGAGTGATAATGGATAAATGTGTTGGTAAACATGTAAATTTGTATAATGCAACCATATCAATGGAAAAAATAACTTGGTTGATAATGACTTGCACGAAAGATTCAATTGCGCCACCTTTTGTCAATCATAATTTTGAGAAAAAATAAAGTTGTCTATTTGTTGTCCTCCATGATGGGAGAAAATGAGACCTTATTATTCCATTCTTTTTTTTCTTTTTTTCTGTCATTTACATTGTCTTATGTATACTTCTTATCACTATTTTTTGTAGAAAAATAGTGATATTTAATAAATTGTTAAAGGAATTAAAACTATCCAAAATTTTGATTATTCGAAGAAATGTTAATTATTTCATGATTAAATGACATGGGATAATTAAAGGAACAGTTGAATTTGTTGATTACAAGGAGAGTGAAGCACTGATGAAAAATGGAGCTCTTAGAATCGAATGATTGTTGAGTCATCTTGTTTGGAATTACTTTTGAGTTGTTAATATTTATTTTCTGAACATAAAAAAAAAAAAATTTGTTGGTCATAGGCCGATAATCTACTTTTTATTAAAGAATTTGGTTTGTTGGTCGTAGGCCATAACAAAACCAAACTCTATAGATCTTTGGTATATTGAACACATATATATGTGTTTGTATCTAAGACTCATATAATAGTGATTAATAGATTAATATAAAGATAGAAATCGTGCTCTACTTTGATTTGAATAGTGTTTTAGTGCATGTATGATTAGCTCAGTGTCGATCAAACATTTATGTTCCATCGCCTAGTAAACTATGGAGCAAGCGACCATTGCTTGGGTCACTCGGTGATTCTATAGTTTTTTGTCTCTAGTAATGTGTGATTTAATTTCTAGAATATTTTCGTTATGTCTATGTAACATTGGATTTTATTTCTGCAATATTTTCATCTTGCGATCTTGTTTAAATCTGATTCTTGTTCTTTACTAATATTAATATATGTGAGTAAAGAATTATTAATTAGAGTGTGAAGTGAGTTTAGTTTGAATTCATATAAATATTTGTGGCTTCCATTTTATATTTTTTAACAAACTCTGTTATACTTCCTAGCATAGTTCCTATCATACTTCTTTGCATAGTTTATCTAATTTCTTGTCAAATCAAAACATAATTGAAATAGAATTGTTAAACCAAATTTCTAGTTTAAGAAATTTTGCACTCTTAGATGTATTTCATTTCCCCTTTGTTCATGAACTTCAACCCTTAGGCATATAGACCCAACATCTTTCATAAGTCTTACATTCTCAGATTGACAAGCTACAAATCTGAACTACAAGCCAAATTCTTAGCCTCAATTCCCAAAGCCAAAGTACTTAGTCTTGTCCAAATATTTTGGCACCGTTTCTAGGGAAAGGTTTTAAAGGCCTAATAACTTAGTGAGTCGAGATTAGACCAGTGCGCTAAGGTGAAACTATGCACAATCATCAACCTCACCCAGTTAATTAACCTTAGTTTTCTTTGTTGTGTATCATATATATGCATGAATCACATTAGAGATAGTAAAGGAAGGTTTGTTAAGAAAGATCTAGGAAAGAGCTCAAAAAAAGAAGAACTACAAAAATAATTAAATCCATTAATTATGAATACACCATCCAAGAAATATTTAGTTGAACCTGATATTGAAAAGTGTATCATTGAGTCCACCTTTGAATCTCCTTCCAATAACCAACAAGAGTCACTTGAAGATTCAATTAAAAAGGTTGCTAGATTATTTTGAGAATACTACAAACTCTGAAGTGGTAGAAGTCCAATACATAAAGATGCCAAGTCTTTTTAATCATTTTACACCCTTTGGGAATTCAAAACTATGGGCAACAACAACAACAACAATAATGGTGAAAGAGCATTGGTAAACAACAATCCTGTTACCTTTTAGTTTCCCATTGCTCATCCAGAGCAGTATTTCCGCATGAAAAACATACCTCACTTTTCCTTTCCCATTGCTCATCCACAGGATTATTCCCCCATGAAAAAATACCTCACTTTGCCTTTCCCATTTTACTAGGTCTTTCTATGGAAGACCCTAACATTTTTCTCTTTGAATTTGATGTTTTATGTCATATTTATGATTATCATAGTGATGCACAAAAAAATAAATTGTTTCTAGATACTTTGAAAGATGCAACATTGTGATCGTTCATTAGACTAGGATATGAATCTATTCACAGTTCGGATATTGTGAGGAAAAAATTATCAAAGAAATATTGAGAATATTGTAAGACAGAGGAAATAATAGGTGAGATATTTCGCATTATGCAATGCGAAGATGAGACCTTAGAAGACTACCTTGAGAATTTTGTATTTAGTCTTCAAAGGAATATGCAAATAGGGTTGAACAATGATACTATAAAAATTCTCTTTCTTAGGGGGATTAGGCATGAATGTTTTAGATATTTTAAATCTTATGGGGGTGGACATATTTCCAAATTGAGATTTGATGATATTTGCAATGTTTGTAAGAACTACTCAAGGTTCACCTGATCAGTAAGAGAGTACATTGGGAAGCATTTTCCTTCCAGTGGAACATCAAGTGTCACAAAAAAATAACTAGGTACACTATTAGAAGATCTCAAAACTAATCTTCCAAGTCACATGGGTAAGAAAATCGACACCTTGTACACTTGTAGAAAAGAAGAAGAGGTTGAAAAATAATTTTTTGTGTTCTATCCTAATTGTCATAAAAAAACATTGTAGTGAGGAATGTCCTTATTGAAAAACAAAAATATATTCATATAAGAGAGGGGGACCAGCCACTGCAAGGCCCTAGGTCATGAAAGGCCAAGAGTAGTATGGATTCCCTAGATTACCTTAGTTAAAAGGAAGGTTAGGATAGACAAGATAGGAATTATGAGGACTATAAGGTCCTTTGATCATTTTGTGAACCCGAGAGTTGGAGGGATACTAGATGAGTCACTTTTCAGATCCAACTCTATGTCTCAGGTAGCTCTCTATCGAAGGACAAAAGCGTAGTTCTGGGATGACAACATAGCACACTGGAATCTCACATGTGTGTTGGCATCCATATGGCCAGAAAACTAGAGAGGTGAGATTAGACTCTAAAGAAGGACTGATAGCCTAATTTAGAAGATTTTGGAAGTAAAGAACAAGACTAAGAAAAGTGAAATGTATAGACGAACTTGATAAAGGAAGTAAATTACCACAAGGGTGATGAGAATGATCTTGCACACCAATCTTCTTGCTAGCTTGCTCCAAGATCTCTCCACCTACACACAAAAAAGTGGGAAAATGTTGGGGGGCTATTTAGGGTCTGCCTTAGTTAGACCCCCGTTTTGGTGTTTCCACCTCCATGGACACCCAAGTTTGCAATGATAGAAATAATCATAAAGAAGGGAATGCAAGCTACATAAACAAAGAAAACTACAAAACAGTACATGCTTACTCAACCAAATTGAGGGTATGTGTAGGATCATCATGGAAAAAAGAGGCCCTTAAGTGGTAATAAAATTCAAAAAATTAGAGTTATGTAACTTGACGTAAAATTTTGAATAAGTTGTCTATATTATTTCAAAAATATGTAAGAATAGAATCTATAGAAAATTGAATGTAGTTTCTAAACTACTAGGTTTATTTATAAAAAAATCAAATCTATTTGATGAAATTTTGAAATTTCAAAGCAGTAGTACTTACATTTCAAGGAACAAATAAGAAGTAGGTGTTTGTCTCACCACCCTAACCACAATAAAATGATAATATTTTTTTATAAGATTTTATATATAAGTAGAGGACTCATGTCGCAATGTGATGCATATTTTTTTGTAACTTTTTTCCAATTAAGTAATTAATTATGATTTTTTATTACAACTTTTGAAAAATATAAAAACTTGTGTATCTGACCACCTTAACTTGGTAAGAACTTCACGAAATTCAATTTTTTTGCTTTTGATCCTATAGTATGCAAAGCATAGAATGCGACACACGTTTTGGATTCAAAAAATAAGATATTGTTTGAAAGCTATAGATGTTTTTCAATCAGCCTATCAATTAGAACTTCAGTTGTAATTCAAATAGAAAATGAATAATAATTATTTATTAAATTCAAAGTAAAGCATAATTTATATTGGTGGAAAGATGAGAGTCTCCTTTAAAAACCCTTTTCATTTCATCAATTTTGGGTTAAGAAAAAGTCGTCAGCCACATGGGCCATCATATCACTTACATATCGCCACTTTTCGGCCCATGATGATCCTCCACATACCCACAATAGAGAAGGTAAGAGGATGTTACCACCTCCATCCAAAGCACTCAAAGCTAGTGGAGGAGAAGATGAGAGGAACTCAATCCTCTTATGGTGTGGTGTTTGTCCTCACTTTCCCTATTAGAGTGAAGGAGTAGATTGTTGTAATGGAGTGTAAAGTGTTCATACAAAGCTTGTGGATGAGTGAATGAGATGGAGAGAGTGCTCAAATCAATCTTGAAAAACTTGAGAATGGATGGATAGATGAATAATATGAAGGAAAGGATGAAAAATTAAAATATTCGGGTCCGCCAGCCAAAGGGAGGCATTACACTTTGACTTCCAATGGGAAGTGTAATGTCTTTGTAGACTCTAGCCACAAGAATCTACAAGGGATGTAAGCATGTCACACAAATGTATGCACGTCACATGGACATCGCCAATAGAAATGCATCCACCGACACACAGACATGGCACCAAGTGTGATGTGAGAAGTGGTATTAAGCCTTTTCCTTAGGTTTTCTAAATTTTAAAGGGGTAAAGGGGAATTTGTGTTAGGGGTGCAAATTCATGCCTATTCATTTTGTCCCCACTTTAAAGACGATGAGTAATGATGAGTGCTTCGGTAAAATAGAGTAGTAATGTGCAACAAGGTAAGAGAGGTATACCTAAATCAACGAGGAAGCAGAGCATGGTCTAGAAAACTCAGAAGTGTGGGAAAGGAATTCATAGTTATGCGAAACTTTAAAGTTGAAGAATGGAAGTGCCTCATAGGCTCACAGTCCTACAAGGGTGGTATCCTTCAAGAACTCTCACATGAAGGAGACTAAGAAAATTGGAATTTGTATAGTCAGAGAGGGCGACATGTTTACCTATAGATAGAACACATTAGGAAGCGGTCACGGAGGCCAGTGAATGGATAGTCACGTAGACCATCACTAAGTTGTAATACTTTCAAAGGGCTCCCTCAGGAACCCTTCAAAAGGAAGGAGGGGTCAACTCAAGGGAAGCGATATTTGAAAAGTTAAGTCTAGTCGGGTTGCCCCTAAGCTAGACATAAGGATGTGCAGTAGGTCTAGTCGATCTTCCCCCAGACTAGATGCGAAGAAGAAAAATTGGTCTAGTGGAGCTACCCTCAAGCTAGATGCCATAGAGATCATTGAAAAATTTTGAAGGGGTCCCTCAAGAACCCAACGTGAAAACGAGGGGTCCACTCAAGGGACTCACTATTCAAAAGCTAAATTCTTCTTTCTCAAATCAATTCATCATCGAGGAATCCTTTCAAAAGATTTTCACTTCATCAATGAATTTGAAAGAAAGGATATGCGTACATGCGAGGGGAAGACCAAGACTATTCCCACTTCAAAGGAAGGTTCCCAAGTTCTTTCTTTACGAACCCATGATTAAGGAAACATCTTCCCTTAGGGTTTCAAGTTGAGAATACAACTCTAAAGAAGAAGCATGTGAAGGGTCTTTGAGAAAATATTCATTCGGCAATGAATGCAGTTTCTAAAGACCAAGTTTTGTAGAAGTGGAATTGTCGCACATAAGAGGGACAACTCAAGAAAAGAAGAGAGAAATATCAAGAGAAAACAAAAGAAAAGAGAACACACACAACAAGCATAGGGGGATGTGGTTTCATAGGGTCATATCTGCCTTTATTTTATATATTAGGTAATTGCAATAAGAGGCAGAAGATCATCAATCCCCTACTAGATCAGGAAGAATACATGGAAGAAAAATAAAAAATAAAAAATTAGGTCAACATGGAAGGAAGCCAAAATGCTCCTAACACTTTGCATCATCCCCAATCTACCGAAAGTCAATCAAAACATGGAAGTAATAAGATACACATAGAGTAAGTTTACAACACAAAAACCATGCCTATATCCAAGCACCAACAAGGGTGATGAGGGTCATCTAGGCGCATATAGACCAATCACAGGGAACAAAGGTCACAACACACACACACATCTAATCCAAAGTTCAAGGAGAGGGTCTCCCCCTGACACTAGTCAACCAAGAGGTCGTCATCTTCCCACTTTAGATCATCATAGGGGAAATGATGATGAGCTTGCAATGACATAATGTTAAGGGGATGAGCTTCTGATCCTCTTGTAACAAGGGCAAAGGCAAAGGGACCTGTGAGGTCTCTGTCACTCAACTCTTATGGGTCTAAGGTCAATAACTTCGTGAAAATCGCTGATAGGGTAAAAAATTCATCCACTGAGTTAAACATACACTTGATGGGAATGCCATGTTTCACCTCGATGGATGGAGGAGTTTGCACCTGATGCAAAGTGGTAGGGGAAGCAACACCTTTTTTTTTAAAAAGCATCTCTCAATGCACTCTATATGCACACATCAACTTCACTATTCCCCTCAACAATGCAAATTGACCACTCAACTTGACTCACACAACCAGAAATATCAAAAGGACTTGGGGATGATTTTTACACTCTTCACACAACACAACATGACCAAACAAACAAACCTTGCACCCAAAAACATTCATTCTTCCATCATTCCTACACAAGCCCATGCAATTTTGCAACATTCACCAATAGGACAGTCAAAATAAAAATTGATTAAAGGAATTAACTAGAAAAATAAACATGGTTTTAGAATCCTAACACCATCCTCCACAAGTTCCCAAAAGCATAAGATCAAACACCCAAAACAAATGTATCAAAAGATTGATTTACAAGCCATAAACAAGGCTTAACTAGGCATGCAAAAGGAATATTTCAACTTGTCAAGGCACACCCCAACACCCATAATGCCTTTAAAAGACTCCAATAGGTTAATAAATACTTCTTCCATGCTTCCCATCCATTATATTTTCTCAAATAATCAAAAATAAAAAAATAATGTATTCAAATGATCACATTTTGGACTATACAAGACAAAAACCAGACCTAGGGCATCACATAAATTTTATAAACCTCCATATTTTATTTTGAAACAAATTGAAAAATTAATAATGTCCCTAAATCTATCATTCCACCAATTTTCATATTTTTATCATGGTGGAAATGGGAATTACATCCATTTTAAGGACCAAACCCTTGTTTTGCAAGGTTTCAGACCCACTTTCACTAAAATTGATGTAACTTACTCAATACTTCATGAAATTAACTCAAATCACCACCAAAAGAAATAAGACTCTTCCCCATTTCAATAAATGTGAATTATAATTTTGTACAATGAAGTACCATATCGTACCATGCACGAGAATAGGCAAACAATGTTGTAAAATCAGAAAAAAAACAAGAGTTTTCTTTGTATTAGTGCTTCAAAAATTCAACAACCTCCTTGCCTCAACCTAATGGAGGCTATTTAAAATTTTACACATCATTTCCAATGGCCCTCAACTGCTTTTGGAAAGAGGGAACCGCTGGTTAGCATAATTACATCATTAATGTTGAAATTACATTAACTCAAATTATGGTAACTTTGCAATTTTGAAGTAACTTTTTAATCCTAAAGACCTATGACTTCTAAAACCATTCTAATGGATTAAAAATATCATTATTATATCCTTAAGACCTCAATCATGCATATCCAAGTACAAATTTAGGATTTTTCCTTCTCAAGGCTACATGACTACATTTTTGCAAGATTCCAATTTTCTACATGTTGACTCCAAAACTTAAAGACTCACCCTAGATCTTACTCAATGGTCTTATTAGACCTTATTGAAGATGAAAAAACTGAAAATACTCAAAAATACTCTTCCTAACCTATTCACCATCAAAGGATCCAAAATGGAGGTTGAGGTGTAGGTGCTCTTGCACCAGCACCCAAGGTTCACCGTTAGGCTCACCGAGAGACTCGGGAGCAGTGACAAACTCAGGGGAGGCCGAGACTAGTTTTGTCACTAGGACAGAGCAAGTCAGCGTGCGGCCACCTTCAGGAGAAGCTGGGCTCTTCTTATGTCCTCCATTGTTGGAGGGACCACGCTATACCTTATTCTTCATCGGACGAGGTGAACTCCCCGGAGATGAAGCAAGGAGGGTCGAGGGAGAAGAGGAAAGAACCATAGTGGATACAACCGAATTATTAACCATGTCCATGGGCTTTGGGAAAGGTTTGAAATCCAAGATAGAAATCAACATAGGCAGCTCCATATAAGGAGCAATAAACACTTTCACCTTTCCAAGCACATGTGCGCTCGCAGAGGAAGCCAGAAGGGATTCAAAATTAGTTTGAATTGGGACATAAGGGGGGAGAGAGGGGGACACAATAGGAGGTGTGGTCATCTCCTCCTTCTTTTGTAAGGAGGCTTGCTCAACTAGAAGACCCTTTTGTTGGCGCTTATGCTCATGTGCAAGGTAATTTCTATGAATCTTTGAAATAGAAGTCAAAGCTTGCAAAGGGATAGAAGGTTCCTACTCAACCATGGGGATTTCCTCCATAGTTGTTTCTAGTGGAGGGACATGCTACTAAATGGGAGCAGAAAGATCAGGTTCAGAAAAGATAGGAGGAATTGACTCCAATGCCTCAACGGTGAGCCTCTTCCCATTCATTGTTTTGGGAACAAGAACAGTAGGGGGCCACAAAGGCCAAGAAAGATAGGACTCTCCATGAGGGGCTTTCTGTCTTCTATATTGAATGGGTCTAGGCTCCATGGTTAAGACAAGAGGCTCAAATGCATGACACTTATCCTTTTACCAAGCAGGCACCATGGGATTTTCTCACAAATCCGAGACAAAAGCCGATGGTACCACAACAAGTCAAGGGGATGCATCAGGTTGAACAGTGGAAGAGGAAGAAGGAGAATCTCGGGACTGCTTCTTTTCTTCCCTTCCACACGGCTTGGCAACATCCATGTCAGCTTTCAAAAAAGCTCTATGCGAAACAACATAAAGCGAAGGAGGGTATCTCACTTTTGGCCTAGTAGGCCCTTTCTTGTAGTTTTGATATGTACAGGACATGAGGTCCTTTCTAAGTAGAAGAGGACCAAGAGGTGTAGGCCAAAATTAATTTAGGGTATAGCTACCACATGCAATTGGTGGTCTATAATCGGTGTCATGGAAAGAATGTACTGAACCTCCATGAAAAAACTTCAGACACTTGTGCATAATCGAGGGAACTGCGTTCATAGCTAACAGCTAGGGGATGCCCAACTTTACCCTAAAGAGTTTAGACCCTGGGATGTTTTCTAATTTAAGGCTCATAGATTTAGGTCCAATGAGGATTGATAGGACAATACTCCCTATAGGGGTTATGAAATGTTCATCATGTGTGAAGATGATACTTTCAAGTGCATCATACCCATCCTTATGTAGGAAGTTAATCAACATGATCTCCTTAGTTATGATATTCACTTGAGATGTTTGATCAACAAGAACACCTACTATGGTATTCCCATTCATCCTCGTAGGAATGTAGAGAGGAGAAGGTTGCCTATTAAATCCCATTGGTAGGTCTTGTGAAGTGAAAGTTATACTAGTACCACTATTCATAGTCTTCATAGAGGGAATAGGTTGATTCAAGAAAGAGGCCATCGCGCACACCAAACAGTACTTCTATAGAGCCTCGCAAGGTTTACGGGATAGGATAGCGACCCAGTCAAGGTTTCATTACACAACACCATTAAAACCTTCCAACTACACCTACTAGGGGTTGCAGGTTGGGTTGCAAGGTAGAAGCCTCACAACACTCACACCTACAACACTCCTAGAATATGAGGAAAGAGACTTTCAGTATTGCAAAATGCAACCAAAATGGTTCAGGTCGAGTTCACCAAAAATGTAAGAGAGGGGGACCAACCACTACAAGGCCCTAGGTCACGAAAGGCCAAGAGTAGTATGGATTCCCTAACTTACCTTAGTTTAAATTTTTTTAAGGATAGACGGGATGAGAATGATGATGACTATAAGGTCTTTTGATCACTCTACAAACCTGAGAGTTTGTCGGATACTAGACGACTCACTTTTCAAAGCCAAATTTGCATATCAGGTAGCTCTTTGTTGGAGGAAATAAGTGAGATTCTGAGATGATAGCATGACATGCTAGCGTCTCATAAGTGCGGTGGCATCCATACAACCAAAAAAATAGAGAGATGAGGTTAAACTCTAAAATAAGGATTTACAGCCTAATTTAGAAGTTTTAGGAAGTAAAGAACAAGACTAAGAAAAGTTAAATGTATAGATGAACGTGACAAAGGAAGTAAATTACCACAAGGGTGACAAAGACGATCTCACACAAAAATATTCTCACCGGCTTTCTCCAAGATCTCTCTGCCTGCACACAAAAATGCAAGAAAATTTTGGGGGGCTGTTTAGGGGTTTGCCTCAATCAGACCCCCATTTTGGTGTTTCCATCTCTGCAGACAACCAAGTTTTCAATGATAGAAATAATGATAAATAAGGGAATACAAGCTACATAAAAAAAAGAGACTATAAAACATTATGTGCTTACTCATCCAAAATTATAGAGAAGGTAAGAGGAGCCTACCACCACCATCCAAAGAGCTCAAGGCTAGTGGAGGAGAAGATGAGAGGAACTTAAGTACCTGTAGTTGTGGTATTTATCCTGCACTCACACTATCAGAGTGATGGAGTAGTGGATTATTGCAATGGAGTATAAATTTTTGATAGAAATCATGTGGATGAGTGAATGAGATAGAGAGAGTGCTAAAATTGATCTTGAAAAACTTGAGAATGGATGGATAGATGAAGAATATGAAGGAAAGGATGAAAAAAAACCATATTCAAGTCAGCCAGCCAAAGGGAGGCGTTACACTTGGACTTCCAATGGGAAGTGTAATTTCTCTGTAGACTCCAACTGCAAGAATTTTTTAGGGACGTATGTGTGTCGTGCGAATGTCTGCGCACCACGTGAGCGTCCCCGACATTCCACTAACACACAAATAGAGTGCCAAGTGTGATGTGAGCAGTGGGCTTAAGTTGAATTAAGCCTCCACCTTAGGTTTTCTAAAGTGTAAATGGATGAAAGGGAATTTGCATTAGGGGTGCAAATTCATGCCTATATAATTCCTTAGAAGATGCTAGTAAGGCTACCACATTATGAGCTCTTCTAGCCAACATGACGAACGTGGAATTCAATGAAAAGCCTGTTTACTATATGGCCCCATGAAGACATTGGCCTCCATGAACTATGCCCCCAATGATAAAAAAACCTCTTAGTGTAGGGCCTAGTGGACAACCCAATTCCTTCCCAACTTAAGCATGATGGTATGGAGGGTGGAAAAAACCTATACCTTATTCACAATGGAAAAATCAATATCTGTATGCCCTTCAACCTTTGCAACAAGCATGAAGGATTCCACCATCATAGTTTCCACAATATCCACCATATCTTCCATCGCCTATGATTAATCCATACCAAGAACCACCACAATTCTTGCCATCAATACCACCTGCATCTACTAGTCCACCATCCAACCTATCACAGCTACCTAAGGCAACACCTATGCCCACTCAACCAACTCCAAATACAAATAACAAGGTGGCACAACCATTTTACAATAATGAGGTGGTGGGTTACCCAACCTATCCTATCAACACACTAGACATAAATGGATTTTAGTTACAATTAGGAAAATACCTCCAAGGGCCCACTTTTACTAAAATAAATTATGAACATGAATCTTGGACCATTAGACAAACTATATGAACCATCTAGGTTGCCTTCATACCTTGATAGGTTCCAATCTCATCCAAAACAAAAGGAAGTGGTTGAGATAGAGTATGATTTTATTGATGAATTGATAAATTTTAACATTAAGATTCCTCTTTTGTAGGCAATCAAGGATGTTCATGTGTACATAAAGACAATTTGAGACTTGTGCACCCAAAAGAAGATAAAGAAACAAGATCCAAAAATAACACAAGTTATTTGAAAATTTTCTAACCTGATGTTGGGAAATATTTCAATTCCCAAATATTCAAACCTAGGGAGTCCTACAATTAAGGTACAAATTTGGTCATATCATCATTCCTAATAGTTTAATTGACATAGGATTTTCCACTAATGTCATGACCAATGAGACTAAGGAAAATTTGTGCCTTCAAGGACTTAGGCCCACACCTAGAATCCTAGAGATGACACACTGCTCCTTAGTCACACCTAAAGGTATGATAGAAGATGTTTTTTTTGTTGACTCTTAGGAATACCCTACCAACTTCATGATCTTGTAGCCCAAAATAAAGCTTGGGGGATACCCTATAATTCTAGGAATACCATGGTTGGCAGTTATTGATGATTATATCAACTGCAGGTTAGGTAACATGGTGATTTCTAATAGGGATCACAAGAAGCAATTGACCTTGTATTCATCTATGCATCTACTATTGGGGACTAAAGAACCCTTGTGGGTTGACTGTGATTTGGAGGATTCTCTGACTATGTTGACCATTGATCAAGCCCTTGATATGGAGGAGTTATAAGAGGACACTGTCTTTTCAAATTTCTTTCAAAATCAATGTGTTTGATGATGTTTTGGAAAGATTTATTTTTCATTCTTGTATAGATAATTGTTTGTTTGGGAACTTTTAGTTGTTAAGTGATTCAAAATTACTATGGCATTTTATTACATTCCATCAATTACTTCCACATAACTATGTATATAGTTCGCTTATGCTTATTGACACTTCTTTGGCATCCACTTCACAAGAACATGCTATAGATTTTCTTGCAAACTCTCAAGCCATGGAAATTTTACCAAGACATACTTTAAATATTAATCCAAATTTAAGTGATGCACAAATTAAAGATTTAATTTCCATGTTAAGAAATCAAAGAAATGAGTTTGCAAGGAAGTATCAAGATATGCGTGAAATTCATTCAAATGCATGCACACAACAAATTTAAATAGAGCAAGGTAGTTGTACTATTAGGCTAACCCAAATAAGGTTAAACCCAGTTTAATGTGAAATTGTGAAAGATGAATTATGAAAGTTATTAAATGTAGGATTCATATATCTACTTTCTAATAGTTAGTGGGTTTCCCCTGTGGTGGTAGTTCCTAAAAAAAATTGTAAATGGAGAATGTGTTGATTATAGAGCCCTTTAAAAGGCTACTAAAAAGGATCATTTTATGTTACCTTTTATTGATTATGTTTTGGATACACTTGATGGTAAGAAATTATTTTCCTCTTAGATGGATTCAGCGGGTATAGTCGAATCCGTATCACACTAGAGGATCAAGTCAAGACCACTTTCACCTATCCATTGGGAAAATTGTCTTATAATGTTTTACCTTTTGGTCTATGTAATGCCCTCATTCCTTTCCAAAGGGTTGTGATAAGTATTTCTGCTGCTTTGATTCATGATTGTGTTGAAGTTTACATGAACGATTTTACTATGTATGGTGATACCTATGAGGAAGCCAAAAATAATACTGAAATCTTTTTACAGCAGTATGAAGACACTAATTTGTCTTTGAGTCACGAAAAGTGTCACATTTTGATGACAAATGGTATAATACTCGAACACTATATTTTTGCTAAAGGTATTCAAGTTGACCCAAATAAGGTGCAAATAATTTAGGATTCTCCTATTCCTATTTGTCAAAAGGATGTCCGTAGCTTTCTAAGACATGCAATATATTATAGGCATTTTATTGAAAACTTTAGTAAGATTGTTGCACCTCTTTTTTTTTGGTTGAGTAAAGATAACACATTTTCTTGGATGTAGGAATGTCATCAAGCTTTCAATACTATCAAGGAGAAGCTTGTGACCACATTAATATTGTGAGGACCTAATTGGGAGCTTGTTTCCATATCCATATTGATGCTTCTAATTTCTTGATGGGAGTTGTTCTTGGTTAGGAAGAGGACACATTATTCTATTATATTTATTATATCAGTAAGAGCTTTATAGGTGCTAAATTGTACTACACAATTACTAAGAAGGAATTCCTTGTAGTTGTTTATGCCATTAATAAATTTCAACATTATATAACTGGTTATAAAGTATTTGTTTATACAGATCACTCTGCAATATGATTTTTAATGAATAAACGTGTAGTTACAGGAAGAGTAATTAGATGGTTACTTTTATTGCAAGAATTTTATATAACCATACTTGATAAACCTAGTCGAGAAAATGTGGTTGTAGAATTTTTATCCAAAGTACAATGCAAGAGTTAACCTATGCCTATTGATGATGCTTTCCTTGATCAACATATTTTTTCC
The DNA here is from genome assembly GCA_007115665.2 of Sequoiadendron giganteum. Classification (NCBI taxonomy): domain Eukaryota; kingdom Viridiplantae; phylum Streptophyta; class Pinopsida; order Cupressales; family Cupressaceae; genus Sequoiadendron; species Sequoiadendron giganteum. Next base: position 417,185,783 of record CM021110.1, on the reverse strand, counting down.
ATTTTAGTTACCAGACCATGGTTTGCAGGCATCACAAACTACTTGGTCAATTTTAAGTTTCCCCCACATTTCTCTTGTCGAGATCATTAGAAACTTGTGGGGCCAAGTGTTCAGTATACATGGATGAATGGGATATTTTTTCTCACTAGCATTGCAAACAACATGTGTCGATGTGTAGCCGAAGATGATGTCTTCAATATACTTTGAGAATGTCATTCTAAACCATGTGATTGTCATTTTGAAGTACACAGGACTGCCAACAAGATCCTCATAGTTGGATATTATTGGCCTATGTTTCATAAAGATTGTAAGAAGTTAATGAAACATTGTGATAAGTGCCAATGTCTTGGGCAACCCAGATGTTTAGATGAGATGAATCTAAAGCCCCTGTTGTCTCTTGTACCCTTCGGAAAATGGGGTTTAGACTTTATGGGGCCAATTAACCACATATGAAAGAATAAGGAGTATATGTTAGTTTTCATTGATTATGTTACTAAATGGGTAGAGGTTGTGGCATTAAAGCATGCATGTGATACCAAGGTTGCTGAATTTTTATATTCTAAAATTTTAACTAGGTTTGGTGTGCCTCATGAGATTGTGATGGATCAAGGACCTCAATTTACATTTGAGTTGATCTCCTCTAGTTCATGAATATGAAATTCATCACTACAAGTCCTCACCATATCACCCATAGGTAGATGGATAAGTGGAGTTGACCAATCAAGAGCTTGATAATATTCTGACAAATATTGATGCCCTTCAAAGGAAAGATTGGGCAACAAGACTTCTAGAAGTAGTATGGGAATATCACACCACATGGATGACCACCACCAGTCTTACATCGTACTTGAGCTAGTTTATGGTAAGAAATTTGTTCTTCCCATTGAGTTTGAGATTAAGACTCTCTGAATCACTTTGCAATTGGGGATGAACCTAATATATTCTCAAAAAGATCAAATTTCTCCACTCCACTCTCTGGATGAACTCCAATAGCAAGCTCCTTTCCATGCAAAGGTAGTCTAGAAGCAACATGTTGTTTTGTATGACCATTTTATCAAATAGTGGTCCTTTCAACCAAGTGATTGGGAACTATTATATGACTTGAGGTTCCCTGATTTCAAAGGAAAGTTTACTAATAGATGGATAGGGCCCTATGAGATCGAAGTTGTTTATGAAAACGGTGTAGTGAAATTTTGCATCGTCTTTTTTGATCAGATGGCTCTAGTTGTTAATGGGCATCACTTGAAAATGTAAAAGAGACCTATTTCTAAGGAAAATCTGATATCAAGTTTGATGAAGGAACTCCATATTCATGATTGAGTTCGTGTTGGCTCTTCAAGTACCCCTTAGATACTTTTCAATTTTTAGAAAATAAAAAAATCTCAATAAATGATCCAACGATGAAAATCTTCAAGCATTGTTGGCTAGTTATTCCTTGAAAATTGGGTCAATAGTGGGTAATAACTACATAATAATCCCAAGGATGAAAACCAATTTTCCAGCATCTCCAAGCGGTATCAGATTTGAAAATTGATTTGTTGGCAGTCTGGTGTCGGTAAGTTAAAAAATAAAAATAAAAAAAGAGGAAATTTGTTCTTCATATCACCAATGTGTCAAGAACTTCTATCCTTCTAGGATTTTAGGATTTTTCCTATTGCTACCCATTCTATGGCTTGTTAGGCATCGATTTGCAATGGTAAGCATTGTGTGATCAGGTTCTCCTTGGTCTAGATGGATTTCTTGTCTCTTGCTCTTCATTTTTTTATGAATTCTCTTTTTCTAATTATTATGTGAGGAACCTTCCTATCACTCTTGGGACATGTATTTGGTTCTTTTATTTTGAATTTCCTAGCTAGCTTTCATACCTATTTGGTGATGTCCTTTCTGGTGCCTTAGCCACTGTACATGATAAGTTGTCACTAGGTAGATTACACAGATGTCTTTTGTCACCTGTTGTGTTTTTTAAATTAATTTGATCCATCAAATTCTTTAGTATCCATGTTGGAATTAGTTTCTACTACTTTGATGACATGGAAGATGTTTCATGTGCCTTTTGTTTCTTTTATGTTGAGTTGTGTGTTCGTGGTACTCTATCCTTCCTAATATCTTTCCACATCATCATTTCCATTCTATCCTCCTTATCATTTATTCATCACCTCATTTCATCATCATTTCCATGTCACATTCTCTCTTCCATTCATTTCTCTGTGTGTCCCATCATCCTTCCTAGCATTTCTTCAATACATGCCATTGGATCTCTAGAGATTGTGTATTTATTATTTCTCGCTCGCCACCACTCCATCATTGGATTTTTTCCCTCCAACTCTGCATTTCAGTCTCCACATGTTTCTCGGTACAATTGGTAATTGGTAGTTTTTAATTTCCTTTTCAATTTATTGTTTGTATTTATTTTTCGAACCAAATGGTGACTTACCCTATGGATGGTTCAAATGCTTAGCTAGGGGGGGCATGTATTTGGTGTGTTTTACATAGTCATCTGTAGCATGATTATTTGGAAAGGAAGTATTTTTCACTTGATTTAGCTATTATTTGTGGTATTCTTAACCATAATTTATGGTCACTTCCCTATTCTTACCTATCATTTCACTTTAATCTGTCATTACTTCACCATATTTTTACCCTTCATCATAATCTTACGATTTCTATTTTTGAAATTTTACTATTTTACCATTCCAAAAACATTTCTTGAATATATATGTTCTTTCTTTCAACAACTCCATTCAGCTGAGGAGTTATAAGGGCAAACAATTGCCTCTTTATTCCATGAACTTCACAAAACATATTAAGCTCATTAGAGGTGAATTCACCACCTTTGTCATGCCTCAAACATTTTATTCTCAAATTTTGTTCATTCTCAATCATAGCCTTAAATACCTTGAATCTATCTAATGCATCAGATTTCTCTTTGAGAAAAGTAACTATAACTGAGGTATATTTCCAAGGTTAGTATTAAATCCTAGTGAGAAATAAAACCATAGTATAACTATGAAGCACAAAGAAGGAAACAAAGCAAAAAAAGGAACAATGTTACCAAAGCTCCTCAAAACCTCCATGATTCACCTTCATAGCCCTTATCCATTTGCTGAAAATATGTGTATTTCCCTCATATTTTTGTGAGAAAATGTGGGCCTATAACATATCCTAGCAAATATTGAAGGATTCTATATCACAATGCAAGTGAAAACTAAAGCCTACATGCAATAGAAAAACCTGCAAAATGACAAGAACTGTGAGAGTATGCAAGATGTCAAGAGATTAAGAGATGTCAAAATGAGGTTGATTTTGGCATTTTATAGAAATGCCAATTTTGAATGGAGGGCCAAGATTAAAAAATGGCAGGTTCCCTAAGAACAATGGTTGGAATTAAATGTGACAACTAGCAATTAGGGTTAGGGAAAAAATCGGTTATAATTTGAATTGAATGGCCGAGATTTGATTTTAGAAAATCAAATCAATGGTCAAGGTTGTATGTGACAAGAGGAAATTATTTGATTTATAGAGGACAATTGAATTTTTTAATTAAAAATTAATTTAATTCAAAAGTGGGGCCATGGGACAATAAATAACTAATTTAAATTATTTACTTGGTGAGAAAATAGAAAGTGGACAATTTTAAATAAATGATTTTATTTAAAATTAGAAGGAAAGTTGTAAATAATGATTTTAAATTATTTACTTGGTGGAAAATTAGAAAGAGGGTAATTTTAAATAAATGATTTTATTTAAAATTAGAAGGAAAGTTGTAAATAATGATTTTAAATTATTACTTGGTAAGAAATTAGAAAGTGGGTAATTTTAAATAGATGATTTTATTTAAAATTAGAACGAAAGTTCATAATGAAAATATTGATGAAAAATCAAATAATAAATTAAAATTATTTATTTTATAGGTTGAGTTGACCTTTTGAATTAAAACTCAATTTAATTCAAAAGTGGGACATGTGACACTGATTTTTTATTTAAATAATAATTTAATTCAAAATGGAAAGAAGGTGACAAATTAATAAGAAATTAAATAAATAAAATTTATTTAATTGTGGAAGAAGAGGATAAATGAATAATTTAATAATTAAAATAACTATTTAATTATAGTGGAAAGATGATAAATAATTAAATAAATGTAATTTATTTAATTATAGAAGACAAAGATATCAGTGACGTAATTAAATAAAAATTATTTAATTAATCAAAGAGAAAAATAAAGGATGGTAGCGAATTAATTAAATAATTAAAATTATCTAATCAATAGAAGACTTATGACAATAGAAAAATGGTATTAACAAATCTAGTACATTTTTATGTGTCTATAGTAACCCATGTATATCTAGAGTAATCATCAATCAAAACCATAAAATACATATCACTTTGTAGACTTCTCACTCTTGTAGGACCACAGAGATTTGTATAAATCAAATCCAGTAGTCTAGTAGTAGATTGTTCCTTCATCCTAAAGTAGTTTCTATCTTGCTTTCCAAATTGACAATTTTTGCAAATAGCATTAACACACTTTGTAATCCTCAATAAATCTCTCACAACTTATACACCACTAATTCTCGCCATATTATAGAAATTCATGTGCAACATCCTGTTGAGTATCAAAAATGCAGGTTTTAACCAGAAGAGTTTGCCAATCTCTTACTACACTTTTGGCCAACGTACAAGGCCAATTGATGCAATTGTACTTTCTTCTCTTTAGGTTCTACTAGACCAAGGCGGGTGAACCTAATGAATGATGCAGATTTAAATGTATTTCCTGATGCAACAATCTACCCACAATGGCAAAGGTAATGGATAGATGAAAATCACTACAACTAATCCTACTCCTACTGCACGAATGAAAGGTTTTGAAAAAAAGTATTTGTATGAAATATTATCTCTGGGTTGAGGCAGATCAGTGCCTTCTATCCACATGGGCAATGGATTGAAAATAGAAAATGACCTGTGTTTTCCTTCTCTAGTTTAATTTCAAATTGTTAGGCACTTTATAAAATAAAATCTTATGACTGGCATATAATTTCATTTATTTATGGCTTGCATAAATTGTGCTAGGATGTTTTTCTATCCTGGTTCTTCTTAAATTATCCAAAATAAATTTGTCAAACACTTTGACTTACTTAAAGGGTTTTAATTCTAACTTGAGACACCAGCAAATAAAATCACACAAAGTGAAAACATGCACCTTGATGAATCAAAAATTATGCTTGATACATTAACTCAAATGATCAAAAAAATTTGTATTGGAGAGAACCAAGATAAAATTAATACAAATCATATCATCTGAACAACTGAACTCAGAAAGGAAAACCATCAATTAAAAAAAATCATCTCCATTGATCTGTTTCAAGAAAAATCTGTCATTATTTACATTCCCAGTCCCAGAAAATCTCTCTCCTACTCTAACCCTATCTACTCCCTGCAACTAAATTTTTGAATTATTTATACATTATAATCAAAGAGTCATGCCCCTTCATTTTCCAGTTATAGCCATTTACATTCTAGTAAAAAATGGAATATTTAAATAATTTTCCTTATTGGCAATTTAAATATTTCTTACATAAGCTTAGCTCTAATACTTTAATCGCTCTTATTTATTTTACTCCTCATGGCTTTATTTAATGCCTACCACTCTACCGCAGTCACATTGTTTGTACCCCGTGGTATAGCGGTATTTTGACTTTTCCACAGCCTCCATTGTCATCTTTGATCACCCCGATGGTTATCTCCATGTCTACCGTGCTACCGCAGTGACCATACTAACTGCATGTGGTTGCATGGTACCCATTCACTACTTCCTTCCTCATTGCCTCACCGGTTGCTAATCATTTACCATGTCATTGTTGCTGACTATTCACTAACTGCTACCTAGTCACCGTGGGCACCATGGTCTATGGTTTGACCACGTGTGGTGGCACAGTAAACACTTTATGCCTCGTTAGTTAACTTCTACCCAAACATCGCCTTACTACAGATAGTATGATGTCCTACTACGGTATGGAGGTAAAATTTAGTGTGACTGCCCTTCACCGCCACCGCTATACCGCGAGCTAGTCATCAGGAAGCTACGCTAAAGCAGTGAAAATCATGTGAAGTGATTTGCAAGGGAACGGTAAGGACTTGAAATGCATGATAAATAGAGGGGGAATAAAAGGGAGAGTTTTTATGAAAAGATAGGAAAATATGGGCTCAAATGAAAATAAAACCCTGGGTTTTTTATGGATTTTATGGAAATTTGTGGGAAAACTTTAGGGTTTTAGATGGAAATTTTGGGTTCTAACAGTGGCTCCTATTGGGGATGAGTGGTTTTCAAATCACTGCAAGAATCCAAAATATATTTGGTAGAGCAGACCAAGCAAATGAAAAATGAAGGCTATGGACAATGGAAGGAATGAATAGACCAGAGATGGAAAAAGGAGCAAAATGGAGAAATGGAAAATCCTAAACTACTGTGCATGGAAGAGAATATTTAAAGAGGCATTGCTAAGAATTGTCCATGCACTGGCAATCCTTAATCCTCTACACCTACTCTGGTTCAAAAAATCAAACCACAAGGAATGGCCCCAGGCCACCCCAAAAAGAAAAGCATGCACTTTCCTCTGTCATAGAGTATGTTCTGATTAGAGCTCATCAATTTTCTTTTGAAACTATCCATTCCACTTGCCCTACAACATGTACTACCATTGAAAACCTTCAGTAAATCATTGCAATCAACCTAATTTATATTCCTTTTACCATTCTACATTTCATCATTCTCATTATCATATAAAAAATACTTATCATCTTCAGCATACAAAGTGTACCCAAATTCAACAAAACATTCATAGGCATGCTCACTTTCATATGTTGCTGAATGTGCCTGCAACTGCACTGGGACTTGAAAATCTAAATATTCCTTATGGAAATCTATAAATTCAATCTCATCAATATCTTCTAAAATAATCAAATCAAAATTACTTTCCATTTCCTCTTTATCACCAGTTGGCATTAACACACACCTTTGATCCATACAATCATCCTCATACATACTTGAATCAACAAATGCTGGACATCCATCATAAATAACATGCAAAAGAGTATCTCTATATTGCAGGCAAAAATCATTCAAGTCACATACCTCTTCTTGGACACAAATAGATCTTTGATCAGCTTCAAAGAACTCCTCATCACTATGAGAGATGCACATGGGGTCATATGAATTGTTACACATAATATCTTCACTATCAAAGCATATATAAGTTGGAGCCAAAGCTCTAGAATCATCTATATGTGCATACTTCTAGTATTTAAGAGTTAACAAATTTGAAACTTGCTCACTGTTGAGTGAACATGTTTCTGCTTCCATATCTTCTACCATGTCTCCAGCTTCCTCTTGATCTTCATAAGAACTACAACAACCACTCTATTGAAGATCAACACTCATAATTTCATCTTCGCAATTTGAAGCACAATCTGTTATGCCAGAGATACTCTCCATATCTTCATTGTTGGACAACACGATATGTTCTTCTGTTTCAACTTTTGAAGCACTATTGGTAGTATCCACATACTTTGTCCCAAGCATGGAATCAATAAACTTATTTGCTACATCAAAGGCTTTCTGTTTTAATGACTCTAACCAATAAATTGATTCAAGCTCTGATGCTCTCAAAAATTGTACAACAAATGTGGGTCTTGTGGGCCTAAAATGAGGAGGTAATTGCATATAGACATCTACCATCCCATTGTATAAAAAACTCATAGATTTTCCCTTATATCTCCTTATATCAAAAAAAACATCCACAATATTTTTGCCTCTATCTTCAATTTGAATACTTATCAAAAGTACTTTGTTGTGAATAGAGTACATTACCTTTGTTTCCAGAGTTCTCCTCAATTGCATCATGGGGCACTTGTGGTGTCCAAGATATCTTGGAACTTGCATCTTTACTATATGATGACCCATTCGATGATGTGTCTAGAATATTTTTCACTCCCAATTGTAGCAATTGTTGGTTCACTTGTAGCATCTGTTGGTCCAATTGCAACCTTTCTTGTCTCAATTCCTTCAATTCTCTTACTGACTATTGTCTTCTCTCTTCTTCTGACATCTTGAAAAAATGTGATTGCTCCACAACACCCATGCATTATTTATCAAATCTAAAACAGAGTCGCCACTTACTTTTCCTAAAGTAGAAAAATGAAAAAGATTGTTTTGGTTTTCCCTAGCGGAATCTCCAAAAAAAATGTAAAACTTTGTTGACTCTATAAATGGAAATGCTGAAAACTTTCTGGAATGTGTCCCCAGCGGAGTCGCCAAACTGTTGGGTCTCAAAAACATAGGTTTTAACCAGAAGAGTTTGCCAAGCTTTTACTACACTTCTGGCCAACGTACAAGGCCAATTGATGCAATTGTACCTTCTTCTCTTTAGGTTCTGCTAGACCAAGGCGGGTGAACCTAATGAATGATGTAGATTTAAATGTATTTCCTGATGCAACAATCTACCCACAAAGGAAAAGGTAATGGATAAATTAAATTCACTACAACTACTGCTACTCCTACTGCACAAATGAAAGGTTTTGAGAAAAAAGTATTTGTATGAAATCTTATCTCTAGGCTGAGGTAGATTTGTGCCTTCTATCCACATGGGCAATGGAGTCAAAATATAAAATGACATGTTTTTTCCTTCTCTGGTTTAATGTCAAATTGTTAGGCACTTTATAAAATAAAATCTTATGATTGGCATATAATTTCATTTATTTATCGCTTGCATAGATTATGTTGGGATGTTTTTCTATCCTAGTTCTTCTTAAATTATCCAAAATAAATCTCTCAAACACTGTGACTTACTTGAAGGGTTCTAGTTCTGACTTGAGACACCAGCAAATAAAATCACACAAAGTAAAAACGTGCACCTTGATGAATCCAAATTTATGCTTGATACATTAACTCAAATGATCAAAAAAATTTGTACTAGAGAGAACCAAGATAAAATTAATACAAATCATATCATTTGAACAACTGAACTCAAAAAGGAAAACCATCAATTAAAAAAAATTATCTCCATTGATCTATTTCAAGAAAAATATGTCATTGTTTACATTCCTAGTCCTAGAAAATCGCTTTCCTACTCTAACCTTGTCTACTCCCTGTGACTGAATTTTTTAATTATTTATACATTATAATCGAAGAGTCATGCCCCTTCATTTTACAGTTACAGCTGTTTACATTCTAGTAAAAAATGAAATATTTAAATATTTTGCCTTATTGGCAATTTAAATATTTATTACATAAGGTTAGCTCTAATACTTTAATCGCTCTTATTTATTTTATTCCTCGTGGCTTTATTTTATGCCTACCACTCTACCGTGGTCACATTGTTTGTACCCCGCGGTATAGCGGTATTTTGACTTTTCCATGGCCTCCACTGTCATCTCTGGTCACCGCAACAGTTATCTCCATGTCTACCGTGCTACTGCGCTAACCATACTAACCGCGCACGATTGCGCGGTAACCATTCACTGCTTCCTTCCTCGCTACCTCACCGGTTGCTAACCATTTACCATGTCATCATTCCTTACTGTTCGGTAACCGCTACCTATTCACTACGGCCACTGCGGTCTATGGTTTGACCACGCGCGGTGGTGCGATAAACACTTTATGCCTTGTTAGTTAACTGCTACTCGACTGCCATGCTACCATGGATAGTGTGATGTCCCCCTATGGTATGGTGGGAAAAGTTAGTGTGACTGCCCTTCACCACTATACCGTGGGCTATTTTGCAGGAAGTCGCGATAAAGTGGTTAAAATAATGTGAAGTAATATCCAAGGGAATGGTAACGACTTGAAATGCATGATAAAATGGACGGGGAATAAAAGGAAGAGTTTTTATGCAAAGATAGAAAATATGGGCTCAAATGAAAATAAAACCTTGGGTTTTTTATGGATTGAAATTTGTGGGAAAACCTTAGGGTTTTAGATGGAAATTTTGGGTTCTAACACATCCTATGGTGCCATAACCAAATTTTATTAAGTTGAGTAAAGTAATGTCCATGGGTCATGCCACAATAATGGGTTACACTTTTTGGCCAAACTTGACATTGAAATCAACATTTTTCAGAAAAAAAAAAAAAAAAACTTCACTTTCTGACACCTATAGTACGTAAACTGTTAGGAATTTGAAAACTATGTAAACTAGTGATTTGTGAGATTTTTTCTGTAGATTTTAAATGTTTTTTTTTTTTAATTGAAATGAAATTATAATTTTTTGTGTATCTCCTTTGATAACTAGTTTTTAATAGTAAACAACATTTTTAAAAAGTGGTGTGTACTTTGGCTAGCATAACCTTTTTTCTAAAAAGGATAAAATTATGATTCTTTTGAATTTGGCTAGTAACACTGGTGTTTAGTGCTTTCATTACATCTCATAATGTTTTGTTGAATATTTTTCTTTTAATTAAGTTTTGAAGACAAACCAATTACAATTTAGGCATAGGTTCCCTTCGGCTTGCATAAATTTTTTGGTATGTATTGAAATTCATTTTTTCTTTTTTTGTTGGAACAAGGACATCAATACCTAGTCCGTACATATTTTTCAATTTCTTTTCTCAAATTTACTAATTTTCCAGAAGGATTTTTCATCAAACTTGATGTTTCATGAAAAACCTATTTTTAGTAAAACTAAAAAATAAAATATAAAATTAAAACATAATATATTAAATTTATAGTTTTTGGAAAGCATGTTTCTATCATTACAATCCTCCACCTTGTTTTATGAAGTTGAACCCATTTGTACCTCCTTCTTGGACTTCAATAGTTTAAAAATGCATAAATTGTGAAATGGTGGAGGGGGAGGTGAAAAAAGGGGGGTTCAAATGAACCCCCTATGTGGTGCAAGTGGGGGTTCATTAGAAGCTGGAGGGGGTGGAGGGGGGACGAGGGGTGCGGGGGTTAATTTAAATGGGGAGTTCATTAGAAGGGGGGATTCATTTGAATCCCCTTCATTAGAAGGGATAAAAGCCATTTTAAATTTTTTGATGGGAATTTCTAATTTTTCTTCATGGAAAAAATTGTAACCCACTATTGTGGATTTACCCCCATCAACACCCTTAAGTTGATAAATGTTTCCTTCAGACTTGTTTCCAACAAAAATCACTATTCTAGATCTTTTCCTGATTTTACATCTCATCCTTAAATACAAGATTATATCCTTTACTACATATGTGTCCAACACTTAACAAATTATGCCTTAAACCCTTAACATAGTAGACATTATTAGTATTATGCTTGCCATCAAAACTTAATCAACCTATCCCACAAATATTAGCACTAGTATCATCTCAAAGCTTAACTAAGCCTCCATCATATTTTTAAAGATTAACAAACTTACTCTTATCATTAGTCATGCGATGTGAACAACCAATATCAACAACCCAATAGTTCTTTTCTTGTTTAGCATGGATTGCAAAGATCACAGTATCTTGAAATTTCTCCAGAGCACTTTCCTTCACCTATCTCTCAATATTAGAAGAAGTATATTCATTATTTATATCCAAGAACAAGCACTCATCATCATCAAAATCTCTATAATCAAAATCTTCATCATAAATACTAGCATCTGCATTTACATAATGTGCTCTCTTAATCATCTTCCCTTTGTTTTCTTTGCTTAATCTATGTTTATTCTTCTTAGCTCTTTTCATACATCTTGAAGCATAATGACCAATTCCTCCACAACTAAATAATTTCAAAGGAAACTTACCCTCATGCTTACCGAGGCCCTTTCTCATCCTTATTACAAAGTTAGCTTCTACTTCATCGAGGTTCTCTTCATCTAGATCTTCAACACTTGTAGCCCTAAAACTAGTTTCTAACTTTTATTCATTTCTCAAGCTAGGATTTATCATTTAAAATGATGTTAGAGGGTATGTGTAGGATCATCCTAGAAAAAGAGGACCTTAAGTGGTTAAATATTCAGAAAAATTAGAGCTATGCAACTTGACATAAAAATTTGAATAAGTTATCTATATTATTTCAAAAATATGTAAGAATAGAATCTGTAGAAAATTGAATATAGTTTCTAAACTACTAGGTTTATTTTTTTTTTAAAATCTATTTGGTGATAATTTGAAATTTCAATGCAGTAGTACTTAAATTTTAGGGAAAAAAGAAGAATTAAGTGTCTGTTTGACCACCCTAACCACAATAAAAAGATAAAAAAAAATTATAAGATTTTAGATATAAGTAGAGGACTCATGTCTCGATGTGATGCATATTTTTTTTAAAAAAATTTCCAAGTAAATAATTAATTATTAATTTTTTTATTACAACTTTTAAAAAATATAAAAACTCATATGTTTGACCACCTTAACTTGGTCAAAACTTCATGAAATTCATTTTTTTTAATCCTATAGTATGTGAAGCATATAATGTAACGCATGTTTTAGATTCAAAATATGTGATACCATTTGAAAGCTATAGATGTTTTTCAATCAACCTATCAATCAAGACTTTAGTCGTAATTCAATTAGAAAATGAATAATAATTATTTATTAAATTCAAAGTAAAGCATAATTTGTATTGGTGGAAAGCTAAGAATATCCTTTAAAAACCCTTTTCATTTCATCAATTTTGGGTTAAAAAAAATTCGTTAGCCACATACCCATCATGATCCTGCACATACCTTAGAGTACCCAATAACTGATCTTTAGCATAAGTTTTGTAATCTATAAATTATTCAATAGAAGATACCTTTTCACTATATGCATCAGGGAGAGTTCTAAGAATCTTCTTCACAATCTTGGATTCATCCACTGTAGCACCAATTCTTTACATTCCATCAACCAACTCATCCACTCTTTGTACATATGATTTAATGTTCTCATCTTCAAACATATGCAAGAATTCAAATTATACCTCTAAGTTATGTAACTTTTCTCCCTTTAATTTTTCATCTCTTTCATAAATATTTTCCAATGTATCCTATACCTCTTTAGCATTATTTAGACTTTGTACTTTAATTAATTTAGAATGTGAAAGACTATTCTTTAGAATAAATTTTTTCTTATATTTAACTTCATGCCTCTTGATTTCATCAGTTGTACTTAGACCATTGGTAGGAGCATTGTATGCATTCTTATAAGATTTCTCAACATCATATCCATAGTATTCCAACTATGCTTCCATCTTTGTCTTCCAAATGGCGTAGCTAGTCCCATCGAACGTAGGACACTCAATAGTGATCTTTTTTGCCATCCAAGACCTTCCTTAAGCAATTAAGCTCTTCTCTAAGGAACCAAGCTTTGATACCAATTGTTGAATAAGACAATTGAGATGGGGGCTGAGTTAGTTATGACAAATTTTAACCTTTAATAACTTCCATCGAAGATTAGATCAATTATCATTCAAAAATCCTTTACTTTGCTAATATGATTAATCATTAAGTGCAAAAGAAGAAACTAAGAAACACCACACAATAACACCATATTTACAAGGAAAACCCAATAAGGAAACCACAGTGAATTTTATCTCATAATATATAGAATATAAAAATCGAATACAAAGGCTCATTGCCAGAGAAGGCTCACTACCAAAACAAGACTTATTGTCTAGAACAAGACCCATTGTCCAACACGAGATAACCACCTGGAGGGCTCACTGCCACAAAATTATAGAGAAGATAGATGCGAGTTGCTACAAAGAGAAAAAATCTCAATACAACAAAGAATTCCACCAAAATTCTCTCACAATTGGGTATGTGCACGATCATGAATGGCCAAAAAGTGGCAATATGTAAGTGATATGATGGTTCATGTGGCTGACAACTTTTTTTTACCCAAAATTGATGAAATGAAAGGTTTTTTAAAGGATATTTTCAGCTTTCCATCAATATAAATTATGCTTTACTTTGAATTTAATAAATAAATACTATTCATTTTCTATTTGAATTATGACTAAAGTCCTGATTGATAGGTTGATTGAAAAAAAATCTATAGCTTTCAAATGGTATCATGGTTTTTCAATTTGAAACATGTGTCACATTCTATGATTCACATACTATACTATTAAAACAAATGAATTTCATGAAGTTTTGACCAAGTTAAGGTGGTCAGACATAGGATTTTTTATATTTTTTAAAAGTAGTAATAAAAAAATCATAATTAATTATTTACTTGGAAAAAAATTACCAAAAAATATGCATCACATCGAGACATGAGTCCTCTAATTATATCTAGAATCTTATAAAAAAATATTATCATTTTATTGTGGTTAGGGTAGTCAGACAAACACCTACTTCTTATTTTTTTCCTAAAATTAAAGTACTACTGCCTTGAAATTTCAATTTTTTACCAAATAGATAGTTTTATTTTTAAAATAAACCTAGTAGTTTAGAAACTACATTAAATTTACTACAGATTCTATTCTTACATGCTTTTGAAATGATATAGATATTTTTAAAAAAATTGTGCACCATGTTGCCTAACTCTGATTTTTTGAATTTTTATTGCCACTTAAGTGTCTATTTTTTCCATGATGATCCTACACATACCCAACTTGCAAACATGCTTGAATGAGAGAGTACACCTTCAGCTAACCGCCTCTAGAAACTCACAAGTAGATTTCACATTGATCTACTCAAACTTGCATCACATACACACTGTTTCACATCTATCTCACATCTATATTTATTACATTCATTCTCTGCCTCTTTCTCAAACATATCAAATTATATTTATACCATTTTAAACTTGGAAACTTATACAAAGTTGGCCACATACTATTTTTATTTACAAATTTAAATTAGGTTGGCATGAAAACATTCTACAGTAGAATTAGAAAGAGGCAAACCCAAACACCCACTTAATGAGGACAAAAATAAGTCCCAACATACCTCAGCACACTTCCATGAAATTTGTAAGTAGTGTTAAATGCATGGTCAACCAAAACTAGTGTAAAACACATAGATCAATTAAGCATATGCTACCTTAACACGATCCAATCTTATAGGTTAACAAATCTTGCTTGAATGCAACCCCATCAACTTATCCTAAGAACCGCAAGTCATAAGACTCGAACAAGAAGAAATCCAAAGCAACTACATTTTCCTTGAAACTCACCCAAATACACAGAAGAGCAGAGTTCACAACTGGTGAATATAACTTGCACTATACAATTATCCAAAAACCCAAAATCTGGATATAACATCTCCCAAAAATCATGAACAATATCTTAGATCCTCACTACCATAGTATCACATTCCGAATAAAAAACCAGAGCAAACACTGAATACCTACAACCTTTCTTTATCATAATTTTCTCAATATCCTTGACATATACAACCAATAACCAACATACATGATATCAATAACAACAACCAATTGATAACCAGTTAATCAATTGACATCACTGACAACACCATCATACTTGTAACAATCTCCCCCTTTGTCATTGATGACAACACATGATGTGAAAATCCATAAAATATAGCACAAAAACTCTAAACACACATTCTCATGATTTTACTTTCTCCCCCTTAATAGATAAACCTTTTTCACATGATACTATTTATCTCCCCCTTTGACATCAATGGAAAAGTCAAAATAAATTTAACATTTTTTCCCGTTTGACATTAAGAACCTTACTAGTACTAAATAATCCCCCTTAGGAGTGTACCCAAATAATTTTTCAATGACAACACAAGATACTACCTAATCCCCCTGAGAGGTAGCCACCAAACATAAGTCGAGAAGAAAGGTCTATAGATCTACCAAACTGATGCATTTCCATATGCATCTAGTTCAATAAGGGAGGGGCAATGACCCCTAACTTATCCTAGAGGCACTCAAAAGTATTTTTAGGAAGACCCTTAGTAAATATGCCAGCAACCTGATCCTTTGTAGGTACATACTCAAGTTTTACTTCATTCTCCACAACCTTCTCTCTAAAAAAGTCATACCTTATAGACATATTCTTTGATCTTGACTGCATCACTAGACTATTTGAAATTTTAATTGCACTTGTATTATCACAAAAGATAGAAATGGGATCATCATACATTACTCTGATATCCTTCAATGTTTGTTTCATCCATAAAAATTGTGTATAATAAGATGTTGCAACAATATACTCAGCCTCTATAGTGGATAAGGAAACTAAATCTCTCCTTTTACTCAACCATGACACCAATTTACAACCAAGAAAGAATGCACCACCACTTGTACTTTTTATATCATCAACACAACCTGCCTAATCTACATCTATATAAGTACTTAGTGTAAAAAAAATATCCCTACAATACCACAAGTCATAATCAAAAGTGCCATTCAAATATCTAAATATCTTCTTTACAGTAGCAACATGTGTTTCTGTAGGATTTTCTTGAAATCTATCCATAAGACAAACTACATGCATGATATTCAGTCTAGTAGCAGTTAAATATAATATTCCTCCAATCATAGATCTATACTTTCTTTGATTAGCCTTAGGTGAATCATCATCTTTACTCAATTTGCAGTCAGTCACCATAGGCGTGCATACAAATTTGGAACCATCCATCCCAAACTTCTTCAACATTTCTCTTACATACTTTGACTATGAAATAAAAATCACTTTCTCTATTTGATTGATTTGTAGCCCAAGAAAGAATAAATTTTTAAGTTGAATTTCATTACATTCTTACTATGTAAATAACAAAAGGTTTTTTATTGCATTCATACTATTTTATAAAATTACAAGTTGGAGAACATTGGTTGTTATGAAACCTACAACCCACATACTATTGTAAGACCCTCTACACATAAATACCCTATTGATCAGTCATGTGT
This sequence comes from Sequoiadendron giganteum, assembly GCA_007115665.2. Taxonomy (NCBI): domain Eukaryota; kingdom Viridiplantae; phylum Streptophyta; class Pinopsida; order Cupressales; family Cupressaceae; genus Sequoiadendron; species Sequoiadendron giganteum. Next base: position 417,168,965 of record CM021110.1, on the reverse strand, counting down.
TGGATCAATTTTTTTAGTTTTTTATACCTCGCACTTGGAACTCCTCCTCATGATTTCCACGCTTTAGCTTTGAATGTGTAAAATAAAATAAATGACAACCCACATTGTGTTTTCCAACCTACAATTATATTGTGCATTTTTTGTTCCAATCATATGAAGAAACTGAAATATAATTTTTCTTCTAAGTAAGAGTTGCTATAAATTTTTAAGGTGAACTTCAGTACATTATTATTGTCTATAAAACAAAAGGCTCTCATTATAAACATATTGTCTATGTTTAATTGTAGGTTGCAAAACACTGGGTGTTATAAAATCTACAACCCACATACTATTGTAAAACACTATACATGCAACTACCCAGTTGCTTAGTCACCCATTAGGTCAATTTGGTTAGTTTTATGTATCCCCACCTACGAATCCTCCTCAAAATAACAACCCTTGAGATTTGAACAAGAAAAATGAAATAACTCACAACCCATTGTGTTTTCCAATCTGTGATTATTTTTATCATATGAGGAAATTGAAATGCAATTTTTACTATAAGTAATAGTTACAGTAAATTTGGAAGGTGAATTCCATTACATTATTCAATCTAAATAACAAAAGGTTTTCCTTACAATCATACTATCTATGTATAATTAGAGGTTTGAAAACACTAGGTGTTATGAAACTTGTAACCCACATACTATTGTAAAGCACTCTACACATAACAAGCCAATTGGTTTGTCACCCCTCAAGTTTGTGTATTTTTTTTTCAATCATAAAAAATAAATTAAAATATAGTATTACTATAAGTAATAGTTGCTATAAATTTTGAAGGTTCCTTACATTACATTCCTACTATCTAACTAACAAAAGTTTTTAGTTACATCCATATTGTTTTGAAAAATTGCAGGTTAGAATACAATAGGTGTTATGAAATCTTGCAAGCCACATACAGTTTTAAAATCCTAAACATGCAAAAACCTGATTGGTTAGTCATCCCTTAGCTTAATTTGTCTATTTTTATGTATTACCCACCAAAAACCCCCCCCTTCTCTCCACCACTTATATTTGAACATACAAAATGAAATAACTCAAAAACCACTATGTTTTCCAACCTGCAATTCTTTTGAGCATTTTTTCTCAATCATATAAATAAATTGAAATAAATTTTATACTCTAACTAGGAGTTGTTATAAGCTTTAAAGGTGCATTAAATTATCTTACATAGATTGTTTTGGGAGGGAGAAATAAGTACCAAATCAATGGTGACTTTGCACAAACCTCGTGTGCATAAAACCTTTTTCATTATGTGTAGCTAAATGTCAACAACCCACATTTTTATGTTATGGAAGGGCACACCACTCAAGTTTTGAAAATTAATCCTCTTGATATATTGTTAATTATTGAGGAGGTAGTGTGTGCTAGAATTTATGAATTGAGAATGCAATCTACTCTAAAAAACTTGAAAAAAAGAAAACCAAAGAGAATTAGATAGATAATGTATTGACTAAAGAGATTATTTCCACTCTTGTGAAGTTGAGGAAGGAGTGTGTATGATATATGCAATGGGAAAATGAAATTAAAAAACTAGAGGCAACATGTACTAGAATCTATGAAATGAAAAAAGGATTGTACTCTAAAAGCACTTGGAAAGAAGTAGACCAAAGTGAATGTGATATATATTGTATTGACTAAAGAGATTATTCTTTCCCTTGAGAATTTGAGGAAGGTGTGTGTGTAGTATGTGTAATGGGAAAATGGAAATGTAAAAATGGAGCAATATGTACTAGAATGTATTACATTTAATGAAAAAGGAATCTTCTATAAAACATTTCAAAAAAAAAGACCAAACTGAATGAGATAGATAATATATTGATTGAAGAGATTCTTCATGCACTCAAGAAGTTGAGGAAGGAGTGCGTGGAGTATGTGCAATGGGTAAATGACAATGCACAACTCAAGGCAGTAGGTACTAGAATGTATGAAATGAAAAAATAATCTTCTCTAAAATCACTTGAAAAGAAGTAGACCAAAGTGAATAAGATAGATAATGTATTGACTAAAGAGATTATTCCTACTCTTGAGAGGTTGAGGAAGGAGTGTGTGTAGTATGCAGAGAGGGAAAATGGCAATGGAAAATCCAAAAAACTCAAGAGGTTTTGTATTGCATATGAATTTGTTCAAGGAAAGAAAGTGAGAGATGATTCTATATGTGGAGTTGAACAAACAAAGTCAAATATTCTTAAACTTAAGAATTCCATGGAACAGATACAAATAGAAATAGATGAAAAGGAGATGAAAATAACAGATGTAAGTGTAGAAAAAGAGATTCAATTGGGTGAAGACATGAAAGTATTATCTAGAAAGGTAGACAAATTTTTTAAATAACTTGTTAAAAAAACATCCGCATTTTTTGATCAGAAAGACACTCCCAAAGCTGAGAAAAAAATTGTTGCAAAGCTACATAAAATTATTCGACATTAATAATTGTATCCAAGAAATGGATTTCATTGTCCTAAGGGTTGATGAGGGAGTAGTTGATCTAAAGATTAAAGTAAAAGATATGAAAAATAAGTTAGAAGATCATGGAAAGGAATACCAGGGGGTGTTAACAGGTAAGAGTAGTGGGGATGAGGGAAAAAATCTTGATGATCAACTTGTAGATGCAAAAGCAATAGTTGCAAGTGTTGAAACTAAAGAAAAACAATTGAAGACTAAAATTAACCATTTAGAAAAATAATTAAAAGATAAGAAGAAGATTTTATCGTCAAATAGAATAAGATCTTAATGTTATTCAAGGAGAGCTACAATCTAAAAGATAGGAAGTTGAGAAAATAAAGATAATAATGGAAGGTGTTGCATATGAAGAAGGGTGTATGGAGACATTAGAAAATGATTTTTTGAAAGAATCTGAGGCAGTTCCAAAGTTGAAGGTTGATATCAAGCACCTTGAGGCTTAATTAGGAAAAGTTCAATTTATCTATAATGATCCTATAAAGCATTTTGATAGATCAAAACTCAAAGGTGTTGTTGCCCAACTGATTAAATTTAAAGATGCCTGAACAATAACTAAATTAGAGGTTGTACTACAAAAGTAAATTTGTTTAATGTGGTAGTGGATACATAAAAAATAGGAAAGATACTACTTGAAAGAGGAAATATACAAAAAAGAGTAACAATTATCCCTTTAAATGAAATCCAAGACCATACTATTTCATCAAGAACTCAAGAATCATCAATCAAACTAGTTGGTAGTGGAAGCACAAGGCTAGCACTATCTCTTGTTTCCTATCAAGATGAAATTGATGTAGCTATGGAATTTTTATTTTGTAGTACATTTGTTTGCAGTAATTTAGATGCTGGAAAGGACATTCATTTTCATAGAGATATGTATGATCTCCAAGTGTAACTCTTGAAGGGGACATTTTTCAGCCAAGTGGTCTTCTTATAGGTGGAAGTTTCAAGGGAGGAGGAGAGTTATTAAGGTGGATTCATGCATTATTAGAGGTAGAGTTTGAGCTTTTTATTTATAAAAATAAGCTAGCAAGAATTGAAGAAAAAATTGCTACATTGTTGTCATTGCAAAAGAAGTTTTCACAATTGAAATCTCAGCTACATCTCAAGCATGAAGATGCTTCTCATTTTAAAAATAGATCTCAACCGAATGAGCACCATACATTGAGTGAATTGGTTACTAGAATGGAAAAGGAGCTTAGAATGTCCAAGATAGAAGCATTAACAAAAGATGAACTTCATAAGATTTTTGTTTCTTGAGTTGTTTCCCTTGAAAAGGAAATGGAAGATTACAATTTCATTTTAAATATTAATATTTACAAAATATTTGAATTAAAATATAAAAGGTAGAACTTTTCATATTCTACATAGAAAGGGAGGTTTTCTTTAGTAATTGATTTTCAATAATCAGTTATTCTTTCGGAATAAGGAATCTCTACGTAGGGAGGGGAATATTCAGTTATAAGAAAAGAGAGTAGTAGCTGGGATTTTCAAGCATGGATTTTGTACAAAGAGAAGGGAGAAGTTTGTGAACTTCCACTATATTGAACAAATGAGGATATTTTTTGGATCTACGCATCCTTTCTATTCTCTTTATATTATAACTTTTCTTGTGTTAATTTATGTAATTAATTTTTAATATTTCTCTAGTATATTTGGGTGCACCTATATTTGAAAACCAAATCTATGTGTCTGGAAGGTTTTATGTTATTCATAGGAATAAGATACAATCACTTTTATGCATGTTCACATACTTGGAAGGAGCTACTGCTTGTCTTATTCATAAATCATTCGTGGGTACTTGTTATTTGTGTGTCATTTGTGTCTATTACCTTTCATTCTTAGTTTCCTTTGAGGAATCTAGGTGATGTTCATATATACTCCATAAGGGTTTTCTCTTTTCTTCTTTTGTAATTGCCTTTCCTGCTTTCTAGTAATAATAATACCCCACTTTGTAGAGGGTTTTACAATAGTGTGTGGGTTGCAAGTTTCATAAAATCATCAACTCACAACCCACTATGTTTTTCCAACCTCTAATTATTTTTTGCATTTATTTTTCCATCATATCAGGAAATTGAAACACATCTTTTACTATAACTAATAACTTTGTAAATTTTGAAGGTGTCTCTCATTATATTCGTACTCTCTAAATAACAAAAGGTTTTCATTACAATCATATTTTATATGTATAATTGGAAGTTGGAAAACACTAGGTGTTATGAAACTTGCAACCCACATTCTTTTGTTAACCCTCTACACGTAACAAACCAATTGGTTAGTCACCTTTCAACTCATTATCATTAGTTTTATGTTTTCCCCACCTACAACTCATCCCTAAACTCTTCATCCTTGAGCTTAGAACAAGAATAATAAAATAACTCACAACCCATTGTATTTTTTCAACTTGCGATTATTTTGTGCATTTATTTTTCCATCATATGAGGAAACTAAAATGCAATTTTTACGCTAGGTAACAGTTGTGGTAAATTTTTAAGGTGCCTTCAATTACATTTGTACTCTATAAATAAAAAAGGTTTTCATTATAGTGATACTATCTATGTATAATTGAAGGCTGGAAAACACTGGGTGTTATAAAACTTGCAACCCACATACTATTGTAAAACCATCTACATGTAACAACCCAATTGGTTAGTCACCCCTCATCTCAATTTGGTTAGTTTTATGTTTCCCCCACCTACAACTCCTTGAAATATCCATCATTGAGCTTTGAATAGGAAGAATGAAATAAATCACAACCCACTGTGTTTTTCCAACTTATGATTATTTTATGCATTTATTTTTCCATCATATGAGGAAATTGAAACACAACTTAAATTACTCTAAGTAGTAGTTGTGCTAAATTTTAAAGGTGTCTTTAATTACATTCGTACTCTCTAATTAACAAAAGGTTTTCATTACAATCATATTGTCTATGTATAATTGGAGGTTCGAAAACATTGGGTGTTATGAAATCTGCAACCCACATATTGAAATTGTGAAACCCTCTACATGTAACAACCCATTGGTTGGTCACACCTCAACTCAATTTGGTTATTTTTTATGTTTCCCACACTTGTAGCTCCTCCCCTAACTCTCCTTCCTTGATATTTGAACAAGAACGAAATAACTCTCAACCCACTATGTTATTCCAACCTACAATTATTTTGTGCATTTATTTTTCCATCAAATGAGAAAATTAAAACATAATTTTTACTCTAAGTAAAAAATGTGGTAAATTTTTAAGGTGCCTTGCATTATATACATACTCTCTAAATAACAAAATGTTCTAACTACAATCATATTATCTATGTATAATTGTAGGTTGGAAAGAATTGGGTGTTATGGAACCTACAACCCACATACTATTGTAATTTACCTTCTTTATGTAACAACCTAATTGGTTACTAACCCCTTAGGTCAATTTGATTACTTTTATGTATCCCCCACCTGCAACTCCTCCCCAAGCTCTCCACCCATGAGCTTAGAACAAGCACAATCATATCACTCACAAACCACTATGTTTTTTTAGCCCACAATTATTTTGTGCATTTATTTTTCAATCATATGAGGAAATTGAAACACAATTTTTTCTCTAAATAACAGTTGAGGTAAATTTTGAAGGTTCCTTTCATTACATTTGTACTCTATAAATAAAAAAAGATTTTCATTACAATGATACTATCTTTGTATAATTAGAGGTTGGAAAACATTGGATGTTATGAAACATGCAACCCACATACAATTGTAAAAACATCTACATGTAGTAGCTCAATTGGTTAGTCACCCCTCAACTCAATTTTATTATTTTTATGTTTCCCCCACCTGTAACTCTTCTTCGAAATCTCCACCCTTAAGCTTTGAATAAGAAGAATGAAATAAATCACTACCCACTATGTTTTTCCAACTTAAGATTATTCTATGCATTTATGTTTCCATTATATGAGGAAATTGAAACATAATTTTTACTTTAAGTATTCCAGTTGTGGTAAATTTTGAAGGTGTCTTTCATTACATTCATACTCTCTAAATAACAAAAGGTTTTCATTACAATAATACTAGCTATTTATAATCGGAGGTTGGAAAACATTGGGTGTTATGAAATCTACAACCCACATACTATTGTAAAACCCTCTACACATAACAACCCAATTGGTTGGTCATGCCTCTACTCAATTTGGTTATTTTTATCTTGCTCCCACTTGTTGCTCCTCCCCAAACTATCCACCCTTGAGCTTTGAACAAGAATAATGAAATAACTCACAACCCACTGTGTTTTTCCATCCTACAATTGTTTTGTGCGTTTATTTTTCCATCATATGAGAAAATTGAAATATAATTTTTTACTCTAAGTAATAGTTGTGGTAAATTTTGAAGGTGTCTTGCATTACATTCGTACTCTCCAAATAACAATTATTTTTACTACAATCATATTATCTATGTATAATTGTAGGTTGGAAAACATTGAGTGTTATGAAACCTGCAACCCACATACTTGTGTAAAACCCTCTATATGTAACAAACTAGTTAGTTACTAACCCCTTCGGTCAATTTGATTAGTTTTATGTATCTCCAACATGCAACTCCTCCCCAATCTCTCCACCTTTGAGCTTAGAACAAGCACAATCTTATCACTCACAAACCATTATGTTTTTCGAGCCCACGATTATTTTGTGCATTTATTTTTCCATCATATGAGGAAATTGAAACACAATTTTTAATCTAAGTAATAGTTGCAGTAAATTTTGAAGGTTCCTTTGATTAAATTTGTACTCTATAAATAACAAAAAAATTTCATTACAATGATACTATCTATGTATAATTTGAGAATGCAATAAACTTGATGCTATGAAACCTGCAACAAACATACTATTGTAAAAAACTCTACAAATCATAGCCCAATTAGTTAGTCACCCCTCAGGTGAATTTGGATAGTTTTATGTATCGCCAACTGCAATTCCTCCTCAAACTCGCCACTCTTGAGCTTTGAATAAGAAAAATGAAATAACTAACAACCTACATTGTGCTTTCCAACCTGCAATTATATTGTGCATATATTTTTCGATAATATGAAGAAATTGAAACATAATTTTTACTCTATGTAAGACTTGTTATAAATTTTGAATTTGACTTTCATTACATTCGTATTGTCTAAATAACAAAGGGTTTTCAACACATCCATATTGTTTTGTAAACTTTCAAGTTGCAAAACACTGGGTGTTATGAAACCTATAACCCACAAACTGTTGTAAAACCCTCTACACATAATAGCCCAATTGGTTAGTCACCCCTCAGGTCAATTTGGTTAGTTTTATGTAAACCCCACCTACAACTCCTCCCTGTGCTCTCCACCCTTTAACTTTGAACATGCAAAATGAAATAACTAACAAACCACACTATGTTTTCCAACCTGCAATTATCTTGTGCATTTATTTTACCATCATATTAGAAAATTGAAATGCAATTTTTAGTTTGCCTAAGACTTATTAATTTTGTTCACGGTTTCTTTGATTACATTCATACTATCTAAATAACAAAAGTTTTTCAAGACATTCATATTATTTTGTAAGATTTCAGGTTACAAAACACTGGGTGTTATGAAACCTGCAACCCACAAACTAGTGTAAAACCCTCTATGTGTAAAAACCCAATTGGTTAGTCACCCCTCGGGTCAATTTGGTTAGTTTTATGTATCTCCCACCTGCAACTCCTCCTCGTGCTCCCCACCCTTTAGATTTAAACAGGTAGAATGAAATAACTGACAACCCACATTGTGTTTTCCAATATGCATGTATTTTGTGTATATTATATCAATAATATGAAGAAAAAAAATTGAATTTTTACTCTATCTATAAGTTAAATTTTTTAAAGGTTTCTTTCATTACATTTGTACTAAGTAACAAAAGGTTTTCAGTACATTCATGTTGTCAATAAAAATGTAGGTTGCAAAGCACTGGGTGATATGAAACCTACAACCCACATACTATTTTAAAACCCTTTACAAGTAACAACTCGATTGGTTAGTCACCCCTCACCTCAATTTGGTATGTTTTATCTTGCAACTCCACCCCATGTTGTCTAACGTTTAGCTTTCAACATGTAGAATGAAAAAACTCACAACACAGAGTGCTTTCCAATTTAAACACATCTTCTCGAAAAAAAATACTTATTACAATTTAGAATGCATGTCTTACTCATGTCAGCCTCTAATGCCCATGGGTGCATAGAATCTAGACAAAATTATAGCTTCTCGTGCAAGCCATTAGGTCGACGAGTTTTATGGTGAAACTCCTCCCCACAATGTTGATTACTAGTAAAACGTGGTAAACACTCCCTGACAACGTTGTTATCTCCTCGTTTATGTCGTCGTAACGTTTCCACCCATCTCCCAAATTCGTCACTTTTATCCTCCATTTTGGCAAGCCCTGCACTACGTTGTCCGATCATGTTATGTATATGTTTATGTATGTTTTCTGCATTTTTTTATGTTATCATGTCTAAAACGTGCATTTTTGTAGGAAGATTAGCTGCGTCCATTCAAAAATGAGTCTATTTTGACCAACATTTGATTATTTTTCTATTTACATTTGAACTATTTATTTACAATATATAATATAAATATATGATAAAACTGATTATTATAAACACAAGTACTATAACAATGATTGAACTCTACATTTACTAGCCCCTCCCGTACAAATTTTATAAAACCCAGCAAACACCAATGAATCCTCTTTCGTTTTCATAATTCATGAATCGTATCTATTTATTCCAACTCATACGGTAAACCTGGATTTCGTGGTCCTCCGTGTCAGAATACTAAACCACTCTCTCATTCGCATGGGAAACGTTACTGATAATGAATGACAAACTAAGAACTATGGACATTTTACTGGCAAATCACTTTACAAGGCACAGTGAATGTGTGGTTAAAATAAGCCAAAACGTCTTCGTGGACCTCATTCTCCTAGTGCAATAATTGTGTGGTCATTATTGAGCTATCCTTTATCACGGGTTCCGACGACAGCCCGAGTTGTTTGAATTAACAAACAATTTAATTCACCATCTATTGACTTTTAGGTAGTGCTGATGACAGTCTCCTTATCGCTTCACCGACTTCATAGGCATCTTGGCATGGAAGCCAGTTGTTAATGGAGAAAGAGGAAAAACGGAGAGGAAAATAATTGATAAATATATACAGTTGGGAGAACAGTAATGGGTGGTGCTCATTCAGCATGGCAGTGGCCACTTCCATTTGTGTTAGGTGGTGTAGGGAGTGTTGTTCTCCTAATAGCATGTGCTTTCATCATTTTAGCCTGCTCTCACTGCAAAACTTCCCTCAGCTATGGCAGCAATACTCCTACTTCTACTGCTAATTCTGCTATTCGCAAAAGTGGAATGATAATGAAATTTTGTGATTGTTCAGATAACGTGGAGGAGAAGATAGTGGTGGTCATGGCTGGTGATGCCAACCCCACATATATTGCTACGCTAACATCAGTTTCAAGGCTTCAGTAACAGATTGTTTTTGCAGGCGGAGCATTTTCTTTTATAGGTTTCGATTTCTTTGTAGTTAAAATTTCTGGGTATTTTGAAAGTCATTTCTTTACGTCTGTAAATAGAAATCCTCTGGTTCCCAAATTGAAGCCGTGCCTTTGCGCAGCAATTCAAGCTCACAATTGTAAGTGTGTTATGGATGTTTATTATCATAATATTCCCAGAATATAGATTCTGTCTTCCTATAATTATGTAATTTATCAACTCAATTACTGTATCACTTTAATGCATTTAAACATATTAATCTTAGAATTGTGTCAAGAAGCAGAGAAAAGAAAAATATATCGAAGTAAAAACTTCAATAGAAATATATTTATAAGATCTTCAACATTTGCCTTAGGGGAGCCGTGTCAAAAGTTTTTAGAAAAGTTACTGATTAAATGCTATCCTTTAATCTAGACTAAAGGAACATACTTGAATTTTTTGTTTGACTGCAGCTATTTTGAACTTCTCTAGCCTTTCTGAATCTGAAGCCACTTCAACAGGCGAAGGCTTTTTTCCTGATTTAAAATTCACTACTATTTACCACATCTAAGGGCTTTTTTCATTGGACATGGCTTAAAGAGCTGCATCTAAAAATTGTAAAGAGTAAACTAATTTTAATGTTTAGTTGATTTTGGATGGGATATATTTACCAATAGCTTCTGTGATTGGCTCTTGTAGAGGACCAATTTTGATGTCAACTCAGTCAAAATGAAACTCAAACCAAGACGAGACATATATTTTCAATTAGAGAAAAAACAGAATAAAAACAGTAATGTAATTAGAACAAAACAAGAATATTATACCTCCATTTCATCTTCTTGATGTGCTCTAATGTGAGTGGATGTATTGTGATATAATGTGGATACTCTTTGCATGTGATTATCTTATTTGATGACATGTGAGTATTATGAATGTGGATTTTTAATGTCCTTTGGGTAAGCCTTCTTAAGTAGACATTCCAAATTGGAAGTGGAGGATGGAGATTGAATGATGAAATCATGAGCTACAATTTTTTTATATGGGTGTACATCCTAGCTTGTTAATAAGTGGTAAGATGAGATGAGATACACTTGACGAAGGGATGTTATTTTCTTAAGCTATAGGATGAAATGAAATGCAGGAAAATGACAAGAGATAGAAGATCTATGCAAGTGGAGGGAGAAGATTAGTTTTGGAATAAAGGGTCAAGATTTCTCCATGTTCCATGCTCACACATGTGAGTAAGGAATGGGAACAAGTGGCTTGAGAAGGCATATGTAGAAGTGGAGGGCCCAGAGTACTTCATGGATTTTGATGGAACTCTCGAATTTTAGTTCCATTTGTTTATCTCTGCAAAATTTGGGCATTTTTAATGTGCCTAGACTTAGGGTTTTTCTCATGGCTCTTGCCATTGGAATTTTCTTGCCCTATTTTAAAAATTCCTAAGTCTTTAGCATGGTCGGTGTTTTGTTCTATCATTGACCTTCTGCTGCCCGTTTCTGGACATCCTAAATTTTTTTGAGTCATTAACATTTGTGGGGTAACTGACCCCTCATACCTAGGTTAGACGTTCTTATATTTTATAAGGTCTATCAATTAACCTTAGTTGGCCTTTACATCCTTTGAAAATATTATGTTCTAAGTTCTTGAGGCCTTTTAAAAGTCGTCCTAGATGGTCCCCATCTTAAAAATACGTAGGAGCACGTGCTAAATCCTTCACTTAAAGTTCCGTTCACCATCTCCTCTACAACTTATTGTTGATAGACTTTAAGTTGTGATCTCAAATGAGCGATGAGCGATGAGTAGTGTCTTTGATTTTGCGCATTGCAGATTTGTTTTGGATGTTCAAATTTGTATTAGCGAATGCACGATGGACCTATTCTACATGTTATCGCTAGTATCTCTTGTATTGATAATTGATCATATGTTTTGTAATATGGATTAGTGATACGTGATGGCCTTTGGTGCTCTTCTCTTGTCTTATCACTCATCATGGATTTTCTTTGAGTTTTGAGTTTTCAAATATGCGATGAGCGATGACCTCAAGGCTATTTGGTGTTTGTTTCATCACTCATCGTGGATAGTTGTGCGATTTTTTTGTTCGAGTTGGTAATGAGCAATGGAGTGCTTTGTTCAGGGTTTCCTTTCGTTGATCCGAGGTGTTCTCGTAAGCGATATCTCTAGTGCCTTAGATTTTCATGTAGGTACACTTGGCATAATAAGGCTTCATCGTTGGTTTCAAGATGTCATTGATATGGTCTAGATTTTGAAATATGAATCAGCGATGCACAATTTTCATGCAGATTCCCAAAATGAGTAGTGACCCAACAGTCTGATTTTCATCATGCCAATTCCCTCGTCACTGATTCAACCCTTTAGGGGTGGGGAAAATCAGTGATGCACGATGGGACATTCCAAGGAATATTCTCTTCAAATGTCATCTTTGTGTACTTCGCCAATATAAATGAAAATGCATGGATCAAGGTTGGCGATGCATTCCAATTGTTAGATCGTGGATGACTAATGAAGATTAAGGGAGGACATGGCAAATTTTGGGGTGGTTTCTCCATTTTTTAGAAACAAGTTGTAAAAGGTTGGAAACGGTTTTCTAGGTTGCCATTGATGAATTTTTAAATCCTCAAATATCAACGATCTAGATTCAAAGCCGAGTTGTTGAGTTATCAACTCACTCGCATGATGATCTCTTCAATCATTAATTGCTATATGCTCCAAATCGTCTATTTAATGTAGATTGCTTGCCGTTTGATCTCACCATTTTCAGTTTACAGAGAATGTGAAATGTGGTTCATTGAGGGAGTGTGTGAGTGTTGAGTTCTCAATTGTAGAGGATATTGACATTTTTATCCTGGGTGAGTTGGTCTTTTGTGTGAGTTGTGTCCTAATTCATGCTTGATTTTTTCTGGGAGTTTTATATTTCTGGGGCTTGTTGAAATTGTCTGAGTTTGTGGGTGTTCTTTCCTACAATTTTAATTCAAGATTTAATGTTGGTTGTTTTCACTCAATTTATATTTGGTATAGCTTCTACCCTATGTTTTGGAAAATGGGTAAGTCGAGTGAGTCAATTAAGCCAGCTAGGAGGTCTAGACGGCTCAATCTGTTTGATTTTCATAAAGATATGTCTGTAAATGAACAAGAAGACCTTGGGACTTCTATGATTCCAAAGGGAAAAAAGAAGGCCCATCGTCAAAAGAAGAAAACAATTGTCCAAAGTACCTAGAATTTGAGAAATACGACCATTTTAGAAGGATTGGTCAATTTTAAGGACAAGGAGTTGGCTAAGCCTGCAAAGAAGGCCAAGAAATAAAACTAGAGTCACAAGGCTTGCTTGGGAAAATATAATTCTCCCATCATTCTCTCTGATAGCCCTTTTTATGGTGGAGATGACACTATCTAGGGATACAAACATTACCTTCTCTCTCTAGTGTCGTATGATGACTCTGACGATGATGTAGTGATGGTTCCTCTGGTTGCATCATGAAAAAGGAGTGGTTGAGCTTGCTCTAATGCTGATGACCTAGAGTAGCATCTACTCCTTATTGTTTTTTTCAATGATACCATTGCCACTGCATCAGGATTGTTCTCTTCAATGTGTTTGTGGTTTTGTTTCTTTTACTCTTCCATGCTGATGTAGATGTCTTCTGGCAGATATTCTTTTTCTAGGAGTGTGTGAGTTTTTGCCTCCGTTGCTGGTGAAGAATATTTTTGCACGACGTGTATGTTGCAACAATGACTAATAGTACGTTGTGGGTGATGTGGCTACTTTCCTTCGACAACTTTTGGAGAATTTTATCTTTTTCTTTCCCCTGTTATGCAAATGATTACATATAATCATCTGGGGGAATATCATGAATGCTGTTGAAATTGGTTTTGAAATGAAATGTGAAATTTAATCGTAATTCACTTGGATGCTTGTTGCCCCCTTATTGTATAAAAGGGATTTTAGGGCTGATTACGAGGGTTCGAGTTTTTTTCTTATCTCAGAATGGTCTAGGTGAGCATGCTAAGCTCAAAAGGAAGCATAAATGTAAATAGGTAGACTGATGAACATACAACGAACAAGTTTAGGGTATGAGTCATGATGTAATGGTCTTAAATGGTTTTGTAGTACAATCAATAATAGAAATATTAGTTCTAAAATATATGTTCTCCTCTGTAATTTCCTTGTAGATTATGAATGAAATTGTTAAAGATATTTTCATTTGTCTTCTATTGTTTAAACTAAATGAATGATTTTATTTATGCTTCAGTTCAAAGGATTGATTAAATTTTGAAGTAAGGTCATGGGTTTGTAAGGAAAGGATATAGGATTTGGTAAGACGCTATGTTTTAGACAGAGTGAATTGAATGCTACAAAGTAGTATATCAATAACCCAAAAATTACTAGGCTGAATTGTTAGGGTATTACTGATCAATTATAAAGGTGACTACATCATCCTATGGACAAGGCACTAGTCCCTTTCATTAGCTTATCTTAGAGTAAGTTGAGTTAGTAAAACACCTAGCCAGAGGCTTAGAATGATAATGAAATCATAAAAGCTTTCAATTATAATATTCCAACCTGAAGTGTTGCATTATTCCTTGCAATGGATGATAGTTTATTGAAAGGTCAACCAAAGCTTTGATGAATATTGCCCATTTTCACTTTGGAGGAATTCATCTGTGTATAGAAATTCTCTTGTTTAAAGGAATATCACATGAGCATGTTTAGGATTACCCTCCTTGGTCTCACAGAGCTTGGAGTGAAGAAGTATGGGCCTTAGAATCCTTACGCATTGGCCAATCCTTACCCTTAGTAAGAATTTAATTATGGAATATTCATAGGTGATGGATGAGATCAAGTTTGGTTCATACAAGATAACCAATAGAAATAGCGACTCCGTTAGGCATGGATTTGAGAAAATTCGCATAGAAGATAATTTTCAATTAAGATTCAAAGTATTTGCTAGATAATTATATTGCTCAACCTGGCTTTGTGTCAATGAGTCAAGCCTCTCGGATATTAAAGGAGTTTGTTGTGTTTCCTTTGTAAATTTGCACATGCTATCAAGATTTGTCACAATTTCATGAAAATTGGTATAAATTCCCACTAGAAGTGGGTGGCCACACCTAAAACTCTATGTACCATTGTAAATTGTTTTGAGAGATTCTAGTAAAATGGAATGAAATTTTTTTGGAAATAGGGAAGTGTATAGGACCTATGTGTAACTCTGTTGATTGAGGAGGTTTGAAGTGGGATTTATTGGTGAAAGAAACTTCATATTGTGAATGTTTGGTCCTCTATAAAGTGTGTGGCGACTCTATGCATAAGAACCTGAGGAAAGCATAAAGAGGTCTATAGATCTACAAGGTTTACTAGTTAGAGACACAATTCATGAATGGTTACAATATATCCAAGTATTTTTTCCCTACCTTGGTTTCAAGAAGAATTAAATTTATGAGAAATCCATGTTGAAAAGGTTTGGTGAAAATTTTGTTTCCCTATTATGTGAATTAAGCACAAATAAAGGAAATAGTAGTCCTTTTGCATACTCCTAGGGTGTAATGTGTAATATCTAAGTTGGGTTGAAGAAGTATGCTTACTCTTGAATTGTGTTTTTAGGAAAAAGTTTTTAAAGGATGGATATGTTTGAGCTTTAAAATTATGATTAAAATTAAGGAATAAGGTAGTAGATTATCGACTGTGAAGTTGATTTTTGAAGTTTGAATAAGGGTACAAGAGAAATGTATCACTCCCATGTATATCCTTGTGGAACATCAAGAAAAAACATGCAAGGCATGTGCAGCCCTTATCGTGCCATCAAAAGAAGTTCTCTATTGAGAGATATAAGCCATTAAGTTTTAATGGTATTCAAGGTTTTCCTAATGAGATTCCTAATGATATTAGGAAACATTTTCCTAAATTTATAAGGAAAAGTCATGAGTCAACCTCTAAACACCTAAGTGTATTCATAGATTTGATGGGTGACTTTGAGATAGATTATGAGGATGTTGTCATGAAGCTCTATGCTCAGCATTTAAAATAAAATGCTAGAGACTAGTTCTCATATTTTCTTGTATATTTTGTAGCTTCATGGTAGATTTCATGGAATAATTTGGTGAGAGGGTTAGTCCTAGTGAGGTAAGAAAAAGACTTCTAGAAATCTGAAAGGATGAAGATGATATGGTTCCTACTTTTAACTTGAGATTCATAAAAGCAGTAAGAAGTATCCCTGAACACCTAAGGCTCGGTGATGCAAAGTGTTTAATAGTATATCTAGGTGCATTTGATAATGAGATGAGTTATTTGATAAGGGATAAGGAACCCAAAATATTACATCAGGCCTATGACATTGCTATGGATATTGAAAATATCATGAAATTTTTAATGATGAAGGGTTATATGGCTGCAAGTGCTTGTTGTCTTGATGCATGCCATATAAATGGCATAGATAATGATGAAAAGAATGACTAGAGTGATGATTTTCTTAATTCCTTATCTAGTTCATCATCACATCATGTTAATCATGAATGGATTCAAGATGAGCTACAACAAAAGTTGAGTGATAATGATCACACATTGTTCAAAATATCTAGTATGAAGAGACATGAAGGGGAACTGGCCTATGAATTGCTAGCAAGGTTCTTGGATTCCTTGTTGGAGATCCCTAAAAGGTTATGACTTGAAGATTCAATTTGTATTGACATAATATGTGACATTTATGAGCGAGGGCTTAGTACTTTACCTAAAGAATTAAAACCTTAAGATTTTGATCAAATAATTGGTTGGATCAAGATTACCGAGGAGGCTAAATGTGAATATATGAAAAATATGACGTCCCAGGATGATAGGGGTTCTTCTCCTATTGTTATTAATCAAGGGTTTATTCAAGAAATGGATAAAGAAATTGTAGAAGAATAATATCCATCTAGTAATGTAGATGATGGTATTGTCATACTTATAAGTATTGCTCATGTACCTTTAAAAGTGGGTAACCAGGATAGTGAACATGAAAATATTGATTTCTCTTATAAGAAATATGAATCTATTTGTGAGATTAACCTGAGGGCATCCTTCTTCCCTGAAGAGTTTAGTTGTACGATTACTCATCAGGTTGTTCCTTTGCCAATGGATGAATAAATCTCATATGATGGATTTATGAAGTACAATCCAACTGTATCCAACCTGGAATACCCTCAAAATGTGGTCGACAATGAGGTTCATGATAAGGGTTTCTGTATTTAGGATTTTGAGCATGAGGTTTATGTTAAGAATGATGGGATTGGTGATTCTAGTTAGCGAGGTCCTATTTTTGAATGCTTGTATAAAAAAAAATGGAATGTACAAGTTTCATCACATAGACGGACATGATAGTTTTCAGCAAAGAATATGTTAAGGAGACTTGTTTTGCTGAAAATGAGGAATATTTAAGTTGCAGGAAATCATACCATGAGAAAGAAAACCTATCAACTGATGGTGCACTTGAATATCTTAATACTGATCACATCAATTTTGAGTTAGTAAACTCATCCTTTGAGACTTTTTGTTTCAATTTGATTAATGATTTGAAAGAAGGATGGGAGTGTGTTGATGATCCTAAAACAAGAGTATTATTTAATGCCAAGGAAGGTGTGTATAGTTCCTTTTGTAGGAATAACCTTGATGAGAGAAAAAGTGCTATGGGGATTTATAAATCAGTTTCTCGAGGAAGTGAAGAATATGGAAGCACAACTGGTTTATACTACTATGATGAATATGAGCACCAATTTAAACAAAAGCTTGTGTATGAACATTTTTTTTCATCACACAAAGTTAATGTGTGCTTAATGTGGGATAGAGGTGTTGGATGTTGTGAACGACTTGCTGATATGTGGTTATCATTGATGCCAACACTATTAGCATGAATGTCTTTAAGACTCTATATGTCGAGGCTATTCAGAAAATTGTAATAAAACATGTTACTAGTTGTTTGTGAAGCATTGAAGATCAGTATGGTAGAAAGTTCAGAGTGTTGATAGTGAGGTGTTACAGATTAAAGGGTTTGTTTTCAAGCCTATCTAGTTTCTACTCTGAAAGCTTCAAAGGTGCACATGAAGATTTGAGGAGGTTATAAGTTTCTATGTTCTGACAACCATTCTGTTACTATAAATGTTGTTCATGGAAGAAGATAATGTGATTCTAGTAATATGAGTTGTTGCACATGTTCATGTGGTGTCATTTAACATTTTTAGATCATGTTCTATCTATGTTGCATGTCCACATTGATCATTCTGCTCGCGATCCAATATTTTCTCTTGTGTGTTCATGTTTATCATGTTCATGGCCGACAAGGTGTTTGAAGCATGTTGTGGATCTTGCAGGAAGAATCTTTGAAAGTGTTTTGTGTTCAAGAACATTTTTTTGGGTCTCTACTATGTTGTGGCCGACCTTGGTTGATGCGCATCGATAATATTTATTATTTTGGGCCGATAGTTTGTATTCATTCTTTTATTTTGTTGAAGCCGACATAAAGCAATGTAATTTCTTGTTGCAGATATATATATGGGATTATTTATTTCAATTGAGACATGTATGATGTGAAGTGTGTGTATTCTGTGTGTGAATAAATTTCAGATCATTCGAAAGCAGATGCAAGTGTGAAGAAGAGTGAAGGAGAGTGAAGAAATGTTCATGTGCCTAACTGAAACTATAATCAAGCATTAGCAGATGCTACTTTCTTAGTTCAAATTCTTCAAATGGATTTAATTTGAATATTTTTTGTAAGACAATGAGTCTTCCTTTGAGCAGTGAGCTCTAGGCAGTGTACCTATATGCATGTGCATTCCTCTTATATTCTCCTTATAATGTTAATAGGGTATAACTTGTGGATTAACCTCCTTCTTGGTTTTTCCCCTAATAGGGTTTCGATGCAAAAAATCTTGGTGTTATGTGTGTTTCTAATGTGTTGTTGATTCATGTTTTCACTATTAAAAATCAGATCAAAGATTAAAGGGTAATAAGTTTAATAGGTCTAAAATTCTGCTACAACTGATTCACCCGCCCCTCTTAGTTGTTTGCCCTTGTGTTGCCAACAAGAGGCTATATGACAATGACCTTGGAATTCTAGATGTGAAGTGGAAATGTCACTTCAAAGGGCTAGGTCATATGCCTCTGAGTGAAAATGCTAAAATGAATGTGTATGATGGTTTCCAGTTTAATGAGAAAAATGAGTTTGATATCAGTCTGTATGATGATAATGATCAAGTGGATTATGAATGTTCTATTTTCCATCTAGTTGGATGAACATTTGGTGAAATATAATTATAAAATGAGTTAGATGGAATGTTACGTGTTGATCATGTATTAGTATTTCAGTTAATGATCAGTCACAGCTCACAGAGGGACATGAATGAAAGAGATGATTATAAGTTCAAACACATATCCATAGTAGTTTAGTGCAGTGGACACAACATGACCAGCTAGTGGGTGGTTCATGATAGTGTTTTCAGCCTTTCCATGATGCAAGCAGTGGAAAAAAAGGTTTTTGATAGAGGTAAGAAACAATTTCAAGGTTGGGAGGCCTAGGGCCACTAAGTAATGGTAAAGCTTGATAAAGTTGCAAAGTACAAGTTGAAAGCTTGCACCTCATAAGAGGCTTCAAGAGTAAGGGATATTGGATCTCTTGGTATGTCCCTATAACTTATGTAAATATTGTACATGTGTTGTTTGCTTTGGTCTAGTTTTCCTACCTAGTCCCTGTTTTTTGGTTCTCTATGCTCAGTCTACTTCACCTTAAATTTTGGATTCTTACTCTATTCACTGAGGAACAGATGTCCCCAACTAGAGCCACTGATGGAACCACTAAATTTTGGTTACATTTTTTTATCTTTACAAAATTTGGCCATTTTTAATGTGCTTAGACTTAGGGTTTTGCTCGTGGTTCTTACCATTGGAATTTTCTTGCCCTATTTTAAAACATCCTAAGTCTTTGGCTTGGTTGATGTTTTGTTCTATTGTTGACCTTCTACTGCTCGTTTCCAGTCATCTTAAAACATCTTGAGTCATTTACACTCATGGGGTAACTGGCCCCTCATACCTAGGTCTGATGTTCTTATAATTTATAAGGTTTATCAATTAAACTTATTTCGCCTTTACATCCTTTGAAAATATTATGCTCTAAGTCCTTGAGGCCTTTTATATGTCATCCTAGATGGTCCCCATCTTAAAAAAACTTACTGGCACATGCTAAATCCTTAACTTAAAGTCTCATTCACTGTCTCCTCTATCACTTATCGTTGATAGCTTTTATGTTGTGAACTCAAATGAGAAATGAGCGATAAGCGGTGTCTCTTTGTTTTCATGCATCACAGATTTATTTTGGATGTTGAAAGTTGTATTAGCGATGTGCGATGGACTTGTTCTACATGTTATCACTGATATCTCTTGTATCACTACTTTCTCATATGTTTTGTAATATAGATTAGTGATACGTGATGGCCTTTGGTGCTCTTCTCTTCTCTTATCGCTCATCACAAATTTTATCTGAGTTGTGATTTTTCAAATGCAGATGAGCAATGACCTCAGGTCTCTTTGTATTTTGTTTCACCACTCATCATGGATGGCTGTGTGATTGTTTTGTTCAAGTTGGTGATGAGTGATGAAGTACTTTGTTCAAGGTTTTCTTTCACTGATTCGAGGTGTTCTCGTAAGCAATATCTTTGGTGCCTTATATTTTCATGGAGGTACATGTGGCATAATAAGGCTTCGTCACTAGTTTCAAGATGTTGCTGATATGGTATATTTTGAAATATAAATCAGTGACACATGATTTTCATGCAGATTCCCAAAATGAGTAGTGATCTAATGGTCTGATTTTCATCACGCAAATGTCCTCATCGTGTATTGACCCCTGAATGGGTGGGGAAAATTTGTGATGCATGATAGGACATTCCAGGGAATATTCTCTTCAAATATCGATTCTGTGTACTTCACCGATATAAATGAAAAGTCACAAATCAAGGTTGGCTATGCATGTTAATTGTTAGATCACTGGTGACTAATGAAGATTAAGGGAGGATGTGGCAGCTTTTGGGGTGGTTTCTCCATTTTTTAGAAATAAGCTGTAAAAGGTTGGAAATGGTGTTCTAGGTTGCCATTGATGAAGCCTTAAATCCTCAAAGATCGATGGTCCAAATTCAAAGCTGAGTTTCTTAGTTATCAACTCGCTCATGTGACAATATCTTTAATAGTTAATTGCTACATGCTCCAAATCATCTATTTAGTCCAGATTGCCTATCGTTTGATCTCACCATTTTCAGTTTGCAGAGAATGTGATGTGTGGGTCATTGAGGGAGTGTGTTAGTGTCGAGTTCTCAATTGTAGAGGATATTGATGTTTTAATCTCAGGTGAGTTGGTCTTTTGTGTGAGCTCTATTCTAATTCATGCTTGAGTTTGTCTAGGAGTTTTATATTTATGGGGCTTGTTGAAATTGTCTAGGTTTGTGGGTGTGATTTAATGTAATTTTAATTTAGGATTTAAGGTTGGTTTTATTTGCTCAATTTAGATTTGGTATAGCTTCTACCCTATGTTTTGTAAAATGGGTAAGTCGAGTGAGTTAATTCAGCCAACCGCGAGGTTTAGATGGCTCAGTGTGTTTGAGTGTCATGAGGATATGTTTGTGGATGAGAAGGAAGTCCCTGGGACTTCTATGGATCCAAAGGGTAAAAGGAAGACTTGTCATCAAAAGAAGAAAACAATTATCCAAAGTACCTACAATTTGAGAAATAGGACCATTTCAAAAGAATTGGTCAAGTTTAAGGACAAGGAGCTAGCTGAGCCTTCGAGGAAGGCCAAGAAACAAAACAAGAGTCACAAGTCTTTCTTGGGAGAATATAATTCTCCCATCGTACTCTCTGATAGCCCTTCTGATGGTGGAGATGAGACTGACTCAAGATACAACCATTACCTTCCCTCTGGTGATGTATGCGGACTCTAACGATGATGTAGTGATGGTTCCTCTGGTTGCATCATGAACAAGGTGTGGTCAAGCTTGTACTGATAATGATGAACCAAAGTAGCGTCTACTCCTTGTTTTTGTTCTCGATGATACCATTGCGACTGTATCAAGATTTTTCTCTTCAACATGTCCATGATTTTGGTCTTTTACTCTTCCATGCCGATGTGGATGTCTTCTTGTGGATATACTTTTCTTAGGAAGTGTGTGAGTATTTTCCTCCATTGCTAGTGAAGAATATTTTTTCTCGATGTGGATGCTAGAAAAATGACTAACGATACCCTATGGGTGATGTGGCTACTTTTCTTCGACAACTTTTGGAGAATTTTGTCTTTTGCTTTCCCCTATTATGGAAATGATTACATATAAACATCTTGGGGAATATCTCAAATATGATTGAAATTATTTTTGAAATTAAATTTTAAATGTAATCATAATTCAACCGGATGCTTGTTGCTCCCTTGTTGTATAAAATTTATTTCAGGGCTGATTACGTCGATACGAGGGTTCAAGTGTTTTTTCTCAAAATGGTCTAGGTAAGAATGCTAAGCTTAGAAGGAAGCATAAATATAAATAGGTAGACTGATGAATATACCAGGAACAATTTTAGGGTATGATTCATGATGTAATGGTCTCAAATGGTTTTATAGTAACATTAGTAATAGAAATATTAGTTCTAAAATATATGTTCTCATGTGTAATTTCATTGCAGATTGTGAATGATAGTTTCATTTGCCTTCTGTTGTTTAAAATAAATGAATGATTTTATTTATGCTTCAATTCAAAGGATTGATTAAATTTTGAAGTAAGGTCATGGGTTTGTAAGGAAAGGATATAAGATTTGGTAAGAAGCTATGTTTTAGACATAGTGAATTTAATGCTACAATGTAGTATATAAATAATCCAAAAATTACTAGGTTGAATTGTTAGGGTATTATTGATCAATTATAAAGGTGATTCCATCATCCCATGGATGAGGCACTAGTCCCTTTCATTAGCTTATCTTAGAGTAATTTGAGTTAGTAATGCACTTAGCTAGAGGCTTAGAATGAGAATGAAATAATAAAAGGTTTCAATTATAATATCCCAACCTAAAATGTTGCATTATTCCTTGCAATGGATGATATTTTATTGAAAGGTCAGCCAAACCTTTTAGGAATGTTTCCCATTTTCACTTTGGAGGAATTCATATGTGTATATAAATTCTCTTGTTTAAGGGAATATAACATGAGCATGTTTAGGATTACCCTCCCGGGTCTCACAGAGCTCAAAGTGAAGAAGTTGGGGCCTTAGAATCCTTACTTATGTGTTGGTCAATCGTTACCCTTACTAACAATTGAATTCTAGAGGATTCATAGGTGAGGGATGAGATCATGTTTGGTTCATAAAAAATAACCAACAGATTTGAAATAGATGGTGGTGATTAGAGGAAAAGGTATTTTGGCTTCAACTGAAGGGGATCCCCACCAAAATTTTTATGATGGGGATGATGTATAGGACCTTCTAGGTATCTTAATAGCTATCTCTCCCCATAAATTTCATTAGGAAAGAGATCTCAAGGTGTAAATATTGACTTTCAACCTCAAAGGTGAGTCAATTAGACTTGGATCTCAATCATTAAAATGATATGATAGATCTAAAACTAAATTAAAATGATTTTATTTGCTTAATTTTTGGATTCGATTGCGTAGCAATTTTTGCATCAACATATCAGATCACACTCTATGATCCATCATCGGGGTGAAAAACAAAGAGAACAAGGAGAATTGGATAGTTCCAGACCAAGACTAGCCTTAAGTTACCAAAGGAGGAGGGGAAATGAGGATGCATGTAAGGGTTCAGGAAGACATGACAATTAAAACTTAAAAACACAAAAGAAGTAAATACTTAGAGAAGAAAAAAGAAACAACTAAAACTTGGGACAACTTAAGAGAAAAGGAAGAAAGGAGAAAAACACAATAATGAAGGAAGGAAGGAACAAATTTTTTTATTACAATCAATATTAAATAGCCAAAAAATAAAATTAGAAGACCATGAAGGACAAAAATGGAAATTTCTAAAAACGTACAAAACATATACATTCAATCAAACAAAAACAAAAATATATACATATACATACATATACATATATACATGCATAAATGTACATATACATATAATTACATGAACACAAACACAAACACGTACCAAATACAAACCCACAAAAACACACAAACATATACAAAAATAGACAAACATATACATAAACACAAACACATACATGCACATACATACAAATAAAAACCTAAGCATATACCCAAAAACATAAACTTCAAAAATGAAAAACCAAAAATGTAAAATAAATACAAACAAGAACGCACAAAAATGCATACCAAAACCAAAATATGAAAGAATTATTATAATTAATTAAGAAACAAAAATACAGGATAAAGAAAGACATAAAGGAGAATTCAAAATATACAAATGCATACATAACCAAACATACAAAACCAAGCATACAATAGAAACAAAAATTACAAACACATAAAAAATAAATAAAAAAAATAAAAACCAACAAAACAAGTACATAAGCAAAAATAAATAAAACAACACTAAAAACAACACACAACTAAAATTGGACAAGAGAAAAAGACACAAAATAAGAAGACAAAGAAGGAAAAAAAAGGAAATGAACCAAGATACATATACAAACAAACAAACAAACAAACAAACGGGTATGTGCAAGATCATGATGGGCCAAAAAGTGGCGATATGTAAGCCATATGATGGCCCATGTGGCTGATGAATTTTTTTTTACCCAAAATTGATGAAATGAAAAGGGTTTTTAGAGGAGATTCTCAACTTTCCACCAATATAAAGTATTCTTTACTTTGAATTTAATAAATAATTATTATTCATTTTCTATTAGAATTATGAATAAAGTCCTGATTGATAGGTTGATTGAAAAACATCTATAACTTTAAAATGGTATCACATTTTTTGAATCCAAAACATGCGTCACATTCTATGCTTCGCATACTATAGGATTAAACAAAATAAAAATTGAATTTAATGAACTTTTGACCAAGTTAAGGTGACTAGACATACGATCTTTTATATTTTTAAAAAGTTGTAATAAAAAATTCATAATTAACTATTGACATGGAAAAAAATTATAAAAAATATGCATCACATTGGGACATGAGTCCTCTACTTATATCTAAAATATTATAAAAAAATATTATCATTTTATTGTGGTTAGGGTGGTCAAACAAACACCTACTTCTTATTTTTACCTTGAAATTTAAATACTACTGCATTGAAATTTCAAATTTTCACCAAATAGATTTAATTTTTTTAAATAAAGGTCTAGTAGTTTAGAAACTACATTCAATTTTATATAGATTCTTTTTTTAGATTTTTTTGAAATAATATAGATAACTTATTCAAAGTTTTATGTCAAGTTGTCTAACTCTGATTTTTTGTCTTTTTATTGGCACTTAAGAGTCTATTTTTTCCATGATGATTATGTACATACCCAAACATAAACCCACAATTAAATGCAAACAAAAATTAAAAAACAACATAGACACACAAAAATATTTAAAAAACTAACCACAAACTTACAAAAATATAAAATACATGAACCTACAAAAACCCTAAACAATTGAATAAAGTTAAAGAATACAATTAAATCTACAAATAAAAAAATGAGAACAAATAAATACAAACATATAACCAAAAAAAAACTGAAACCAAAACCACAAGCCCAAACAAGAACAAAAAAACCTAAACCAAAATAAAGTAAAAAAATAAACAAGAAAAAACACCAACACAACAAAATACATAAACAAAAAAAATAAAATAATAAAATAACTAAAGTAAAAACATACGCACACTCAAGTGACATCACAAAGGAAAACAAGAACATTAAAATATTACAAACCGAAAAAGGAATAATAAATGAAATAAAATAAGAGGACAAGAAGAGAGAAAAAAAGGAGATACATAAAACAAAAACATACAAAAACCTACAAAAATTCACAAAAACAACCAAAACATAAATACAAAACAAAAAAAGCAAGATAGGTGAAGGAGATGCAAGGGAGCTAACAAAAGGAAGAGGGAAGGGGTAAGAGGGATCTTGGGCTAGAAGGAAACAACATAGGAGCTAAGAAGAGGAAGGGAGTTGGAGGGATTTTAGGTTGGCTAACAAAGGATATCACGATTGACTCAACTTCCACCTATCATCATGATTGAGGTTCAATGGGTGGTTGTTAATTTTGATGGATTCTTTGAGTTTTCTTCTGAATAACTGTAAATACCTTTTAATTGCTACCAGTCAGGGTTTCATACGAAAGAATTTTTAAATTCTTATTTTCACTCCATCACTTTTCTCTCTTCAAATACTCATTTTCAAATGACTTAGACATATGTTAAGTCACTTATAAAACCTTTTTGAAATAACCTAATTTGCTTTGAATGCACTAATTTGAAGTTAGGCGCAAAAAACTAGGTATGTGCATGATCATCATGGAAAAAACAAGCCCTTAAGTGGCAATGAAAATTCATAAAATCAGAGTTAGGAAAATTGACATAAAAATTTGAACAAGTTATCTATATTATTTCAAAAATATGTAAGAATATACTATGTATAAAATTTAATGTAGTTTCTAAACTACTAGTGTTTATTTAAAGAAAAAAAACCTATTTGGTGAAAATTTGAAATTTCAATGCAGTAGGACTTAAATTTCAAGGAAAAATAAGAAGTACAAGTGTTTGTTTGACCACCATAACCACAATAAAATGATAATATTTTTTTATAAGATTTTAGATATAAGTAGAGGACTCATGTCCCAATGTGATGCATAATTTTTTGTAATTTTTTTCCAAGTAAATAATTAATTATGAATTTTTTATTACAAATTTTAAAAAATATAAAAAATTGTATGTCTAACCACCTTAACTTGGTCAAAACTTCATGAAATTCATTTTTTTTAGAATCGTATAGTATGTGAAGCATAGAATGTGATGCATGTTTCAGATTCAAAAAGTGCACGATACCATTTGAAAGCTATAGATGTTTTTGAATCAACCTATCAATTACGACTTTAGTCATAATTGAAATAGAAAATTCATAAGAATTATTTATTAAATTCAAAGTAAATAATAATTTATATTGGTGGAAAGTTGAGAATCTTCTTTAAAAACCCTTTTCATTTCATCAATTTTGGGTGAAAAAATGTCGTTAGCCACATGGATCATCATATCACTTACATATCACCACTTTTTGGCCCATCATGATCGTGCACATACCAAGCTGATAAACCCTAACTATAATACATTGTCACCTTCAATTACTATATAAAATTTCACATCTTCATATTTTCCATTGATGTTTTCATGAATAGGTCAAGCATATCGAGCCACATCTCATATACACATGTTGAGGGCATCAACACCATATCTTTGGCAGGTGCATAATGATTATCTATTCAAAATACTCCTGAGATAAAGCTCTTAATTTAGTTCTCGGAGGAAACATCTACACCAAAAGTTGGCATAAACTCATCCTTAACATCATTGTCCTCTTTATTTTTCCATATATTTTTCATCTCTTTCTCCATCTCTATTGGATGAACTTGTTATGCCTTGCATAACCACCCCATCTTTTGCCTTAGTCAAAATGGGTCCCCCTTTGTTATTTTTGTACGTAGTTGTTTTTGAAACAAAGTTTGGAGTCTAGTTTTTCCAATACTTTGTTTTTCTTTGGTTTCTCTATCGGAATTGGAACCAGAATAGAATCAGGTTCTGAAAGTTCTTTTGAGGCTTGTTTTTGGTTCTATCCCAACAGTCTTTTCTTTTCCTTTGTTTTGGTCTTTAGCTGAAGTGGAGCCGGAGTGGGAATTAGGATGGTTGTTATCAAAATTTGCAAAATCACAATTTATTTTGATCCCGCCTCCGCTTTTTTTATTTTCGCTTAGTCTCGGTCTTGGTGTTTTGTTTTATTGGGTCGGTCTTTTACTTTACTTTTTGTATTTTTGTTTTGTTTTTAGTTGGCGGACCCGGAGCTGGAATGGGAATGGGGTTTGGAAATTTTATAAACTTGAGATTTTGTTTCCATTTTAGTTCTGCCCCCGCCATTTTTTGTCATTGACTTTTTGATTGAAGTCGCATTGTTATGAAGTGGTTGTTCACTTTTAGTTTCGACTCTGCCTTTATTGTGCTTTAATGCATTAATGACAGCTTGCCCGTGTAGGTAGAAATTAACATATTTATCTTTATTAAGGGTTAAATTGATCATTATTGTTATTGTTAAAGATCTAAGAGCACGAAAGAGCAGTAGCAGAGTTTGTTTGAGCAAATTGATCGAGATAGAGAAGGGATATTGTGTGCGAATCAATTCAGAAAGTTAGCTCAGGTTTGTTTGCATTTGAGGTAGGTTTCTTATCTTTGTTGTTCTTCGTTTCATTTACTGTTGTGTGTTTTGTATATATGTTTACCTGTGCTTTGAATCGCGTTGTTGTTATCGTTTCATTTTAAACATTTTGTGATTCTTGGCATGCTGGTTTGAATGGGTCTTTTATATTATTGGTTGGGTGGTTTCTTTGTTTCTGTTTGCTTTTATTGTCATTTCATTCTATTTTTAGGGCACCGTCGCTTTCATGTCTTAGTCGTGATTGCGTCGTGTTTGTTTTTGGTTTGCAGTAGATTAGATTAGATTAAGGGTTTTTAATGGTGTTTGTTAAAATTAGAAATCTACAGCGAGGTAGATTAGAGATTTTACGGTGAGTTAGGGTAGATTAGATTTATTGTTTAATTAGGGTTTCATTGTCTGGTAAAATGGCAAGGTTTAAAACCCGTGCCCTAGTTTTTTTTATCGGGTTTGTTAGATTAGGGTTTTGTTGGTCTCTGTAATCACTTTAAATAAGATTTAAATAATGGCCCTAAAATGCAATTATTCTCCATGGTCATATGAGTGTAGAGTTTTAAAGCTCCTTTTCCATTTTATAGCGATCTACGTTTTAAATCATGAAGTTGTGTTGAAAATGAATAAAGTATTTGATGCCGTCATGATTAACATAGGCGGAGGCGGGATAGGAATAGATTATGGACCTAAGAGTTTTGTTTTACAAAAGGCATCGATTCCATTTCTATCCCATTTTCGATTCTGAGTTCTAAAAGGTTTCCTTGAAGTATATAATAACATAGGCAGAGGCGGGATTGGAACCGATCTTGAAGTTAGGAATTTTTTTTTGCGAAAGTTATCGATTCCATGTTTCATCCTATTTCCGGCTCCGCGCATAATGGGAAAGTCTTTCTTCAAAGTAATGATGACCAAATCGGAGGCAGAGGTGGAGTGGAAATAGAATATGGAAAAAATTAAAATTTGAAGAAAACCAAATGCATTTTTTATTCCGATCCCAGTTCCGATAACCTCCCCGACTCCGACTCTGAGCCTATTTGTTATTAGGTGAAGTTTCTATATCGATTTTTGCTCTGAGTCCGCCAGTATTGTAAAAGAGATTGTTTTGAGCTTCTGTCTGGTTCCAACCCTGATGTATGTGTAATAGGTATGTTTTAAAAGTATGTTTTATGATGATATCTAAAGATCTAATTAAAGGTTTGCTTGCAGGAGAATTGAGAGATGTCAGGAATGTCAGGAGAGGCTGTTCGAAGGAATCAAGCGGCTGGAACATCAAAGACAACACCAAAAATAAAGAAGGTGAAACTAGAATAGCTGCCTTATACATTGAGGTATGATCATAGGAATCTAGTGGTGAAAGTGAGCAAGGTGGAATCAGACTGGTCAGATATCATGGATACTAATCTGGGCCAGTATAGCTTTGAAGAATTACATGAAGAGACCTTTGTAGAACGAGCAAACTTGACAGGGAGAACACAAAGGATTGTTGACTCCGGTCTTGCACATATCATTGTGTTTCCTTTGTCAGTCCAGTGTCCAGAGTTGATATTGACAGTAGCCAGTACTTACAATACTGCTACAAGATTATGCATAGATTCATAAAATAATGTGATTATAGATCTTACTCCGCAAATGTTCCAAAGTATATTTAATGTTCCTGATCCCAAGAACTTGGTGCAGCTAACTGAAGCAAAGGTATTGGAGAAATATAGCAAGCATAAAGACTCCAATAAGTCTCACTTAAACAAAAAATGGTTAAGCACAGAGAATAAATCTTTAAGCAAGTTTGCAGACCAGCCAAAGAGGGTAGATTTCAAGAAGGAGGTATCTGACTTAATATTAATGTTGTCCAGAGTGTTTGGGAAGAGGGATACCTTCCACTTCAAGGAATGGATGTTTCATTTCATTCAAGTAATCTTTCAGGGTGATTACCAGTTGGATTGGTCAATGATTGTTTCTGATGCCATACATGATTAGCTCATAAGGGTTAGATAGACTAAATCTTTCTTCATGACTTCTTATGTGGTTTATGCTGCAGCAAGATTGGGGATTTTCCCAGGATTAAACAGAGTAGGTATAATAGGAGCCTTGGATGGGTAGAAGAAGGTATGGGAACATTATGATCAGTTATCCCTTCAAGTTGTTGAGACTCATTTTAGAAGAGTCAATGATGCATTTTTGTATGTGGTCATCAATCGGTTGAGTGGAGATGTAGGATACAGGTTAAGTCAAGAAGCAATGGCTTTTATTGCTAAATAGGGAAGTTGGTACATCCAATACCCCAAATTTACATACTTCAGGTTATTTGGTTTGGAAGGCCATCCACATTTACTTCCAAGATGATGCAGTAATAGGATGGTGCTAATGGAATTTATGTATCAAGCCATTGGAGTTAATGCTTGGTTTGGGATCAAGCATAAGACTAGATGTCATAAATTTCCCATGAAATTGGGTGAATATGGATGTCAACACTTTAAGGGAGCAAAGGTAGTTTGTAATGAGTTGATACAAGTAAAATTGGGATTGTATACAGCTCGTAGGTATTTTGATCCAAGGAAGAAAATGTATGCCTTATTACCTTTAGTGTTCACTAGACACTTTAATTTGTTAGAGGACTTTTGGTGTGATCGACAAGATGAATATGACTTAAGGAAGAAGAACTATGAAAGATTATTGGTTGCACTTATGGTAGAGTTGGGTGTTAAAGAAAATATTCCTGACACGTTAGTGGATGATGGAATTGTATTGGATCCCTCATATGAAGCCTTGAACATTGGCACCAAAAGCTTAGATCCAATAGACTGGAATGAGGAAGAAACAATTGATATTAAGAAAATTGGAAGAGTAGTTTTGGATAGAAGTGTGCAATGGTTGATGATGAAAGATCAAGCTCCTCAAGGACCAGTCCTTAAGAAGGGTAAAGGATACAAGAGAATTAAAAGAAAGACACCTTCCAAGGAGCCATTAAAATTCTTTCCTCCATATGTTGAAGAAATAGAACTTGAGGTGGTCGATGAAGAAGAAGAGGCACCAGAGGGAGATGTTCCAATAGGATCTATTGTTTCTACACCCACATTGGGTGAGTCATCCACACAAGCCCCACTCACAAGAAAGAAAAGTAAAGAGGTTCAAGAAGGAGTACTTCATGCCATGGCTGAAGCTGCTAAAGGAAAAGAAGTGGAGGAATAATTTGTAGAAGTTGAGATAGATTCAGATGAGACTCTATCAGAATAGGATTTGCAAGAAAACATGCCTCTAGGGCATACTATTGAGCAAATTCTGACACAAGAAGAGCAATGGAAACTATTTGAAGATGCTACAAGAGATTCTGATGCAAGGGCTACATCAGAGAAGCAAAAGGAAATAGATGCTAAGGTGCAAGTTGATGCTCTACTTCAATAGCAGTAATTAAAGGAAAAACAAATTGAAACAAGGGCAACAACTGATGAAGTAGAGGAGCAAATGAGGCAATGAGAGCATGACCTCAAGGTCAAAGTAGAAAATGACAAGTTAGAATTGATACAGAGGATCCATGATCTTGAGGAGGAGAAAGAAAGAAACCGGAGGGAAAAGGAAATCCTGGTTGCTAAACTGAAACTTGCAGAGGAAGCTCGACAAAAAGAAGAAGCTAAAGCTCTAAGAAAGGAAAGATATGCTGAAGAGCTAATAAAGAAACAACAAGCTGAAGAAGAAAGGGAAAAGGCAGAGAAGCTCAAAGCCTTAGAAATAGAAAGAATAGAAGAGGAAGAATCAGAAAAGATAAGGAAGGAAAAAGAGGCCAAAGAGCTAATTAGGAAGCAACAGGAAGAAGAAGTAGAAGCTGAAAAACTTAAAGCTTTGGAGGCAGAATGGTTAGAGAAGGAAAAAATGGAGAAGGATTGGTTGGAAGAAGAGAAATTGAGAAAAGAAGAAGAATACAAGAAAATGCAAGAACAAAGAGATAGAGAAGAGGTTGAGAAGTTGGTGTAGATGCATGTGCTGCAGGAGCAACAAGAGAAAGCAAAGGTTGATTCTCAACCTGAGGTAAATGTTCAACCACCCTCTACAGTTGTCGCTTCCTCTTCCATGATGATGACTGCTCCCAGTGCTCCTATATGGTTGAAGTTAGACCTGTAGAAGAGAGCCAGAACACCTACTCAACCTCTTAATTGGGAGGACATGATGAAGGGAACTGAATAGGAAAGGCCTAAGAAGAAGGCTAAAATCTTACATTCTACTAGACTCATAGATAAAGGTGAGATAGTTGCTGAATGTGCCATGCCTATGATAGAAAAGGAGGTAGGGGATATGCAACTAACAAACTATCAATTAAGTATGGTTAATTTGGGAAGACCCACTAGGAATCAACAAATGAATCTGATTGATGTGGTGGCTTCAACAACTAAATCAAGAATGATGAAGGACAAACAAAAGAAAGATGAGCTTAAGGCTCACTTGGATCAGTTACATTCATTCTTGAAGAGTGTCTCCTCTCCAAGGTCACAACAAGTTGCAGCTATTGAGACTCCTATTTTGTTAAGCAAAAAGGAGGTAGATGATTTGGTGCAAGTTAGAGGAAAGGCGGAGATGGTAGATAAATGGATAGATAAATTGAACCAAGAGGTAGGAGAGGTTTTAGTGAAAGGATTTGAAGCCTACAAGAATACTGAAGGGTTGATTAAAGAGATGTATCAATATATTGAGGCATCAGAAAAACAAGAAGAAGAGTATAAGGAGTATGGTGAAAAGTTAGAAAAGATAAATACATTGCCTCTAACTCTTCGTCTGGAATAGTCTATACTTGAAGATGATAACAAAGACTTTGTAGAGAAGACTTCTTGCATACTTAATTTTAGGACTGACTTTTTGAGCAAGCATAAGGATGAGATTCAAGAGACTATAAATAATTTAACTGAGCAATTGGAAGAATTAGAAGCAGCTATTGCCATTATTGTAGATATAAATGCATTTACAAAAGAGGGCATGCCTTTTAATCAAATAAAGGAAAAGTGGGATGAAAGATTCCAAGGACTTATGCAAAAGGGAGATGATGGCAGAGAGTTGATGTTAGATTGACTAGTAGAGGTCAAAGAGGAGATAAAAGTTGCAGGGAGAGAATTGATAAAGGTAAATAATATGAAGGAGTTTGTTGTATCTTAGCTAGATCGGATTAAATTTGAAGATGACTGGATTGATGGGCCGGAGATGGATACTCTATAGCAAGTCTTCACCAGCTATGATGAGTTCCCAGCAGATCCAGCTTCGCATGCATGATGTTCTCCTTCTTTGCATGTTGCATGCATGCAGCACTAATAGCTTTTTGAGCACATGACTTTCTTTTCTCTTCTATCTTCTATTTTTGGTTAAGACTAAAAGTATAATGTAAGAACTCAAGATCAAATTGATCTCAGTTTCCAAGAGAGTCTAAATTCCTAAAAAGGTGGAAAGCCTAAAATAGAAGTGAGGTTGAAACTTTTTGTATATCTATAAATACCAGATGGGTATCATATTGTAAAGGTCAGCTAATTGAGAACTAGATTGGCTTACCTAATGCTAGGAGATAGAATTTTGTAGAGTTTTTGCAGAGATACATTGTACTTGATCTTTTACAGTTAATAGAATTTACAGGTTAAATGCAATATGGAGTTTGCACTGAGTTTTTTTGTTTAATAAGGTTAATAAGTTATAATCCATCTGAATGCCAGTGATTGTGCTGAAGCATGATACTGTCTTATGTGATGAAAGTCATTAGAAGAAACCAGATTTAAAGATTATCTTATTAGATTATCATTGAGTTGAAGTTATTAAAAAGTCTATTGATCTATAATTTTGACAATGAATGAATGTGTGTTGTTTTGAAACCCTTGAAATATTTGTGAAGAGTAATTGTGAAGTTAATTAAGCACCTAAAATGTATGCAGTGGTATAGATTATGCTATAGACTATATCATATTATGGTTTTCTTGATCTGATTGGAAGAAACATTCATTATTGAAGATATATGTCCAGATGATAGATAAATTTGATTCATACTTACTGGTTTACCCCTTTGTTCTATATTTTTCTTTTATTTAAAACCCATTGATTTACAGGAACTATTTCGATAAAGAGAGTCATAGCTTGAATCTTTTGTTACCAGCACAGGCCCCTTGAATATTACAATTGCATGAGCCAATTGAGTGACATCGGACAGTTGAGAACCAACTACCAAGACCTTGGGAGTTAGGCTACTACATGTTGTCTTTCTTTTTCAGGAGAAATAGAGTAGAAATATTCCGTTTTAATGTTGTTTGTGTCATTTTAACCATCAATAGAACCATTTTCACAAGATCAACCTTCACATTCTTTCTTCTATAAAAATTAGCAATGAGTCCTAACTTATTGCATTTGTGGGATTTGACATTTTGAACAAGCTTACTTCCACCCATTCTAGATATGGATTGATTAGATTTATGCCCAAATCCATTGCATGTAAAACAAAACCCACTGAAATATTGAAGCATCATACCATTGTTATATCCATTCATCATTCGATTTTTGCATTCACTAGTCTTCTTACATAATATTTTTCCTATAAAACACTAAAGTGAAATGATTGAACATTTTGATATATTTTGCTTCTACATTCCATAGCCTTATGTCCAAATTTATTGCAAGAATAACAAAAACCATTAAAATATGGGTACCTTTTTTTATTTGGTTATCTAACTAGTGGTCTTTTGAAGTCTTTATTTTGATTCCAGACCTTCTTTCTATTGCTCTTCTTGTCCTCAATCTTATTTTCAATTTTGTTTGTCTAGTTTGATCTGTCTTTTGGCTTTCACCTTTTTCAAACCCTAATCTTTCTTTGTCTTTAGATCACTTCTGATTTGCAATCATCTCATCAAGCATTGTAGTTCTCTTCTTTAATTTTCCTTCTTGAATATTTTCTTTCTCCAAATCTAAGCTCAAGGTTACAACATTTTATTCAAGCTTTGAGCATTTTGTAGATTTGTCCTTCAACATAGTATTCAAGTAGTCTTCAACTCTTTTACTTTCTTCAATCTACAATTTCAGACTAAGAAGTCTCATTCGATTGCTTGAGCTCTTTGATCCTATCTATGGTTTTCTTGAGTTTCTCTCTCAATATCTTAATGCATTCATCTACATTAATAATATTCTCTTTCAGATCTATGTTCTCAAATTCTACTTTATCCAAATCATCCAAAGCATATTTGATTTCTCCTTCCATATCAAAATTGTAATGTTCCTCAGTAAATCTTAACATAGGAGTTTATTTTGGAGGTGTAGGATATATCCTAGTAGACATTTTTTCAACTTCAAAATCTACCTTAGTGATAATGCTAAATGAAGGAACCAAGCTCTGATACCAATTGTTGAACACCTAAAATACTAAGAGGAGGGGTGAATCAGTATTCTTTGAAACCACTTAACCATTAAGCATTCATTCCACACATCATATTCAATTTATAGTAAGGAAAGAAACCATGAATGTAGTCATCAAAGAATATAACACATGAACAATAGATTTTTTACATGGAAAACCCAAAAAGGGAAAAATCACGGTGAGGATTAGCTCACAATATATTATAATAGGTTATAAAATATTACAAAAAGGCTCACTTCTAGGTGGAATCACTATCTGATGGACTCACTATATAGAGAATAAGAGAAATATAAGTGAGGGGTGGCTCACTATGAAGTTTTAAATTTCTACAAATGCATCTACATTAT
The DNA here is from genome assembly GCA_007115665.2 of Sequoiadendron giganteum. NCBI lineage: Eukaryota > Viridiplantae > Streptophyta > Pinopsida > Cupressales > Cupressaceae > Sequoiadendron > Sequoiadendron giganteum. The sequence continues at coordinate 417,132,838 of CM021110.1, read as the reverse complement.
GCATGAAATACAATTCCACTGAAGCTCAAAATACTAAATCAACACACTTCATATTACTCTACTATGCTCTTATTCACATCACATTCACATTGTCTTCCATGAATTCGCACACACAATTTAATTATTTCACTTCAACACCAAAATGATCTTATACTTATAACCATTATATTCACAAAAACCTACAACATCAATTAGGTCAACCTAATTAGATGTATTATGAAAATTAGTAGCATGTCATCTCAAGATCAACCATAGATGCTTCACACCTTAATTCAAAACTTTTAATGCATCAGATAGGTCATGATGGACCTATAATAGATCCCATATAATGGATCAACACTTATCTAAACTCTGCACGACCCCAAATATCGACACCATCGGTGAACAATGCCAAAATACACCAACTGATTATCTTCAAACTAACATGCAGACCTCCAAACTACACACTACTTGGAACATAGATGCAACTAACATCTATAAATACCTCCATAAATTTTCAAGACGAGATACTCTACCATGGTAGAATGTGGACCATTCCAAACATGTACTTTATACAAGAAACATTGTCACTAGAAAACTTGATATACTGTCATCCATAGCTTCTGTACCAAAGGTTAAAAAAAAAATGAAAATTTGGATTTAGACTCCTTTGAAATCAAAAAAAAATTCCTTAGAACCATAGAAATTAGATCAACACAGACCAAAAATCGGATGCATAAAGCATTGAAAACTATTGTTCTGACACTTATCCAAATAACCAACTCATTTTTTCTACACTAGAGAAATAAATCTGCATCTACATATAGGATTACCATCTCTTCAGTTGTTTATATGTGCCAGGTTAGCTACACATTAATCTTCACATCGCATCATAATTTTTACATCAATGGCAACACTGTAACTGCACACTGTATATCTCATGCTCATGTTGCCAACAAGCATATCAATGAAAATCTAATGATAATCTCCTTAAACTTCCAAGAACCTCTACCCAGTAAGTTGTTGCAAGAAAGGAGAAAAATCCCAATTTGAAAATAAAGGAAACTACAAGTAGAACAACCAAGGATACTATAGTAGATTCAAGAAGGCTACAAAATGATCGCTGGACCCATTTAGATTGAAGTCAAATTTCAAAGAAGATAAGCATAGGTAAGTTTAACAGTAATTGATTTTAGAAAAATCCTAGTTAGATCAACACCACTAAGTTGAAGAGAAAAATCAAGGTGATATCATCAATATAAAGGGATGTATCTAGAAACTAAAAACCATAAATTTCCATTCCTATTGCATATAAAAACTTAGAGGATATGATCATAATATTCTATGAAGTATCCATTACTAACCTAGGACATGATACTAGGGAGAAAAGATCCTAAAGGTCCAATCAATAGTGACTAGAACAACTACCTAGATGTAAAAGGATAAACATAAGAATCAGGCACTAAAGAAACATATTAAACTATACAAATATATTAAAAAATTTGAAAGATACTTAAGAAAACAATATGGGATGTATAGTTCTCCTATTCTAATAGCACAACTAAAAGATTCTTCCTTGGAGAAAGTGAAAAGAATATCTATTAAAATAGAGAAATTGATAAATAAATTAATGCATGGTGGGGAAGATAAAATTAATCTTTCAATATACACTTGGGACTCTATTGTTATCTTGCATGGGGAAATTTAGAAAATAATTAAAGAATATGATAATAGGTAGGAGAAAACTAAGATCAAACTTCCTAGATTGTTATGAATGTAACATGTTAATGATCTAATGCTCCTTAAAGAGAACATAATAGATAATTGATCAATTTCTTAGCTCAAGCGGTGGATTAAGTGGATCAAGTATGAGTAGAAACAAATTGAAAATTTTAGAAAAGAGATGAAGTTAAATTTAAATATCAAATATTTTATGTTTGAGGAAATTAACCTCATTGTGGGAGTAATAGATTTAATGGTTTCACCATATAAGGTGGAATATATCAATGATTTCCTAGTTATTTTTAGAGAGATTAAATTGAGTAGATTGGATCAAAAAGAAAGGGATTTAAACATTCAAGACATTGAATAAATGGTGAAGATTAGTGATGAGTCCATATAATAGTTAGTTTTTATATCTCTTATACATGCTTATAGAAATTACCAAGACATTTCTCCTATACATGTTCATACATTATGATATCTTTGATACCTATTATGAAAACCTTGAACCTAGTTTAAGTATATGGAAATATAATTATGATGTGATGGTTAATGCATGATTTATGTGTGAATATGTATGAATTGTGATTGGATATCTATGCTTATTCATGGTTGTTAGTATGTGAACATGTTTTTTGAATTAACCCCTTGCAGCTAGAGGAGGAATTGTAGCCCACATCAACTACAACACAGATCTGTAGCCGAAGGAGTTCCTGAACAATGAAAAAGGGGATACCCAGAATAAACTGAACACGATGACTAAAACATGAAGAAATTTAATGGATGATATAATGCATCATTATGGTGATCAATAAAGACATTGGAAAAGGAAGACCCTTGTTACAATTGGGATTATAAACACAACTGATTTAGAGTGTTCCATGTTCTAGTCTGTTATACTAGAGTCACAATCTAATTTGGAATCTTCTTTTTTTTTCTAGTTGTATTTAGAGTAACTGAATATTTGTCACCCTCTAAAATTAATGGAATGGTCATTAAAGGTTTTAGTTCAGAGTCCTATTTTTAATAAGCTCCCTCATGCCTATATGTACAAAACATTGGTTGAGTCTTGAGTTAGCTAATCAATTGTTAGTCAATTATTTTTTAGTGGTTATTAGATACTCTTCTAGTTTTCAATTATTATACAGAAAATGTTTATTGTGCAATGATGATTTCATCGTTAAGATCTTTGATTAGAATCTTATGTGATATTATGGATTTGTGCAATGATGAATTTGAGTTACCATGATTATGTTGGATCTTAAGGTTTAGATTTCTTTTTAGATTAGTGAAGAAAACTACTTGAGCAAGGGCCACTCAAATTAATTGTCCTTCACTCCTTTCTTCTAAGTTATTTCAATTCTATTTTAGTTGTTATTTTGTAAATACAATTTGTGTTAATAGATTCTATGTTTTTTCGATCATTAATGGATGCATGAAAAATTTCTATTTCATAAGTCATATTGTAATTTTTAGAGTTCTTATACTCTAGAGTGTAGAATAGGTTTAATAAATAGTTTAGTCAATTTACAACATTTACTTTAGAATTGTAATTAACTACAATCTTATATTGTAGGTACATGTAGCCAAAGAGACAACTTTAATTTCCTTACTATATTGTATTTTTTTTATTTTCCAGCAAGTGTAGTATCTTTACTAGATTGATTTAGGTAGTTCCCTATCTTTGGAAGGACATAAAGTGCTAGTACCATCACAAGCCTACTATCCCTAGTCGATAATTCAATGAAGGTCTTTCCAAATGTTAAGTGGACTGTTCAGTTATGTTTTCCCTAATGAATTGTGATCACCACCAAGTTTACTAGATAGTAGTAGGGACTCTACATTTTTGGAACCATTATTAAGGATGGTGTTGTTTTCAAAGATCAGTTTCTTTCATTTTCAATATTTCCTAGTTTAGAATTAGTTTTCAGTATTAGGATTGTTAGGTTTAACCTTATCAAATACCAAAGCATTCAAATAAAATTTTGTAGGATTTGTTTCCATACAAAGTCCTAAGTATTGTATGAGGAGGTAAGTGAAGGTAGAGAGACTCTTTAGAAAGATTCCTCCCCTCAACAAGCCAACAAGCAAGAGTAGATATTGGTGACTGCATTTATCAAACTGAGAGTACTACTAAAGAAGAATCTTCCCTTTCACCAACATCTATTGATAATATAGAGTGAACCTTCCAAACAATGGATGATGGAGAAGTGGATGATCCACTCGAACATGTGACCTTTGAATCTCTAATTAAAAACCAAGAGAGGGTTACTATGCTAAAGAATATCCCTCCTTTAGCATTACCAATCTTCTATGGGTCGGTGAATGAAAATATAGACACATTATTTTTTGAGTTTAATTTCCTATATAGGAGCTATGACTACACAAAATTGATCCTCATAAGCTCAAGTTGTTCCTTGCTTCTCTAAAAGATGTTTACCTGAGATGGTTTATGGGATTAGGAAAAGATGTTCCAAATTGGGACACCATGAAAACAAAATTCATGGAGAAATACCAAGATTATTGTAGAGGATTTGGTAGGGTAATAAATGATATCTTAAGGATTACTTGGAAGGAAGATGAACCATTGGAAGAGCATGTAGAAATGCTTCAATTTTACTTCAAGAAAAACCCACAAAATTAGCTCTTAGAAGAATCATTGAAGCTTCTATTCTTGAGAGGAGTTAATGAATATTGCATGGATGCCATCAATATTATTGAGCAAGGTGATGTGTCTCAATTACCATTTGAAGATATTTGTAGGGTTTTTAGAAACTTTTCTATGAATTTTTCCAAAAGTTCATGAGGAGAACTTGAACATCCACCATTGGAAATAAATCTAATGGGGTTTCAAGAGTGGAGTTAAGTGACCTATTGTCCAACATGAAGGAGTATATCATAAGTCACTGAGCTACTCAGTTGGAAAATCTACATATAAACAAGAAACAAAAATAAGTTGAAGCAATGGTCACTGAATACTACCCCAATTGCAAACAAAGGAAAGAAAAATGCAAGTGCAAGAGGTTTGCTAGTATTATAGAGAACAAGTTCAAAAATTTTGATTTTCAACCACTTGAAGGAGAAGATGGAAAAGTATTTTACATTGCACAAAGATGGCCATGGAAGCCAAGACAAGGTATGCCACAAGACCCTATTAATTTCAATGTATCTTTTCTTATTGTTAATTAGACTTTCTCTTCTTGGAATTCTCAACCTTTGCCAAATAACCAAAACGAATGGAAAAACCCTCAACAGTAGAAAAACCTTGAGTAAAATTGGAACTAGTAGCAAGAAAATGCATGGTCACAGTAAAAAATTTAAGGTGCCTGTTATAACCCTCAATGGCGATTGCAACAAAATCAATGGTAGCCATAATGGTAGAAAGGTCAGTAGTGGAAACAACAAAATGTGAATTGCCAACAACCTTTGTTGTCTTCTTAGCCACAATAATAGGCTATCATGCCTAATCCCTCAAACAAAAAATCTCAACCACCTATACCACCATAAATACCTACCCAACATGTACCTATTGCTAACAACAAGCCTTTCCAATAAGCTTGTACTAATGAGGTTATATAATACCCCACTTATGGGGTAGAGGTGAGTGATGTCCACCTCAAGTTAGGAAAGACACTAGCTGGACCTTCATCCCCCCAAATCATTGAGATGGAGGATGATGAACCTGCACCTAAAGCTTCAAAAATTTCACCTCTAGAACCTAGGTCAAATCAAGTAATTCAAACTATTTTAATTCTAGAGCCTCCTTTCCCTAAGCATTTAACCATTCAAAAAAATCATAACCAAGATGAGATGGACCTATTGGGTCGGCTTAAGGATGTGAGTATCGAGATTCCCCTCATCCAATATATTAAAGATATCCCAATCTATACCAAGATAGTAAGTGACCTATGTCTTAAAAAATCATGAAGAAAGAGGAAGGACCCTCAAACAGTTCATGTCTTGGGAAACCTTTCTAATATTATGCTAAGGAATATAATTGTCCTTAAATACACAAACCCTAGTAGTCCATTAGTGAATTTTTAGACTAATGGAACCCTTATCCAAAACACCTTGATTGTATTAGGGGAAATAATTAATGTCATGAGTGAAGAGATAATGCAACTACTTCAATTAGCTAACGTTAGACCTACACCAACTATTTTACAATTGGCAGATAGGTCAACAGTAAAGCTTGAAGGAATCATTGAGGATTTAGTCACTACATTAGATTCATGGGAATATCCTATAGACTTTATAGTCTTGCACCCAAAGGTCAACCTTGTAGGATATCCACTGATTTTAGGTAGACCATGCTTAGCTACAACTGATGCATTCATAGGTTGTAGGTCTGGGAACATGATAATATCCAATGGGACTGTAACCAAGAAATTTGTTCTCCATCCACCAACCCGACATCATGAAAATATAGAGCAGACTATATGGCCTACCTTAGATTAAGAAGAACATTATTCACTACAAATTCTTATTTTAATAAAGCACAAACCTTTTTTAGGAACCTAAGATGAGGATGACTTATTTTACCATATCATAGAGAACAACTACTTGGTGTTGTATGCCTCCAACAGGCAATATTTAAAATTTTGAATTTTCAAATGAAAAGCATTGTAAAAAGGTCATGATGAGGTAATTTTAAATGTAATCAGGTCATCATTAGGTTTCTAGGAGGTCAAATTGAAAAAAAGTTGTCTTTTGATGCAAAAATTGCAAAAAAATGCAAAATTGGAAAATTGAAGGAAGTTGAAGAGATTAGGGAGATGAAAAGTCATTCTTGTAAAATGATTTGGTAGGTCAGTTTTAACTGATGGGAAGCCAAGAATATTGATGTAAACATCTTACAAGGCCATTTTAAGGGCAAGGAGAGCATAATACTTTGGATTTTGGAAACAAATTTTGTAATAAAATTACTATGTCTGTTGTAGCAACATTTTCACCTTTATTTTCAGACCTTGTATGGCTTGGACAACTCATCCAAGATTTGATATTTGTTGTTCTCAGTTAATTAGTATGTAATCCTTCAAATAAAGTTGATTTAGAGAGATATCTTTGAGTTTTGATTCTATTTTGAGTTCTTTACAGTAAAATTGTGAAACCCTCCATTTTGGGGTTTTGAGAGTCTAATTAGAATCTAACAACTACTCCACCGATTTAGGATTTGAGGATCGGTGGAGTAGGTTAATATAAGGCGGATTTTTTGTTGTGTGCATTTTCAGACTCAGAGAAAGTAAAGATACAATGCACATGTTTCCTCCCTCAGAAATTTTCTGAGTTTTCCTTCATAAAATTGATGGCTCTAATGGAGAAAATGTTGAAGAAGCATTGAAGATGGATGGGAGATAATTTTTTTTTCTTGTGCAGACCTCTATTCTTGGGTTTTTGAAGCAACTAGGTGTTTGGGGGCTGGTTATGCATATTTTCATCAAACCCTCATTGAATAAAACATAGTTCAAGCTTTAAGTATGGGTTTCTTGATTTACTGCTTTACTAAATGATTTCTTTGAGAAATATGTTTGATTTGGAGGTTTTATGACATGTTACAGTTCTACACTTGGTTATTTTTGGTTTTGGAGTTGTTTTGTGGGTACTTGTTTTGTTATTTTTCATTATTTGAAGCCTAAAATCTGCAGACAGTCCATTTTTATGATATATTTATTTTAAAAAGTATACCTGTTGTTAAAGCATGTTGAATGAGGCTAAAATGGGTTCCTAAAAATGTAATTATTTTGTGGAGACTCAAGGTTCTTTAGGAGATATACCCAATTTTTTTGTTATGGACTACTATAAGCATTTGGTGCCTTGGATGTGAATGTTGGATAAATTGATGAATCAGAGTTTTCTGAATTTTTTTTTTTGCATTGATTCAGTCAAAATAATGATGTTTAAAATGTATTTGGATTTTATGAGATTTTGGAATCCTAATTTGAGGTTTTGGTTCCTTTTAGCCATGTGGAATCAAGTGTCAAAGAAGTAAATTTTTTTGTGAATGTACAATGATCTTCTCAAGTTTGAATTTTGGGTTTTATGAACCCTTGAAGTAAGTAGCTGCTCTGCATAAATTGGTATTAGAGTAAAAAAGAGGAAGCAGCCCAAGAAAAAATTGAAGAAGGTATGTAGGTATGAAGAATCAAGATTGATGCAACACATTGCCAATGGGACTTGGAAATTTTTTAGGCCGATTGTTTGGTGCAGGAGCATCTTGTGCATTGAATGCCTCCAATAGGAAATATTGCAAAATTTGAATTTTCAAATGAAAAGAATTTTAAAAAGGTCATGATAAGGTCATTTTAAATTTAATCAATTCATCATCAGGTTTCTAGGAGGTCAAATTTCAAAAGAGTTCTTTTGATGCAAAAATGCAAAAATTGCAAAAAATTGCAAAATTGCAAAATTGAAGGAAGTTGAAGAGATTAAGGAGATGAAGAGTCGTTCTTATAAAATGAGCTGGTAGGTCAGTTTTAACTAATGAGAAGCAATAATATTGATGTAAACATCTTATAAGGAAACTATAAGGGTGAGAAAAGCATAATACTTTTGATTTTGGAAACAAATATTGTAATAAAAGTATGTTGTCTATTGTAGTAGTGTTTTCACCTTGATTTTCAGACCTTTGTACGGCCTGTAAAACACCTCTAGGCTTTGGTATTTGTTTTTCTCAGTTGATTAGTGTGTAATCCTTCAAATAAAGTTGATTTGGAGAGATCTATTTGAGTTTTGGTTCTATTTTGAGTCCTTTATAGTAAAACTATGAAACCCTCCATTTTGGGGTTTTGAGAGTCTAATTAGAATCTAACAACTACTCCACCGATTTAGGCTTTGAGGATTAGTGGAGTAGGTTAATGTAGGGTGGATTTTGTGTTGTGTGTGTTTGTAGGCTTATAGGAAGTAAAGATACAATGTACATGTTGCTTCCCTCACAATTTTTTTGAGTTTTCCTTCATACAATTGATGGCTCCAACATAGAAAATGTTGAATGTAATGCCCCGCCACACAACCCTAGAGGAAGCTGCAATTAACTACTTAAATGGACTATTTTTTTTTTGTTTAAGTACAATTAAAGCAAGTTCACTACCCATTGCCAACAACCTCTAAGGCTACGAGACAGAGGTTATATAGAACCTCAACAAAAACATGAATTTAAACCATGTCAATTATTTAGATAATAAATAAATGCATACATTCCAATTAAGATAATTTACATCAAGCATAAAGATAACTTTCCATTTCATTAATCCATTCATTAAACAATAAGGTTACAACACTCATTCCTTGAATGAGGCAAGTCCAATATATAAGTTTATAAATACCACTTCCACCTCGATATCAAATGAGGGGTAAAATGTTACAAGATCAACTAAAATGAAATAAAGCAAGAACTGATACAGAATCCAATGAGCTCACCAACTGTAAGTCTCGTCCACATGAACATGAAGAAATCCCAATGGATTTAGGTGTATGCCACCCAACCAAGTGGAACCTAAAGGCCCACCCCCCATGCTAGGAGATAATAACAAGGAACCCTAGCCAAGACATCTACCTCTAGACATAGGCTAAATCATAACTGAACCAACTAACACAACCAAACACATGTACAACACAAGTACAAATCATATACCATGCAAGTACAACACAAGTACAACTCAACATGGTCACATTGCTCCTAGATATAAAGCAAGTCAAGCATGTTAAGAGAACCCTACACATAATAACAAGTACCAACTGTGGTCACATCAGGTATGTTATGGAAACCATACCCATAAAATTGAATACCAACTATTGTCTTAGACAGAGTGTCATCACATAGTTCATCATGGGTTTACCTCTGGGAATCTTCATACGCTCTAGCCCCCACTATGGGTTATCCTGGTGGCCTCAACCAAATCTCGGCCCCCATACTCACTCATGCGGAATCAAATACCTTTCATGCAGACAAGGTAGATGACCTTGCCATTCTAGGCCTTCCCACTCATCCCAAGTCTAAACGAGCCCTTGTGTCTATGAGTGAGGCATAATTATCTTGATTAGTGAGAAGTACCACCAAATCTTCTAAGTTTTGTTTTAGTTATCACTTGATTAAACCACCTCTGAAGGTTTCCCAGTTTACCTCTTTGTGCTCTAGCCCCTATAGAAGCCACTCTTCTACTGGACAACACACATATCATCAAAACACCAAGGGTACCAAAGTGCAACCAACAAGATAACACGACCACTCCTTTCTCAGGAGGCAACATAAGTTCAAGCCCTCTCCAAACACTGGAGGTAACAAGGTCACAAGGTCACTCCTAACAAGGAGGTACAACACACGTAATCCACTCCTAATCCAAGGAGGTACACACCACCCCCGTTCATGGAAACCGAGTAAATAACTAAATACGTACCATGCACTACCCAAGGAAATCAGCCATGTTGACTACATGACACGACAACCCATGAAATTAAAAAGACCACATCTAGAAAGACTTATAAATAAAGGGCACTTAACCCATTTTCCAAGATATGAACACGAAAGACATATTCACTGAAGGCAACAAAAAGGAACTACCTTTGGATATTCTAAATCCATTTCTTCATTAACAACCAATATTTCATCGCATTAATAAAGCTGATCCTTTAATTTCCCTACTTGCTTTTAAAATAATAATAAAATAACCCTATAATTCAACTATTTAGAAAATGATAATTTAGAATAAATGATTGTTTCTCTTTATAAACTAAATTATTTTGCAAGAAATCAATTAATTTTTCAATTAATCATTTAAATACCTTTAAATCTAATATTTATCTTTTCAAAAAATAATATTCTAAAATAAATTCTTCAATTTGACTATTATGCAATAATCTAAAATTCCTCAAATACATTTAAATCCTAATATTAATCAACTCAACATTTGAAAATTTATAATCTCAACTATAGCATAATACTTTAGAATCTTCCCAATTATATTAAAATTATGCTATTATTTTACTCACCCATTTTAATAGATATATATATATATATATATATATATATATATATATATATATATATATTAAATATATATTAATACATATTAAAATCATATTCTCAACTATACAAATATTTAAAATTAATATTCTAATATTATATATAATATTAAATATTAAAATAAAAAAATATTTTATTTTGAATTAAATAGCCCAACTCATGCCTCGGGCTGTGCACCAAAGTTTAGGGTTGGGCCACGGTTGCCTCAGACTACGTGCAAAGAGAGGGCAGTTGCTTAGGGCGTCGACCATGGGTTTCCCAAGTGGCGGCGATGGCTTACACACAGGGCACAGGTCATTTAGGGTAGGGCAATAGTGTTTACCAGCCACCTCCTGGTAGTGGTGGTGGTGCTACGTACAACTGACCACCACTATTGGTGGCGCGGCTGTGCTTAGCATAGCCGGCCACCACCAATCGTGGTGGTTGTGTAACCGCAACTGCGAATGGGAGGAGGTGATGGAAAATGGTGGTAGATGAAGGAGGTGGGGAGTGCATTGGGCACGGCTCCCTCCACCTGCCTCCCATGGGGTACAGTGGGGGTTGAGCCCCCAGCGACCCCCACCAAAAATTTCAATTAAATTTTTTTTTGTGTAAAAAAACCAAAAGAAATCCTTGCAGATTCTTAGAGATTCGCCCCTTCATGGGCATTTTAAAAAGAAAACCCGACATCATAACCCTCCAAAGATGAAATTTTTAAAAGAAACCTAGATAGCATAATCCTTAAAAGGATAATTTTATAACAATATCTATACATAAATATATATATATATATAGCAATACATATAAATATATATTTATATATATTAGGATCCAAACATCCCCATAAGAAATGGAAGAAATAAATTGAGGAAATGAAATTGAAATATCTATTTATAGCCAAGAACAACTTTTTATTTTCTTGAGAAACCCAAATAGAGAAAAAAAAAGGTTTGATATTTGCCATCCAAATCAACATGAAGAATCCAACATAGATCTGGTCTTTTTTCTTTGAGTTTTCCAACATGATTTCCAACAACACAACATATTTAAATATGTTTCAAAAAAATAAAAACTAAAGACATGAACCTGGTAATCCAAGAACTTGAGAAGATCCAAATGATGCATAGATTCTTGCTTCGATTCCCTCTTCAAATCAGCAATTTCCTCAGATTCATTCCAAAACCCACGCAATGCAAAATTCTTCCTCTCCTCTATTCTTATTTTCTCCAAAACTCCATCCTCCAAAATTGTGAAGAAAAAAATCCATAATAATGAAAAATCCCCCAAAAATATATCCATACAACAACCCTCATCAATTTTTGAAAACAGAATAGCAAAATATCTCAATTTTCCAATTTTTGAATTCAAATTTTCTAAATTGACTTTTTAAAACATTTTCTTTTAATTTTCAATTTCATCCAATAAACAATAACTTCAAAATAAATAACTTAACTTATTTGAACATCATAGATTTAATTAATTAATGAAATAGATTTAATCAATGATTAAATTATTTATTAATTATATTAAATTATATTTCAACATAATTCCAGATTAAATTAATCAACAACTTAAATGCGTTAAGCCATTTAAATTACCCAATTTAACTTGCAATTAAATAAAATCAAGGCCAATTTGAACAAAGTTAAAACAATCATAACCTGACAACACCTGGCAACACACTATGACTAGGGTGACGACGTGGCATGAAAACCCAATTACTATCTCCCAATCGAATACTGTTGGGCATTGGACATGCTCTAACCTATGAAACCAGGTGGATTCGATGTCCTGTACATGTCAACCTGTGAACAAAGAGTATATCCACATGCATATATATGTCATACTTAAAACACACTGTGAAGAGGAAATCATGGAATCGTAGGGCACTCACAAGCGAGTGATGAGATATTGTCCCCTTCACCAATACAATGTAATTAACTGACAAATCTAACATATTAATATAATCCAAAGCATAAACATCATTAATTCGAATATCCATTTATGTTAATTCAAAACATGACATAAAGATAACATCATATTAAAATACCATCACATCAAAAGATAACATTAATGTCACTTTATAGATAGCGATCAAATAGAAGCTGAGTATCATAGTCAAGGTACTAACAGAAAGTACAACATAATAGAGCATAACACTGTTCGATCAAAAGTACAAAACGAAGGGGTATTACATTGAAGAAGCATTGAATATGGATGGGAGATAGTTTTTTTTCTTGTAAAAACCTTTTTATTAGGTGTTTGAAGCAATGGATAAGTGTTTGGGCATTGGTTATGCATATTTTCATCAAATCCTTATTGAATGAAGCATAGTTCAAGCTTTAAATATGGGTTTCTTGATTTATTGCTTTAGTAAATGATTTCTTGGAGAAAGATGGATGATTTGGGGGGTTTTATAACCTGTTACAATTCTTTCCATGGTTATTTGTTGTTTTGGAGTTGTTTTGTGGGTACTTGCTTTGTTATTTTGGCCTATTTGAAGCCTAACTATCCTTCCTATCTGCAAGATCCACTATAGAACATTATACCTACAACTTCATCAAAGGAGGTATCCCAACTATTCTATTCCATTTTCCACAACAATATGTTTCCAACATTGGCAGCCTTAATCTCTCATATGTGCAATCACAATCCAAAACATGGGAAATTATGCTAGGTAAAACCCTGAACGTGAATAATGGATTAACTAAAGAACAATAGAATTCTCTGAAAACTGTGTTGTAGGCACATGTAGTAACATTTGCATGGGACTACCATGATATGAAATGAATTGATCCAAAAATTTGCATGCATATGATCTATATAAATGATGTTTTCAAGCCAATTAGGCAGCCCCAAAAGAGAATAAACCCTATCTTAAGAGAAATAGTCAAGACTGAGTTACAAGAGCTACTTGATGTAGGCTTCGTTTATCCCATTTATTGTAGCCAATGGGTATCGGGTAAAAGCACAAATCTGTGTCACACTTTATAAAGGGAACGACCAATGTTGATCCAACGTTTAAAGTTGAATCACTAAAAAGTAGCATATATGTTTTGAATTTTTTAATGATGTAAACTAGTAAAATATGTATTTTTTAGTATATTTTATGTTTGTATTTTTTATAAGAAATTAAAAAATTATTTTAAACTAGTTTTTCATAAATTAACACTATAATTTAGTTGCTGATAAAATGCTGAAAAATGAAGTTGCACAAGACGTCAAACTTTTTATAGTAAATTTTATGTTTTTTCTTTCAAAATTTTTGTGTGTATTTATAACTTGGAACTTTAGTGCATGGTAATATTTTTTTCCAATTTGATAAATATATATTTGTATATAAGTATTAAAATTTGTGTGAGTAAAAAACAACTGTTTCCATGGGACGTCAACATTCATATTAAATATTTATCTAAAATGGAAAAAAAATTATGCCATCTTGAAATAGATTCTTTTATCTAGTGCATCATATTTTTTTCAATTTTTCTTAATAAGTTTTAGTATTTTTCCTTGGCATGGTAATCAACCTAATATGTTTTGTTGATAACCTACTTTTAGTATAAATAATAATAATAATAATAATAATAATAATAATTAAACTATTAAAATAAATATATTTTTGAAAACTACACTTATGGATCTACAAAAGAGTATTTTTACATTTTTTAAAAAATGTTATTTACATGAGGAGGAGTTATTAAAACTTCCAGTTGTTCAAATAAATTTTTTTTTCGTAAATTGGACTCAAAGTGGTGCTCCATATATTTTTAGCCAACAATTTTAGTTGAATAAATTTTAGAAGTATCTAACTTAGCTAGAATGAATCTTATTAGGTCATATGTTTGACCAAAATTGATTTTTAGTTAGAAATACTTAAATTCAGTTGTGCTAATATGTTGGTTGAAAGTGTGACACAACTTTGTGCTTTTACCCTGTCACCATTAGTCATTTTTCCTAAGAAAGGAGGAAAAAGGAGGTTATGTGCAGACTATAGGGAGGTAAACACAACCACAAGAAAAGATCACTTCCCCTACCTTTCATTGACCAAGTGCTTGATTCCTTAGTAGGGAAAAAGAACTTCTCTTTCCTAGATGGGTTTAGTGGCTATAACCAGATAAAGATAGCTCCATAGGACCAATATAAGACTAGATTTACATGCCCTTGGGGTAAATATGCCTATTTTGTTTTCCTCTTTGGACTATGTAATGCCCTAGCAACTTTTAAGAGGGAATTTCTAAGTATATTTCTAGACCGCGCCCTTGATTCCACATAAATATACATGGATGACTTCACTACATATGGAGACACCTATGAAGAAGCACTCAAAAATATAGAAAATGCTTTGAAGAGGTGTAATGAACATAACCTATCATTAAGTCATGAAAAATATTTCATGATGATGACTCAATGGATTTTTCTAAGACACTTTATCTCAAGTGAAGGTATTTTGGTGAATCCCAACAAGATTGAGATCATTTCTACACTTCCTATGCCACAGAAGAAAAAATATGTCAAGATATTTTTGGGCCATGTAGGCTACTAGAGGAGATTCATCCAAGATTTCAACAAAATTGTAGCAACCTTGTTTGTCTTACTCACCAAAGACATAGAATTTTAATGGATTGTAGAATTCCAATGTTCCATTAAAGCACATAAGATAGCTTAGATACAAGCACCTATCTTAAGATGGCCAAATTGGACCTTTCCTTTCCATATACACACACTAATTCTTCATATTTATTAATAGGAGCAGTCCTAGGAAAAAAAAGAAGGGAAAAATAATAGCTATCTACTATATCAAAAAGAATTTACAAGGAGATGAGCTTAACTACCCTATCACTAAGAAAGAGATGTTGGAAGTTGTTTATGCTATCAATAAGTTTAGGAATTATATCACTAGTTATCAAATCTTCATTCACACATATCATACAACCATAATATACTTGATGAACAAACCTGTAGTTGTGTGGAGACTAGTCAAACGGCTTCTCTTAGTACAAAAGTTTGATGTAGCAATAATGGATAAGCCAAGGAAAGCTAATGTGGTGATATATTTTAAATGTAGGTTGCCTACACAAGTAGAACAAGGTGTTGTGGATTACCCTTTTCTAGATGAGCATCTATTTGATATTATAGTACACACACCATGGTTTTTTGATATTTCAAATTACTTAGTGGAAGGGAATATTTTGTCACATTTCTCTCTTAGAGAAAGGAGACGATGCATAAAATATTTCCATATTCTTAGGTATTTGGTTACTTATTTTACAGTTTGGTCCAGATAATATAATGAGAAGATGTATGAGAGAAGATGAGGTCATTGACATTCTAAAAGCTTGTCATGATGAGCCCTATGCAGGTCGCTTTGCAACCGAAATAACAACATTTAAGATCTTAACAAAAAGTTACTATTGGCCAACTCTCCACAATTATTTAGTAAAGTATACCAAAAGTTATGACAAATTTCAAAGTAGGGGAAAACCAACAAGGTTAGATGAAACTCTTTTGAAGCCACACATAGCATTATCACCATTTGACAAATGGGGGCTTCACATCATTTTCCCAATTTCACTAGCCTCTGATAATAAAGAGTAGATCTTGGTTTGTACAAACTATTTAAAAAAAAGAGTTGAAGTTAAGGCATTACAGTTTGCAAGAGATGGAAATGTAGCTAAGTTATTGTATGAAGATGTCATTACCAAATATGGAGTACCTAGGTAAATTGTCACTGATCAAGGTCCTTAGTTCACTTATGACCTTATTTATCACTTTGATAAAAAATATTAAATAAGATGAAAAATCCACACCTTATCATCCCCAAGCCAATGGGAAAGTGGAGGTTACAAATAGGGAGATTGATAATATTCTATCCAAAACAATGCAAATTCACATAAAGGACTAGGCATCAAGATTACTTGAAGCGGTGTGGGCCTATAGAGTTCAACATGGAAAACTATTATAGGTTTCACACCTTATGGTTTAGTCTATTGTAGAAAAATAGTTCTACCAATACATTTTGACTACAAGACACTTAGAACAACAGTGGATTTAGGCATGGATTTGACAGAAGCACAAAAAGAAAGGTTACATAGTCTAAATGGGTTGGATGAAATAAAAATGGAGGCAATGCATCACACAAATATCATTCAAAAACAAAGAACTAAATGGCATAATTAGTTTATAAAGGCCAAAGAGTTCACTATAGGAGATTGGACTTTGTTGTATGATTCTAGGTACAAAGAGCACAAGGGTAAATTGCAGTCAAGATGGTTGGGACCCTATGAAATCCAAGTATTTCCAAATGGAGAAGTTAAGTTAAAAACTATAGATACAGATAGGTTTATATTGTTGGTGAATGGACACAACTTGAAGATATATAAACAACCAACTCAAAAATATGAATTTCTTCTTTCATTAATGCATCTATATGGTCAAAACAATGGTTCTAATATAGACAATCAATCATGCGATACTACCTTAGCAACAAATACATCCTTTTATTATAGTGGCTCAGTAGATGACCTGCACAATTCATCTCCTAAGGTTACTCGGGTATAATTTAGTATCCCCCAATTTTATTCATACACTTTACATAGTTACAATGATTCAAAATATTCTTCCAAGAATGTTTCATACTGCTGAAGGGACCTATAGCTTCATGTATTAAATCTGATATAATCCAGTCTGGGACCTATTGCAGTAGGGACCTGTAGCTTAATACATGTGATTTGTCACAATTTAGTTTAGGACCTTTTGTAGAAGGTACTCGTAACACTATCTGTCAAAGAATTTAATAATTTGTGCTATACTAATTACAGTTCATCACCTTTTATTTCACTTTTTCTCCCACATGAGACATTAATCCTATCATATTAAGTACATGTAGCATGTTCATTCCATTCCATGTTCATAATTTGAATTTCAAGCATTCAAATTGTCACTTCATATGTTTCCATTTGTACATTCCACTTCATTTCATTACACACACCACATTGCTATTCATTTAACCATACACAACAATTAATTCTTGTAAAATTAATATCAAACTATGAATGTTATTCAAGTAGCATCACATGTTCGTCATTTAGTTAATCACATTCGACAGGTATGCATACTACACTACCATCATTAACATGAATTTTGAAAATCTTTCATTATGTATTTACATTAAATTTAGCATGCTATCTATTCATTACATTTATTTTAATATTCTACAATCATACCCTTTTCCTATTTCACATGAGTTGAAGTGAGGTCACTTCAAACCTTAAGTTGGGGGGGTAATAAGTTAGCCATTTTTTTAATTTTTTGCCACCAAAAGCCAAATGTAGAAATAGACATGCAAACCCTTTTTGGCCTAATAATTTTTGCACCTGTAACCTTTTGTTGTTAATTTAGTGGTCAATTCCCATATTCTAAGGAAAATTTAACCCAATTTGAGCTGAATTAAGTTGATACAGAGGAGAATGGGATGTAACAGTGGAGTAACAATGAAAAAGTGCAGATATGAGCGTAACAAAATAGAGAGGGTTTGAAGGTGGCTAAGCTGAAATTGAGCTGCAATTTCTAAAAACATTGAGCAGAGGTAGATTTTTTCACCATGGGAGGTGACATTATCCAAAGAGAGCCATTAGCCTACAAAAAATAATTGGAGGACACATTATGTTTTCCTATTTTCACAAGGGCTGGTTGGTTAGACTACTTCCTCAAATTGACATAGTACAATGAAGAAATGACAAGGAAATTTTCAGCCACATTACAATTTGATGAAGCCATAGTCAAGGGGTTTAAGGTGGATGCTTCAAAGGTTAGAGTTGCATAAGTATAAGGTCTACCTATGGTTGGAGTTGAGTTTCCTACTTGAGGAAATGAATTTATAGGCAGGGATGAGTTCAGGGTGCTAGGAGAGAACCTAGACTCCTCATCACCAGGTACCAAAATACTATCAGTGCCATGGGTATGGGCCTCTTGTGCCTCTTATATAATTAATTACATTACATGTGATTTTAGGCTAACTATTAAATATTGTTCATTTTAAGTTGTTAAAAGTCATATCCATAAAAATCTATTGGTCAACGCACCCAATTGTCTTTACAATTTGCTCAAAAGAATGGGATCAGAACATTAGAGGAAGTAAAATTATTCAACCTGATCAAATTATTGTTTGATAACCTTATTAGTAAAAAGGAGTATTAGGACTCATCATCCTCATGTGTCTTGGGAGGATTTTGTAGATTTTCTAGACATTAATCATATCATTGAGGAACCTGTAGTCCCGAAGGCCCCAAAATCACCTACTAGGTCTATAAGAGAAACCCCTCCTATTTCACCTGTGGTTTCACCTACCCTCAACCAAGGTGAACCTGAGGAACAAAATATGCATGATTTACCACATGAAGCATCTATCCATCCTATATCACAAGATATTCCATCTTCCAATAAAACACTTAGGACCAAGAAAAAGAGAGGTAGTTCATCTACACCTTCTAAAGTACAAAATAAAAAGGGTACACAAGAAAGGAAATCTACCCCACCTAGGCGTTTAGGGAATTTGAAGAAGAAAGGTGTTATGAGAAGAAGTGTAGAGAATCTAGAGGAGGAAACAAGATACAAAGGACAATAGGAAGAAAATGTAATGATGGTTAATAGTGATTCAAAAATGAGAGGTAAGGCTTCTGAGAATGTACATGTTCCTATAAAATGAAAGTGGTATAGATCTACCACCTTTGAGTTAGAGTCAAAGGATATATTTGTTTACAACAAGACAAGAAATAAAAACCTATTTAACCCTAGTAATGAGGGTTATGCTTATACAAGGGGGTTGTGATGAATGGTTTTTAGAAGAAGAGCAAAAAATTTTGGAACACGAAAATGTTAAGAAGTAGCTACAACAAGCTCCATAAAGGATTAAACAACTAGAAGAAATGGTTCAGGATTATGAGAAAGGTTTAGTGTAGGATCATGGGGGTCCAAACTAGGCCCTTAAGTGGCAATGAAAGTTTAGAAAAATAGAGTTAGACAACTTGACATAAAAATTTGAATAATTTATTAACATAATTTGAAAAATATGTAACAACAAAATTTGTAGAAAATTGAATTTAGTTTCTAAGATACTAGTCCTTTTCTGGAAAAAAGTAAATCTATTTGGTGAAATTTTAAATTTCAATGCATTGATACTAAACTTTTAGGAAAAAAATAAAAATCAAGTGTATGTCTGACCAACATAAGTGCAAGAATTTTTTTTTTTTTTTTTTAACTTTTAATATATGTAGATGACACATGCCTAGATGTTCCACATTTTTTTGTAAGTAAATAAATGGTTATGATTTTTTTATTATAACTTTTAAAAAATATTAAAAAAAGAAATTGACCACCATAACTTGGTCAAAGATTTACAAAATCCAATTCTTTTATTTTAATCATATAGTACATGGGAAGCATAGAATGTGATGAATCTTTTGGATTCAAAAAATGTGAAATCATTTGTGAATTACAAATATTTTTCAATAAGCCTATCAATCGGGACTTTAGTCATAATACATGTAGAAAACCAATAATAAATATCTATTAATTTCAAAATAAGGAATATCTTATATTGGTGTAAATCTTACAATTTTCTCAATAAACCCTTTTTTGTTTCATCAAATTTTAATAAAAATGGTCGACAACCACTTTTTGGTCATATCACCACTTTTTGGACCTCCATGATCCCGAACTCACCCGAAAAGGGATAAAGAGAGGATGATAAAAATATAAGAGTTGGAAGATAAAATACAAACATATAGACATGGGGCAAAATTGGACCTATTGGAATACCTTGCCATGGTCAAAATAGGGAGTAAAGAACTTGCAGTATAAAATCAAAAACCCCCTACTACAAAAAGCCAAATATATCATATAATTCTATCCCTAGGGTACCAATTGTGGAAGATTACTCAGGAACTTTTTGAATGGAAGGAAAATTGGCAACATGAAAAGGAAGAAATTATGATAGAGCATACAAAGATATCAGAAGGTAAGGACATTGATCTAAGAAAGTTAGTAGCTAAAGTGGAAGAGGTAGTAGACAAGGCTACCAAAATTGTCAGATGTAGACCCCTCATCCAAAACTTACGCCTTATTTATCTAGGAAAATTTTATAAGTCTTCAATTCACTAGGTTAATAAGCAACCAACCAATTTCCATGAGTAGGAAATTTGATTTCCTTAACATTTTTGTTGATTCTACACTACATCAGTAGGGAAAACTTTTTGAGTACTATTTGCATAACTATATAGTGCTAGAGGAGATATAATGGAACCCCTTGATATTTGTGGGGGATTTATAGGTAAGGGAACTAGCATCCTACTTTAGAAATTAAAGATTTAGGGGTGAAATCATGGATGAGTATGAGGAGAGAGAAATATTAGTTGCTCTCCTAGTGAGAAAAGAATCCAAGGACCCTGATGCAATAATAAATGAATGGTTACAACTTCTAGATCACAAAGGACCAAGAGGAAAGATCATGAAATTAAGGATGTAGGATTATAAAAAAATGTGTACATTGACAATTGGATTGGTTAATCTCTAATACAAGTATGTGTACATGAGAGGACGGGATAGTTTGACTCCAAAATTTTAGAGGAAAGAGCCACATTCAGTGTATAATTTCATGGCCATGATTGAAAGAGTGCGCAAGTACATGGTCATTATTGTTGAAAAAGCACTTAAATGGGTGCCACTTACAGTCCAACTATCAATACTTGTTGATCTAGTGACACATTGGACATGAGATAAAATAGAGGAATGTGAGCAGGCTAAACTTACCAGAATGAGGAGACATTCATGCTACAGAGGCTTTTACTTGAAGCAGATCAAAGGAGTGAACACTATTATGGATCTCAAAGAAATCACATTACACTACAATCTTCAGCCCTAGTTGATTTTCTTGAGGGAAAACAAAAGGGTAGTTGGGGCGAAATGATGAGTCCATATAATAGTGATTTTTTATATCTTTTATACATGCTTATAGACATTACTACGACATTTATCCTATACATGTTCAAACATTCTGCTATCTTTGATACCTATTATGTAAACCTTGAACCTCTTTTAAGTATATGGAAATATGATTATGATGTGATGGTTAATGCATGATTTATGCATGAATATATATGAGTTATGATTGGATATCTATGCTTAGTCATGGTTGCTAGTATGTGTACATCTTCCGTCAACTAACCCCTTCCAACCAGAGGAGGAATTATAGCCCACAACAACTACAACACAGAGCATGTAGTTGAAGGAGTTCCTGAAAAATGAAATAGGGGATTCCTAGAATAAAATAAACACAATGACTACAACATGACGAAATTTAATGGATGAGATAATGAATCATTATGGTGATCAATAAAGTCACAATCTAATTTGGACTCTTCTTTTCTAGTTGCATTTAGAGTTACCTAAATATTTGTTAGCCTTTGAAATCCAAGGAGTGGTCATTAAAGGTTTCAATTTAGATTCCTATTTTTAATAAGCTCCCACATGCCTATATGCACAACACATTGGTTGAGTCTTGAGTTAGCTAATCAATTTTTAGTCAGACAATTTTAGCGATTAACAAATACTCTTCCAATTTTTAGTTATTATACAGTCTATGTTTATTTTGCAATGGTGATTTCATGAATAAGGTATTTGATTAGAATCTTATGTGATATTCTAGATTTGTGCAATGATGAAGTTGAGTTACCATAATTGTGTTGGATATTAAGAGTTAGATTTGGTTTTAGATTAGTGAAGACAACTACTTGAGCAAGGTTCACTCAAGTTAATTTTCCTTCACTCCTTTCTTTCGAGTTATTTTGTAATTTTGTTTTAGTTGTTACTTTGTAAATGTATTTTGTGTTAACATATTCTATGTGTTTTCAATCATTAATGGATGCATGGAAAAAAATTATTTCATAAGTCATACTGTAATTATAAGTGTTGTTGTACTTAAGGTATAGAATAGGTTTAACCAAAAGTTGAGTCAATTTCAAAGATTTACTTATGAATAATAGTTAACTATAGTCTTATACTATAGGTACCCATAGCCAAAGAGATGACTTTACTTTCCTTCAACTATATTATCTTTACTAGATTGATTTAGGTAGGTTCTAGTCTTTGGAAGCACATACAGTGACAGTATCATCGCAAGCCTACTAGCATTGTTCGATAATTCAATGAGGGTCTTTCCAAATGTTAAGTGAACTATTCAATTAAGTTTTCCCCTATGAATTTTGTGATCACTACCAAATTTACTAGACACTAGTACGAACTCTAGGGCTAGTGTAGGATCATGGGGGTCCAAACTAGGCCCTTAAGTGGCAATAAAATTTAGAAAACCGGAGATATGCAACTTGATATAAAAATTTGAATATGTTATTAACATAATTTGGATAATATGTAACAATAATTTTTTTAGAAAACTAAATGTAGTTTCTATGATACTAGTTCTTTTTTGGAAAAAAGGTAAATCTATTGGGTGAAAATTTGAAATTTAAATGTAGTAGTACTAAATTTTTTACGAAAAAATAAAAAGGTGTATGTCTAACCAATCTAAGTACAAGAAAACAATAATAATTTTTTTCAAAATTTTCAATATAAGTAGAGGAGACATGCCTCGATGTGCCACATTTTTTTGTATTTTTTTTAAAACTAAATAATTAGTTATGAATTTTTTATTAGAAATTTTTTAGAAATATTAAAATTTGTTTTTCTGATCACCATAACTTGGTCAAAAAAATATGAAATTGTTTTTTTTTTCTTTTTATTGTATAGTATATGAAGCATAGAATGTGATGCATCTTTTGGATTCAAAAAATTTGAAATCATTTGTTAATTATAGATGTTTTTCAATCACCCTATCAATCAAAACTTTAGTCATAATGCATGTAGAAAATCAATACTAATTATGTATTAAATTCAATTAAGGCATATCTTATATTGGTGGAAAGCTGATTTTTTTTCAATAAAACCTTTTTATTTCATCAAATTAGGATGAAAAAAAAGTCACAAGCCACTTTTTCTTATATCGCCACTTTTTGGACCCCCATGATCCTACACTCACCCTCTACAATTAGGAAATTCATATAGGATTACAAAAGGGTAAATGTGAAGCAATGTGTATCATTAGATTATGTGAGCCTTTGGATCCAAGTTCTTTTGATGGAAGTTCATGTAGGAGTAGGAGCTAGATGGAATGATCAAGGGGTGATCCCACAATACTGGTTTACAATTTTTGGGCAAACTCGACATTAAACTATTTTTTTTTAACTAAATCTTCACTTTCGGGCTCCTAGAGCAGCTAAACCGTGAGGAATTTGAAGATGAAGCAAACTTGTGATTTTTGAAGTTTTTTCTATAGATTCTAAATATATTTTTTTGAAATTTTTTGGAATCAGATTGCACTTTTTTTTTCATCTACTTCGAAAACTAGTTTTTATCAGTAAACAACATTTTTGAGGAGTGATGCTCACCGTATACAACATAATTTTTTTGTATCAAGGATAAAATTGTATGTTTTTTCAGTTTAGATTTTTAACTACGATATCTAACCAGTTCATTTGGTTTCATAGTGTTTTATTAAATATTTTTTCCTTAATCAAGTTTCGAAGTCAAACCAATTACAATTCAGACATAGGCGGACTGTATACAACATAACTTTTTCTATATGTATCAAAATTCATTTTTATTTTTTAATGGATCAAGGAAATCAATACCCATTCTAACAATATTTTTCAAAATTTTATTTTGATAATATACTATTTTTTCACATGTGCAGAACAAAGAGCTTGATTTTTGGTGAAACACCTACATTCACAAAAATAAAAAAATAAATATAATAATCAAATTAAATTTAATTAAAATTATACTTTTTTGGAAGCTTATAATAAGGAATACATACTTACAAAAAATAAATTTTAAATGAACTTATTTGATCCCCCAAAAGGTAAATCAAAAGTGGTTTTGATCAACATTTTGATAGGTGTAAAGGAGACTTTGTTATAGGTATGGTTTAAAAATAACAGGGTTCTATCCAAGGGGGATTGGTCTAAGGTGGTTTGATCAAACCCTCTTCAATTGGAATGCTATAAATGGAAAATTTTAAGGCTTAAATCATTATATTTTCTAAAAATATGTGATTTCAACAAAAAAAAAGATCTCCCTGAAAGTGTAAACCACTATTGTGGCAGCACCCCAAGGCTCTAATTACATGTGGTGATTACCATAGGAGAGAAGATACAAAGGATGAAGTTAGGACCAAAATAGTGGAATAATAAGTCTAGATCGATAATCTTGTGGAAAGAAAATAGTATTTTCCAATTGCACATTCTTTCATTAAATGGAATATTTTTGGATTTTAACTTATTTCCATCCATTCATATATCTAATTCAAACCCCTTATTTAAAACAATGCCAATTTTTTTATGTCTATAAAACCAAAATAAGGAGTTATTATTTCTTTATTTTCTTCACATGTGGTTTCTTTTCATGTAGATAATTTGTATTTTAAATCATTATAAATATATGATTGTATATTAGTGTGCATATGAATATCAATACAACTTCAATATTCCCTCATTTTGAGAAATATTATGAAACTTTGCAATATTTCTAGGAATTTTAGTCTTTTTCATACTTTATAATTTATTTTGAAGCTTACATCATTCATATGTATTTATGACTTTGTCTAGATAGTGAAATATGAAATAGCTTTCTAGTATATAATTGAAATTTTATGTTACAATTTAACGATCATTATACTTAAGATTTTTAACCATCTCTTCCTCCCCTTTCATTTTTGATTTCTTTAATATTTCAAGTGTTTTGAGTATTAATGAAAGGAACATTTAATAATAAAATTAGGGTGTGAACTCATTGCATAATTTATCCACACTACCATTTGACTCTATAACCATATAGGAACCTCATTAAATTGTATACACAATGAACTTCTAAGTTGTCTTATACATCAAGACTTGACAATCAAACAATTGAGATAATTAGACTTTGTCTAGATTTCTTTCAAGAGAAATAAGGATTGTTGTAAAATTTATCCATATTTCTTGTGGCCAACACATGCACATTGATCAATAAGTATTCCCTATATATTTTTTAAATAATCTATCAAGATCTTTTACAAAATTAGTTTTAAATTCCACTCTCTCTTCTTCTCTTTGCAAGAACATAGGTCTACAAGTTTTTAGAATGGAACTAATTGTTATCTAATTACTTTCAAATTTAATTACTTCTTCTTTTGGTGTTTTAGTGTGCTCTTTATTTTCCAAAGAAGTTGTAGTGGGTGTATTCATCTAGATATATAATACTATTATCTATAATTTATTCATTCTCTATTGGATTACTAATAACTCTTTCATTAATATGTCTTACCTCATCTAGCGACATACTTACTTGTTCTAAAGAAACTCTAATCTCTCTTTCTTGAACATGAACCTTTCATTTATTTGCATACCATATAGGCTAGTAGGATTTTAGCTTTGATAGTAGTACAATATTCTTATCAAATGTAAATATAAAATATTTACCACTTTTTGATAACCAAGACCTTGGTAAGGAAAGTTAAGAGCATAATGTGAATAAATATTATTGATCACCACTATTTGATAACTTAGATCCTATTAGGGAAAGGCGAGAGAATATGATGGATGAATAATTATTTTCACCACCATTCAATTATGTGCTTTGTGGAACTTTCCTTGAGAGCCAATGATAAAAAATTTCTATATTATAGTAGTTGTTTTAACTTACTATTAGACTAACACTATTGGATAGAGGGTCAAATTTTTGGAACTATGCTCTAATTTATGTTTTATATACTAAAGAATATTCTTTATTAAGGCATTTTTAGTTTCAAGCTAACACTTTTAGACCTCCCTTACATACAACTTTGGTACTCATTTTTAAGCTTATATTATACTATATATCAGATTAAAATGTTATGTCATAATTAATATTACATGTTGTTGCTCTAACTGAAATATAGAAAATTGTCGCTCTATGGCTTGGGAGATAGAACCACCAATTTCCCACAAGTTTCTTTCAAGGAAACCTTAGAGATCTCAATCTAAGGATGGAATAAGGGAAATAGATCTGCAATAAGGTGTCATAGGGTGTGATTAAAGACTAAAAATGGGGGATTCACCACCAATAAAAGGCTTGGATATAAAGAGATGAAAGTATCATGAAAACCTAACTAAATGACCTAGGAAATGACACTAAAAATCAAGACAATAAATTGAGAATGAATAGAGGAGCACCTGGAAGGAAGGTGTGGTCAAAACAAGCTCTAAAACTTTGAAATTTTGACTTTTGATATTCATTAGTACTCATATGCCACACTAGGAAATTTAGTCCCAGTATAGTGTTTTTGAGAAGGGTTTGGAACCTCCTAATGACTGTTTTGGATCTGCTAAAGACTGACAAAAAAGAAGTATTGGGACTCATACACCCAGACTATTGCAAAGTTTCTCATTTTGTCATGAAGTGTCCCAGGAGAAAATTTTTGAAGGAAAACTTTGTGAGCCTCTGAAGATGGATCAAATAAGTACTTTCCCATTTATTTAATGCAAATAGGTTTGATATATTTCTCTATATATGAGTTTCCATGAGGCTTGAAAACTTTTCATGACAACATTTGCAACTTTATCATTTTGGCATTTCTAAAGGCTTCAAATCCACTTTTTCTTCAACCTGTAAACCTAGAATCACACAAAGAGAGAGAAAAAGTGTTGTTTTGTTAGGGAATTGGGGATTTCCTTTGTCAAAACCTATTTAGGTAACTAAACCTTATGATGAAACAATGAAAACATGAACATAAAACATAAAACATGAACAATGATACCTTGGATGATGTCTTGAAGTGTAAATATGCAATCTAACATGAAGTGGCCATAAAGAATGTAGACTTTGAACTTAAATTAGATGAGGCACAATGCTTAATTTGGATCTTGAATTCTACATCACAACACTAGCTCAACAACATGCTTGATGCATTATGTCTTTGACATGATAATGGATCTTGAACTTCTTCCAAAAATGATGAAGAAATTGACCCTTGAATGGCTTGAATATGTTGGAGTATGAAAACTATGAGAGGGGAGGTGAATCATTGTTTTAATATCCAAAATCAATTCAATTGTTTCCCATCAAATATTGTTTCTTTGTTATAATTGGATGTTCAATTACTAAAATATATTCAAATTTGATAGCTAAGAGTAGATACTTGAATACAATGAAATTTCAAATATTGCAATGTCCATAACTAAAACAACAAGATAGAATTTTTAGTGGAGAAAAAAATATCCCTTTTAATATCCCTTTTCCTTTCTTGATTTGGGAATAATTAATGATAAATTGGACTTAATGTCACCTTAATCTAGTGTTGTAATGTGTTTTACACATTCGCATTGGATTTAGGGCTCGTGTAAGCTAAATAAAATTAACGCTACCTTAATTTAATGTTGTAAAGTGTATTTATTTAAATATTTACATTAAATTTAGGAGGCTTGTAAACTAAGGTGCATGTAATGTAGTGTTGTAATGCGTTTTACACATTGACATGGGATTTAGGGACCTTCTAAGCTAAATAGACCCAATTTTCCCTTAATTTATTCCTGTAAAGTATATTTATTTATACTTTCACATTGAATTTTTGGACCTATTGAATTTATGACATTTATATCATTATTAATAGGCCCCTATGACCCTATATTGTGCATCCCAAGGCATATTTTGATCAAAAACCTGACAATATCAACATATAGGCTTAATTTCTTCATTCCTTAACATTCTAACAGAAAAATAGCCCCTATGGGATCAATTCACAACCTTGGGATCTAATGAGTCCCATCCAGGTGGGACTCAATCGCCCAGGATGGTGAATGAGTCTCATTTGAGCTATTTTTGAGGTTTGAGTAGGAAAAATGGGTTTTAAGTTAAAATTTCTCCTATGTCGGCCTTGGGGATCCAATTAATGGTTACTTGAGTGGATTTCCTATATAAATGATATCTTAGTTCATTATTTAATAATAAATTCATTCGATCGAGTCATTCATTCAAGAGTTAATCATTCAAAGCATTCCAAGGTCATTAAGATAGCTTTCAAGACAAATTATAAGGCATTCACGGGAAAAATTCTCCATCAATTGTTGCAGAAAGTTAAGATCCATCATCATGTAAATAATATAAAGCATCAATCATGCTATTGATCCATTGTTGTGATGTAGCATTGAAGATCAAAGATCAAACATTTTTCTACTCCTATTCTCAAGATCAAGATCTACATCCAACATGGTCATTCATGATTGAGTTGTAAAATTATAAGACATTATTTATAAGATATCATTCAAGGTATCATTGTTCATGTTTCATATCTTATGTTTCATGTTTCATGTCCTTGTTTCATTGTTTCATCATTTGGTTTAATTACCTAATAGGGGTTTGACTAGGGCAAGTTACCCCTATTCCCTAACAATCAATACATTCTCTCTCTCTCTCTCTCTCCCCCTCTCTTTGTGTGATTGAAAATATAGGTGATTTGAATACTTGAAGATCATTGAAGATTAGGTTACAAGATTTTTGGATTTGTCTCCCCATTTACAAGGTCATAATCTTCACTAAAAGGTCATCTACAACTCTAAAATTAGAGTTCCAAATTCGAGAACCTAGATAAGTATAAAGAGCAGACTGAGAGGTGCATATCAGAACTTTGAATTTCCAAAAAATTAAAACTCAAATAATTCACCACAAGTGGTGAGTGTGTCCCACTATAGGTGTTTTCAAAGATCTTTGCAAATTTGGATACCCATTTGCCTAAAACTGTTCTTGTGCAAAAATCCAGATCTAGGACTGATTCACCTAGAATGGAGAATGAGTCCCAATAGTTCAAAATTTTAGGATCATCAACATTTCCAGTCTTCATTCAAGTCTCTACAATTTTCTAGGAGAAAACTTTCTATTTTGCAACTTCTTTTTTTCTTTATTTCCATTTCTAAGTCATTTAGTTCAAGTTTGCATCATATTAGGGTTTTGTATTTCATATTGTATTACCTTGTCTTTTCCAAGTCTAGAATTGGTAGTGAACCCCTCATTAGATCTCATTTAGCCCCTCGGATAGCTCTATTGCAAGATCTGTTTCTCTTTTGCATTGAGATCTCTACGGTTATCCTTGAATGTTAGTTGGAAAAAAGTGATGTTCTATGTCTTAAACTATAAAACACCCACACTTTTCAAAAGAAAACCAATGAAATTCATGGGAATCTTATGTCGGAAAAAATTATGGAACAAGACAATAACATTATTGATGAACAAGATAATTCAACAATTAATCATTCCCCTACTTGTGATAAATTCATTTTAGAAGAACCAAGCTTTGAACATTTAGTTCGTAGTTCTCCTAAAAACTCTCCTTCTATGGAGGATATCATGGTGCAAGAAAATTTGAACATTGACACATGTAATGGGGCTTCCTTAGATGAATATTATGAAGTGATATTAGACTCCTCTTCAATAAGAGATCATGCAAATAAGAAAAATCTTGTTGAGGTTATGACAACAAAAATTGGATCTCCTTTAATTAGTGAGGTTCCTAAGTCACCTCCCATTAGTGAATCACATAAGAAAATAAGAGATTTCTTGAAGTATAGGATACAATCTAACAATTTTTTGTAGCAACCAAGATATAGCATATTTTCTCAAACATGTAGGGGAGCACAAATCACTCTCGCAACATCACCATTGCCTCAACATATTGTGCCTAGTATTCAAGATCTTGAGAATACTCTTGCTAAATTATCCGTGTGGAAAATCATTCAACTATCACCTACATACAAGCATCTATTTCAAGAAATATTGCAAATAAAGTAGGAGGAGATACAATCTTATATGAAATTGAATAATGTAACATCCTTCTTTCATCCCACACAAGTCACATAGTCAAAAATCGCATTCCCTAAACATAAATTTCCCTCACTTGAGATTCAAAAAAAGAATGAAGACTTGATGATAAAGGTGATCATTAATGGAACTACAGTTAGGTGCACTCTCATAGACAATGGAGAAAAAATACATGTTTGTAGCATTGAAATCCTAGAAAAAATTGGCATGGACAAAAGGCTCATTCAAATTAACGATGTTCAAATTTGCGGATTTGACAATGTTAATAGGAAACCACTAGGGATGATCATATTACCTATTGAGGTCAGACCTATAGTGTTGCCTACCCCTATCCATATCATGCAAGGACCCCTTTAATACAATATTCAACTAGGGAGACCATGGATTCATGCTATGAAAGGAGTCTCCTCTACTCTCCACCGTACAATGAAATTTGAATAAAACAACAAGATATTCATGGTTGAAGCAGATGAACGAAGCTATGAATCATATGATCACAACACTTCCAAATCGCCTAATAATTTAATTCCAAAATCAAAAGTTGAACCTATACAAGTTGATGTCAACCCTAAAATATTTAGTTATAATTGGGGGTCATTAGATTTTATGCCTCGTTTCAATAATGAATCCAAAATATCACCCTCAAAATTTCAAGAGTCATATACAAATGATTCCTTTTCAGATACAAGTTCTAGTAACAATTAGGGTTTGACACCTTTCTTTATGGGACAGTGTGAAATATCACAACCTAAACCAAAACAACCTTGTGTTTCATTTTCCCAAATTGGCTCTACAACACTACCCCATGGTGGTGATGGGGGCTATTAAACTCCCATCCCTCATGAGGAGAAAACATATGACTTTAAAAAGGATTTGTGTTCTCATGAAGAAACCAATCCTTCTCAGAAGCATAAACCCCATTCATCTAAATTGAAAGATTGTTATGGTATTGGATACAATCTCCCTCCTACACATGGATGCAATGAACACACGAAGCGAACTGACTTACCATACTCTTTGAAGAAAGATTTAGGTTTACCACCTTTATCCCCCTTTTCATCTAAAGCCTTATCATTTAGTGTGTGTATGACATCTTGCGCAAATAAAGAAATACTTTCTACTATTGATCAAGAGAATATCTTGACGAGACTCCTCCAGGATCGCTTGATATCTCTACCTCCAAAAGAGTGAAGGAAATTTTACTACAAGAATTCATTTTGTGCATATCATAGAGTTCATGGTCATTCTACTAACAAATGTAAGGATTTAAGCAACAAAATTCAACATCTCAAGGAGTGTGGTAATCTTCATTGTGTTGAAACACCTACATCATCTAATTCACACCTACTTTCATCCTATTCATCTCATCCTTTTCCTACACTAAGTGAGGGCAAAGGGTTAGATAGCCCTGTCCTCATATATCACTTGTCATTGTCTCTTTTGGCTAGTTGACCACCTTTCATGCGCAGATAAGAGAAAGCTTGGGATGTGGATGGAATGCCTTAAGTTGGCTTGCATGTGGCATACTCATCCATGATGTAGTTCGATTCAGAAACATATGACTTGGCATAGGGCTTTCTGAATAAGCTCTCATGTCTCCTTCTACTCTAAATAAATTTCTCACAGTAATGGTGTTAGCAACCACTTTAAAGTGGGGGCATACATCGACACTCATGTTTCACTATGTTATTTTTATTTTTTTTGCGATGCATTCGTTCCTTGGTGGTATCATTGGGCTTGATTTCCTCTAAGAGCATGATATTTCTCTGACTTATTCTCTCTTGAAAACATTAAGCATGATGTTCCCTAAGAAGAGACCTCACATGAACTAGGAAAAATACCTTTGAATATTCCTTGTGCTATTTCACATCTACAATTTTAGTTATATGGCAACCTTGCATAACACAGTTTGCATGCTTGTGGATCCATCTTGTTTGTTCATGAGCTACAAGCATACAAATTTTTGGTTGTGTCATGAAGCTCAAAAATAATTTTTGCGTGGCACCTTATTAAATTTATCAAGAGGTATAACATTGGTATGGTTTGAGCAGGAAGCCTGAGAGGCATGACTTTCCTCATAGCCACTTGTGTGTGTGTGAGTGCATAGTAGCCATGAGTGTATGTTTCTAACCTTTTTGGACTTATCACCTCGTAGATGACCTAAAGTTCCATGGCCTCAAAGTGAGTATGATTTTTTTATACAAACAACCTAGATCTAATCCACAACGTGCTGGACAAAGGGTCGAGGCTTGATCCATCTCTTGTTATTTTTCTTGTTTTTCTTTCTTTTAGTTATTGGTATTGCATGATTGCATATCTTATTTTGCTGCATATCATACACCTTGTGTGTGTGTTTTTGTGCTAATATTTTTTTTACTTAGGATCTTCAATCCCGGGGGCTTGATTTCCTCCTTGGTCTTTGTTATCCTAGACCATCTACATTGGTACAATTGGGCCCCTCTTTAATGTCTACTTTAGTGTGCATTTGAAGCAAGTTCATCCTCTCACTAAAATGGGGGCTAAATATAGTGTAGAAAAATGTATCCCTTTTCCTTTCTTGATTTGGGAATAATTAATGATAAATTTGACTTAATGTCGCCTTAATCTAGTGTTGTAATGTGTTTACACATTCACATTGGATTTACGACTCGTCTAAGCTAAATAAACTTAGCTCCGCCTTAATTTAATGTTGGGAAGTGTATTTATATACACCCTCAGATTAAATTTAGGAGGCTTGTAAACTAAGGTGGACGTAATCTAGTGTTGTAATGTGTTTTTCACATTCACATGGGATTTAGGGCCCTTCTAAGCTAAATAGACCCAATTTTTCCTTAATTTAGTGTTGTAAAGTATATTTATTTATACTTTCAAATTGAATTTTTGGACCTATTGAATTTATGACCTTTATATCATCATTAATAGGCCTTTATGACCCCATATTGTGCATCCCAAGGCATATTTTGATAAAAAACCCAAAAATATCAACACATAAGCTTAATTTCTTGAGTCCCCAATATTCTAGCTTGAAACAATAGCCCCATTTGGGACCCATTCACAAACTTGGGTGAATGAGTCCCATACAGGTGGGACTTATTCACCCAGGATGGCGAATGAGTCTCATTTGAACTATTTTCAAGGTTTGAGTGGGAAAAATGGGTTTTAAGTTCAAATTTCTCTTATGTCAGCCTTGGGGATCTAATTAACAGTCATTTGAGTGGATTTCCTATATAAATTATCTCTTGAATCATTATTTCATCATAAATTCATGCCATCAAGTCAAGCATTCAAGAGTTAAGAATTCCAAGCATTCCAAGGTCATCAAGATAGCTTTCAAGATCAATTTTAAGACATTCAAGGGCAGAATTCTCCATTGATTATTGCAGAAATTCAAGATCCATCATCATGTCAATCATATCAGGAATCAAGAATGTTATTGATCCATTTTTGTGATGTAGCATTGAAGATCTAAGATCAAGCACTGTTCTACTCATATTGTCAAGATCAAGATCTACATCCATCATGGCCATTTCATGATTGAGTTGCAGACTTACAAGAAATTATTTACAAGAAATCATTCAAGGTATCCTTTTTAATGTTTCATATCTTATGTTTCATGTTTCATGTGCTTGTTTCATTTTTTCATCATTTGGTTTAATTACCTAAAAGGGTTTGACCAAGGCAAACCCCTATTGGACCCTAACAATCAACACGTTTTATCTCTCTCTTTGTGTGATTGTGGATCTAGGTGCTTTGAAGACTTGAAGATCATTGAAGATTAGGTTACAAGATTTTTGGAGTTTTCTCCCCATTTGCAAGGTCATAATCTTCACTAAAAGGTCATCTATAGCCCCAAAATCAGAGATTTAGATCTAGGATCTTGGAGAAGCATAAAGATTAGACTAAGAGGTGCAAACCAGAACTTTGAATTTATAGAAAAATCAAACTAGACTCATTCACCACAAGTGGTGAATGAGTCCCACTTTAGATGTTTTTTGGAGATCTTTATAGATTTGGATACCCATTTGTTTGAAACTTGTTCTTGTGCAAAAATCTAGATCTAAGACTGATTCGCCCAGAATGGCGAATAAGTCCTAGTAGTTCAAAATTTTAGGATCAATAGTATTTATAGTCTTCATTAAATTCTCTACAAGTTTCCAGGTGCACACTTTCTATTTTTCTTTGTTTTCATTTCCAAGTCATTTAGTTCAAGTTGGCATCATAGCAGGGTTTTGCATTTCATTTTATTTTCCAAGTGTAAACTTGGTGGTGAACCCCTCATTAGATCTCATTTAACTCCTAGGAAACCTCTATTGCAAGATCTCTTTCTCCTTTGCATTGAGATATCTAGGGTTATCCTTGAATGTTAGATGGAAAAAAGTGATGTTCTATGTCTTAAACTATTTAAAACACCCACACTTTTCAACTAAATAGAATTGCATGTGACATGAAAATCATATGAATGACAACACCATAACTCAATGATTTATGAGTGGAAAACCCTCATAGGGATAAAAAACAACTAGGGAAAAATTGTCTCACTGGCTTAATAAAATCCCACTGATTATAGAGCCTTACTGGCTACTTTTTGTGCCTCACTGCCAAAGCTTCACTAGCTAATTTTTGTGCCTCATTGGAAAAGCCCCATTGGCTAATTTTTGTGCCTCATTGGAAAGATAACCTTACTAGTTACAAGTATGCCTCACTGGAAAATACAATTATTGCATCAAGATAAAGACTAAAAGATAGAGGTCTCTCTATTTCACTAAAGCTCATGACATCATCCTGCCTTAATGCATTTCATGTCCTATAGACTCCATTTTATTTGAAGTCTAGAACACAAAAATACATTAAGCTATTCACTATTATCTCACAAAAGTTCTTTAAAGTATAAGATTCATTGTTGCATATTCAAGAATATATTTTATCAAGCAACTGCAATATAGGGTTTCGAAAGAAACCTCTTTTTATAAAACAAAATAATCAAAGCGACTAAATCAAATATATTTTGCTATCTTAAGTTTTCATCTCATTTTCTAATTGTATTCTGATCACAAAAATCTAATGTATATAGCAATCAATAACCTTCCAAAACTCAATAATTCCATACCTCTGCTTCAGACAAAATATAATTGAAAACAACCTACAGATCTCAACTACACAAACAACCAAATCCTCCAACTATCCATAGCCACCACTGACTATCAATGAAATATTGTAAACTTGTTTCTCTCCAAGATTTGATCCAATTCATTTGTTTCTCATGCATCAACCCTAAGTTTGCTACTACATACACCAAATTTCAAACTTTTCATTATTCCCAATAAAACTTGTTTTGCAAACTATACAAGGTAAATTTGCTGAATCGATAACCCTAGAAGGGGCTAGTAGAAACAATTATAATAACTCCTTTCAAACCTTTCACAAAAATCATTGACCTTATAGTGCAGGTTACTATTCAAAAATCAACTTTAATTTAATACTTTGGAATTTATAGTTACAAACATCTCAAAACCCTTGAAGACATGTGGTCTTCCCTAACCACCAAGTATTTGATAGCATAATACTTTGATGTAGAATACTGTGAATTTCAAATCAACCAGAACCAAAGCAAGTTTCTCATAATATCTTCCATGAAGAACATCAAAGGAAAAATGAACATGATTCCAATACCAAACCGATAATGACATGAACCATGAAGGACACCTTTAGATATATGTATCATGACAAATGCAAACCAAGACAAGTAAACAAGGATTAAGGTATTATTGATATCAATGGAAAAAAATGCCAAAGCTAAGAGAATTCTCTTGAGTACTGTATAATGCTCTTGTGAATTCTAAGGATGCTTGAATCTTGATTGCTTATGAAATTCTAGGATTTCTTAAATGAAACTATGTGAAATAACCTTGTATTTATACTTGTTTATGCCAGATTTCCCGAAATTACAACACTACAAGATGACATTAGATCTAGGAGAATAAAATCCTACCAAGAATTGAATTCATAATAGGTCTTGGTTAAAGGACTCATACGCTATTTGTGGCGTATGAGTCCCAATGGCTAAAACCAAGGGCACAAATTTCTAGGAGTGTTTTATTCAATGTGAAATTTGAAATCAGTTCTCAAGATCTAGGTGGGTCTCATACACCCAAGGTGGTGTATGAGTCACAAATCACCAAATTTGTAACACATGACCAAAAAAATTAGATTATGATTTTCCACTTATGATGTGTCCTACATGCTATGGATCAGATCTAAGTTTTTTTTCAAAAAATGAACATTCACAAGGGCTAGTGGAACCTAAGGCTGACCACTAGGTGAGCCCTCAGTGAGACACATAAACACGCAGTTAGTATGAGCTCACACATAAGAAAGTGGCTGTGGGAAAGTCATGCCTAAGTTTGAATCCCATAGGTACAACCATAAAAAAGTTATACCTCTTTCTAACTTTGATAAGGTGCCATATAACAATGAGCTTAAAGCTCCATGAGGCAAGAAAAGCTTTGTATGCTTGACACCCATGAATAATTAAGATGGCTCCATAGGCAAGCAAAGTGTGTTACGCAAGGTGGAGATGTTGTAAATGCAAAGTAATGTAAGGTATGTTCAAATGTATTTTTCTTAGTTAATGCAACGTCGCTTGTTAGGGAACATCATGCCTAATGTCTCCAAGAGAGGACAATTCAAATAAATATCATGCTCTCAGAGGAAATCAAACCCAATGAAACCACCAAGAAAAGGACACATCTCAAGAATAAAGAAAATTGCATAGTCAAACACGAGTGTCAATGTATTCCCCCACTTTAAAGTGATTTCTAACACAATTGTTGTAATAAATTTCTTTAAAGTAGAAGAATACATGAAAGATTGTTCGGAAATCCCTATGCCAATTCATATGTTTCTAAAGCTACATCATGAAAAGGAGTTTCCTCCAAGACTTTGTACGTCACCTATGAGCCAACTTAAGGTATTTCATCAACATCCTAGAAGGTTGCTCCTATATATACATGGAAGGCAGTCAACTAGCCAAGAGACAACGACAAGTGCTATATGAGGACAAGACTATCCTAAGTCCTTGCCCCCACTTAGTGCAAGATAAGGATG
Source organism: Sequoiadendron giganteum (assembly GCA_007115665.2). Lineage (NCBI taxonomy): Eukaryota > Viridiplantae > Streptophyta > Pinopsida > Cupressales > Cupressaceae > Sequoiadendron > Sequoiadendron giganteum. The sequence continues at coordinate 417,095,100 of CM021110.1, read as the reverse complement.
AGCCAAGATGATTTATGAGAGACATAATAGAATGAAAATAAGTATCAATTATAGGATCTAGGCCTCAACACAAGGAAGAGAGATACACTCCTTAAGATGCTCAATTCGATTACAAAAACCCTTACATTCATTAGTAGAATGACCGTGAACTCTATGATATGCACAAAATGAACTCTTGTTATAAAACTTCTTTCATGTTCTTGGAGGGAGGGATATCAAATGATCTTGGAGGAGTCTCAACAAGATACCCTCTTGATCAATAGTATAGGATGTGCCTTTATTTTGTGACAAAGATATCTCTTGCTTAGTACAAGATGTCATACTTACAAAAGACTTTAGATTGTGAGATTTTCTACTCTTCCTTAAAGGAAGGTGTAAAATATATCAAATTTGAATCATTAGTGTTTTGTGTGATGAAATTGATATTAAGTGAAGATTTATTTCTTTCTTTCATTTCTTTCAAAGAACAATAATCAAGACCACTAGTGTCTATCAACTCAGGATACACTAATGTTAAAGGTGGCTTAGAATGATTTTTTTTAATAGTATTGCTATTGATTGAAGGCTTTCTTGTTTCTTTCAAGGGATAATAACCAAGACTGTTAGTTCCTTGTGTGTTAGGCTCTATAGGGACACATATACCTTTTTCTATAGCACCACATCCTTTTTCACTATACCCTAGTTGTTTCATAAGTTCATAACCGTTTTCCATAAAGTTATTTCATTTCTTTCAGATTCAGTGGTTGTTTATATTCAATTTCATCAAAGTTTGTTGTGTAATTTGTTGTCTTTTCTTCTAAAGTGGTTGAGGTGGATGCTTTCGAAGGGTCTTCCAAATTTTTTGTTAACATTACAACTTTTTATTTTCCCTTTTTGGACTCTTTGTTTATGATCTTTTAGTCACCAATGAATGTTGTGAAATCTAAGGAACCCCAATCATCTTCCAATAACTTCATGAATTCTTCAATATGCTTATCTTTTTCTTTCTATTGCACGGGTTCCACTTGTGTAGTTGGTTTCAATGTTTTCAAAGTATTTTCCTTGTCTTTTTCAAGTTGTAAAATGTTGTAAGGTTTAGAATGAGCTTCGATCGTATGTAATTTCTTTTTGTAGACATATTTCATGATACCATGAGTGGTAGAAGGGACCACATGCATCTCATGAATCCATGGTCTTCCTAAAAGGATATTTTATGAAATATCATGAGGTATAACATGGATTGGGGTTTGTAATGTGGCTACCCCAACTATAATAGGTAATGCGGTCACACCAAGTGGTTGTTTTCCCACATTATCAAACCCACTAATAGATAAAGAGGCATGTTTAATTTTCTACTTATCCACACGAATCCTATCCAAAAGGGATAGAATAAGAACATTAAGGGCTGAGCCATTGTCCACAAGGGTTCATTTTATCCCAATCCTATTATATATACCTATTATCATGAATGCCTTAGTTTGTTTTTATACTTCTAGCGGGGCTAACTCATCTTGGTTGAAAGTAATGTCTAAGTTTTTTGGTGCTATATCTTGAATTTGGGATACCAAATAATTTGATTGCACATTAGGAATAGTAGGGACTTGTTGTAAAGAACTTTGAATCATGTTAAGGTAATGAGGGAGGCTTGAATAAGGTCCTATATAGGAGAAAATTTGCACCCCTTAGGAAAATTCCCCTTTCACATGCCCTCACCTTATAAAATAAAATTCGAGGTGAAATTCCACATCACCCACCTACCTTCCATCCACTTGGTGTTTGTCTCAGATGTTTGTATGACGCACTACCATCCCTAATGGATTCGTCCATTTGAAGTTGGCAGAGGTGTTACACACCCGATTGGGGTCGAATTGTAACGTCCCTCTTCGACCAACCGACCTGAAAATGGCTTATTCCTTCTCATCCCACCTTCAAAAACATTCTTTATGCATTCATTTCATCCTCTTCACATTCATTAAATTCATATTCTTTCAATCACTTCAACTCTTTCACTCTCAAGCAACATTTCAATCTTCCATTGTGAGAATTATAGCAAGTTTGAAGCTCCATCAACTCCACATTGCAAGTGTGAGGGAAGACATAGAGGTGTCGACTTGGAGTCTTGCAATACCTCCCTTCATCACCATTGTGGCTGTGGTGACTTTTCTAAGTCCATTCCATGCATTTTCCTTCCATTGGCTAGTGAAATTTTGGGTGGAGCTGGTAAGGCTTCACTCCTCTCCTTTTTGATTTGATTGAGTAGCATAGTATTGTTTTGTAGTGTTCATTGAAATCTTTATTTATACTTCCTTTATCGCATATTCTACTCCATTTATTTTTGTCTATCCATGGAGTTGGAAACACCAAAATGGGGATCTGATTGAGGCAGACCCCCATACAACCCCAACAATTTTCCCCTTCTTGTTTGTGTGTAGGTGGACATATGTGTTGAGCTAGCTAGCGAACTGACACGTTTTTGAGATTATTTTTGTCATCGTAGTCTTTATTTACTTGATTTATCATCTTCATATATATTTTTTGTACTTTTTTATCCTGTTTTTCTCATCTAGATCCACTATCTAGGCCATTAGTAGGTTTTTTTACAATTTTTACTATACTTGCTATTTTTGAGTGGTACGATGCCAGCGCACCAGAGAGATGTCAATGCACCACACTGTCATCCCAAAACTACCCTGTTGTCCTTGGATAGAGAGCTATTTGAGGTGTAGAATTGGCTCCAAACACCAACTCGCCTAGCTTAAACTTGGAATTTGGGTCTGAAGAGTGAGAAAATTACCACATAGTGCTCTTCATTCTAGACCCCCATCCTTTTAGAGTGAGGTAATTTAGTGTAGCCCTTTACTCTCAACTATTGGTGACCTAGAGCCTTGACATCATTGGTCCCCCTCTCTTACATCTTTGGTAAATCCAATGTGAACAAAATTTGTCTATTTGTTTGTGTGGAGAATTTTTCCTCCATGATTAATGATCATCGTGAGCCTGAGTTTCATGAAGATTTTTGAGAATCAAGACCCAGTCCATGAATTTTAGCTATGTGGTTAGAAGAATTGTGCGACACCTACCAATGGAGATCTTCTATTGGTTTGTCCACCCACGAGAAATTGTTGAGTGGTGAGGTAGGATTCTTTGATGAATCCAACCACGTCCCTACTCCTCATACCTCTCCTATGCCATCATCAACATATGAGAATAAACCCATTAATATTTCTTTGAAATATATTTATACCCAAAGAAAAGGGTTTGGTGGCTTGGAAAATCACCTAGAGAAGGACCTGCAGTTCGCCAGAGCCACTTGCGTTATTAGTGAAATACAATATATGGTGGGAAAAGATCAAACTGGCATAGAACTCCTGGCTAGTCTCACTAGTCCAACTGAAGCATGTGCTCTTCCAAGTAACACTTTAATGTTATACAAGCGGCAACTCTTGAAGACCATGAGAGATAGATAGGAGTGTTGATGCCTACCACATCCATGTATATTGATGAAATAGCCCCATTGATCAGCGTCTCATCTACCTTTGATACGTCTGAAACTATCAAAGCAAACAAAATACCTTTAGGTTTCAACTTCATCCCTCCTATCACCTCTAGTGGTGGAGGTCTTAATGGGTTGAGTGGTGGGGGCTTTGGTAGTGGTGGTGGTTTCGGCAACAGGGGTGGCACTAGTGGATGCCATGATGGGGGCTTCAGTAGCGGACGTGGCTTTGGTGGAGGTCCTACTGGTGATGGTGGCTCTAGCAGTAGCCATAGTGGTAGCTCTAGAGGTGGCTCTGGTGGTTGTTCTAGAGGAGGTTCCATTGGCCCTTTGCCATCCCAAGACCCTATTCTAAATGCTCTTCTTTAGAATATGCGTAAGTTGCAAAGCCAGCTGGAAAGTCTCTGCCAAACCTCTTCCTAGCCTATATTTTAGCCCTTCTCTCAACATAGCCCATTATCAATGACAATATTAAGCACTCCCAAATTCAAAACGTATGGTGGCAAAGGGGACTCACAAATGAATGTGTCCACCTTTAATGCCATGTGTACAGATGTCTTCCATCATGATGCGCTGATGGAAAAACAATTCCCTTGATCTCTTAAGGATACAATGCTCGAGTGGTACTATTCCTTACTCAAAAATTCTATTTTCTCTTTTGATCAACTTGTAAATAAGTTTCTTTGATAGTTCCAAGCCAACATTAGACCAAATATGACCTTTTCAAATCTCTGTTGATGCAAGCAAGGGGATAATGATAAGATAACTAATTTCATAGCACAGTATCAAGTGCTCTTTCCATAGATCTTGTACGTGCTACCCCACTCTAACGTGCATAAGGTGTTCATAGGGAACCTAGAGAGACCTTGGGAGGAAAATATTTCCCTTATAAAATACCCTTCATTCACGCATTTATGTGCGGAATTACGAGAATATGAACAAATAGTAGTTCAGTTCAGGGGGTCCTCCTCACGCTCCTATTTAGAAGGAAAGTTCATTATTTCTATCTTTGGAAAATGCAAGGTTGTTGGAAATGTAGTAGTTTCAATGAATGATTATGTCCTCGAATGCAATAAAAATTTCACAATGTTAGCAAAATCTTATTCTTCCATCCTACAAAATTTGTTCAAGGATAAAATCATAACCTTGGAGAACCCTAAACCTCTCAAGTAACCTTACCCTAATTGGTATGATGCAAATTCCTTATGTCAGTACCATCGAGTCAGTGAACATGATACCAAACGTTGTATGCACCTGCATCATGAGATCCATGACCGCATCGAGAATGGTACTATTCATCTCGGTGGGAGTAAAAAAAATGTGAACAAATTGGTGGTGAAAGAAAATAGTAATTTGTAGATATACACAAGCCTATTTCTGGCTCACTTTGCTAACTTAATTATTGATCCCTCTGACTCTATCACTTAGCTTGAGGTGTGCGTTATCATAGTCATGGTTACTCCTACCATGCATCCTACAATCAACTCATCGGATGTGATATTCACCTCGCAAGATAGGACCTTGGACAAAAATCCCTCTACCCTCTACATTCCCACTCGTCTCAATGGGAATATTGTGATAGGGGTCCTAATTGACCTCGCGAGCTGAGTGAATGTCATCACTGAGGAGACTTTGTGGATGAATTCATTATAGAGGGAGGAGTATGAAGAAACAAAGTCTACCATTCATATGCATGATGGCCTCTCTCTCAAGGCGTATAGTTCAATAATTTTTCCATCCTAGTTGGACCTAGGGCCATAGACACAACCTTTGATGTTAATCCAAAATTAGATTTTTTAAGGGCGAAGATAGGAATACATTGGCTAGCTTCTATGAACAAAATCACTTATGTCATTCATAAGTGTTTGAAATTATCCCATGAACGTGTTGTGCATATGGTGCATGACACTGGCTACCAATCGTTGGTGTCCCATGGGGGCTACTCATTGGATCATTTTTCACCCACCTTGATCAGTCTGATTCCCCCAAGAATGGACCTACTTTCAAAACACTATGTGAAGTATAATACCAAGGGAAAGGGACAACCAAATTTTACCCTTCTGGTAGTATAACAATAAGTTACCTCCTCTTCTCAAAAAGGGAAGGAGAGGCTTGCCTATTCTCAAGGTGCCTCTTCCTGTCCTCTCTCTGAGGAAGAGTTTTAGATGAATACTCTCAATTTTTACCTAAGGATCTCGATGATATTAACTTGGTGAAAACCCAAGATTCAGATATTTGATCTTCCTACAATACGTCCTAGACCTTGGCCCTACCTATATGGTAGAAGGTAGGGTCCCCGAGGGGAATCCTCTATGTCTCAGCCTTCGTGGGCTCCCACCGCACCTGCTCCTAAAGTAGTGAATGGGAAGAGGCCTGTAGTCGAAGCGCTAGATCCAAATCCCCCTATTTTTCTCAACCTCTTCCTCCTACTCTCATTTAGGAATCTTTCCCTCCACTAGAAATGGTTGTGATGGACACGCCTACAACTGAGAAAGAGCCTCTAGCTTGAAGAGTTGCAGAAATTGCCTTGTATGCAAATGCAAGAGTTGGAAGAAGGCTCTAGAAATTGAGTAGGTTGCTTCAAAAAATAAGGAGGGGGAATTTACCACTCGATTTTAGGGCCTCCTACTATGGCTTCCTCTCTCCTCCCCTTTTCTTTCATTCAACAAAACTCAGTTTTGCTTCTAGCTCCCACAATGAGTGCAAGGGAACCTAACCCTAAAAGGTGCATGTTTTTATTTCTCCTTCAGTCAAGCCACCCTTTTTGGTGTTCCTTCTAGACATCACACCATTCCCAAAACCCATGGACATACTGAACACTTTAGTGGTGTTTGTTGCAGTTTTCTCCTCTCACTTGCACCTCTCACCTTGTCAGTGGGGATCTCACCTCCTCCAATGAAGCAAAAAGAAAAGGTTGGAACTTCTAGCAATGGGGGTTGAAAGAGGAGTCCACCCTCTTCAAGGGGTGGCCTTGCACTAGCATTCATTTTCCTATTGATAGAGCCAACCACAACTTCCCTTGAGTTTGTCACCACTCCTAAGTCACTCGATGAGCCAAGCGGTGAATATCAGGCACTGCCCTCCCCATCCATAGAGGTAACACTTGGAACTCTCATGAAGAGCATTTTTAATTCTCTAGATGAGGTTATGACCTTGTCGGTGATCTTCTCAAAATTGCTTACCATAGCTCCATAAGAGCCTAATAGAGAAGACCTTGTTGGGCCTTCTTCCTTATCCCTTGTTGTGGTAGGGCCGAAAGCTTATCCCCTTAATATTCCACCACTGCAAGCTCATCCACCTTTCCCTTATAATGATATATATTGGGAAGCAGATGACCTCTTTGTCGATGAGTGTTAGGGGGAGGCCTCTTCATTATCTTTAGATTAGATGCATGTTTGTTGTGATGTGTTCCCTTGTGCTTGTGTTATATGTTCTTGGATGACCCTTGTCAAGCTTGTTGGTGCTCGGATAAAGGAGTGATTTTGTGTCGTAAACCTTCTTCTATTTGTATCATCATTATTCCATGTTTGTGTCTTGATTTTCAGAAATTGGGGATGATACAAAGCATTGGGGGCATTTAGGCTTCCTTTCCATGTTGACCCAATTTTTTTAATTTTTCACTTTTATATTTGCGCATTCCTCTTGATTTGGTGGGGATTGACAATCTTTCCTCTTGCATTGTGGTTACCTATTATTTATATAAGCATGAGAAGATCTGACCCCGCAAAACAAAATCTCCATGTCTCTTGTGTTATCCCTAGTGTGTGCAACAAAATCACCATGGTGACATCCCACTATGTCCCGCGGGCCACAACATCACCTTTTCTTTTATTTTTCATTCTTTTTTTTCTCTCCTTAGGTTGTCTCATGCCTCTTCATTCAACACACACCACCCTAAGTGGGGGATATCATTTGAACCTCAATTTTTAGAAAATAAATTTGTTGCCAACAAATCATTTCTCAAAAATATTTGCAAACTTTTTCAAAAATCGCATTCTCATCTTAGACTCTCAACGGACTATGTTTCCTTTATCATAGGTTCGGAAAGAAAGAACTTGATAAATTTCTTTCGAGGAGGAGCATATTTTTCCTATGGGAGAAACCTCGACCTTCCCCTTGCGAGGGGGGACTTTCTTCCTTTCAAATTCCTTCATGAAGTGAGCATCTTTTAACAAGATTCCTTGATGCTGAATCAAAATGCAAAAAGTATTCTTACAATTTCAAACAACACATCCCTTAAGTGGACCCCTTTTCTTTTAAAGGGTTCCCAAGGGACCCCTTTGAAAGCCTTTCAACTTGTTGACTATCTGTCTATTTTCCTGTGTGGCTACTTTGTGTTCTTTGGCATGTTTTATCTGTGGATTAACATGTTTCTTTGCAGATGCGCTTGTGGAGATGCTTTCTAGTTTGACTCTACGGAGTCTCCTTCCAATGGGTGTCCTTCATGAGAGAGAACTTAGTGGATGTCTCCTTATAGGTTTGTGGGCCTGTATCATGCTTATTTCAATGGGTTTCCTTCTTGTAGGTTTGCGAGCCTATGAGATGATTACATACTACAAGATTTTTCCATTGTTGGTCTGATGGCCTTCAATGCTGTTTGTACAACTTCATATTTTGTGGGGCTATGGATTCCTTTTGTTTGAAACTCCCTATGGAGAGTACCTATGGATTCCTTTGCCTACCTTGCACTTTCGAGTTCACCAGATTGTGGTGTGCTTCCTCAATGGTTTAGGTATACATTTCTAACCTTTCGATCTACTTTACCAAGTTCTCATCAACACTCATGCTCACTAAAGTAGGGGAAAAATTTATAGGAGAGAATTTGCACCCCTTAGGAAAATTCCCCTTTCACATACCCTCATCTTAGAAAATAAAATTTGAAGGTGAAATTCCACATCACCCACCTTCCTTCTATCCACTTTGCATTTATCTTGTGCATCAGTGAGAGAATATTTGTCGAGGATGCACGTGGTACGTGCTACCATCCCTAACGAATTCTTGCGTCTGAAGTTGGTAGAGGCATTACACACCCGATTGGGGTCAAATTGTAATGTCCCAATTCAACCAAACGACCTAAAAATGGATTATTCCTTCTCATCCCACCTTTAAAAACATTATTCATGCATTCATTTCATCCTCTACACATTTATTCACTTCATATTCTTTCAATCACTTCAACTCTTTCTCTCTCAAGCAACATTTCAATCTTTCATTATGAGATTTGCAGCAGCTTTGAAGCTCCATATACTCCACATTGCAAGTGTGAGGAAATCCATAGAAGTGTGGGCTTGGAGTCTTGCGAGACCTCCCTTAATCATTGTTGTGGCTATGGTGACTTTGCCAAGTCCATCCCTTGCATTCTCCTTCCATTGGCTAGTGATGTTTTGGGTGGAGGTGGTAACACTTCACTCCTCTCCTTTGTGATTTGATTGAGTAGCATAGTATTGTTTTGTAGTGTTCATTGTAATTTTTACTTTCTACTTCCTTTATCGCATATTCTACTTTGTTGCTTTTTGGCTATCTGTGGAGGTTGAAACACCAAAACGGGGGTCTAACTAAGGTAGACCCCTATACAGCCCCAACAATTTTCCCCTTCTTGTTTATGTGTAGGTGGATGTATGCATTGAGCTAGCTAGAAAACTGGCACTTCTGTGAGATTATCTTCGTCACCCTAGTCTTTAATTACTTGCTTTATCATCTTCGTCTCTATTTTTTGTACTTTCTTATCTTATTTTTCCCATCTAGATCAAGTAGGTAGGCTATCAATAGTGTTCTGGCAGTTTTTACTATACTTTCTATTTTTTGTCCCTACGAATGCCAACACACCAGAGAGACGTCTATGTGTTGTGATTTTTTCCTAGAACTATGTTGCCATCCTCAAAGAGAGAGCTGTCTGAGGTACAATATCGACTCCAAAAACTAGCTTGCCTAGCTTAAACCTAGAATTTGGATCCGAAGAGGGACAAAAGTACCACATAGTACTCTTCATTCTCGACCCCCATCCTTTTAGAGTGAGGTAGTTTAGGGAAAATCTCCACTCTCGGCTTTTCATGACCTAGATCCTTGACATGGTTGGTTCCCCCTCTCTTACAGGTCCCATAAGGATATCTTAGCAGGAGTATTCTTTAATTGTTTAACAAGATTGTACTCCTTTTCATTTTTTAAAGGAAAATGAGGAGGATCAGGCAAGATAGGGTTAGTTAATGGGAGGTATGTTGAAGGTATTTGTATTGGTTTCAAATTGTTTTTAGTGTTATATGTATGAGCAATGGTAATATAATTTTTTTACTATGAAACATTATTCTTAGGTGGTTCAAGGATGAATACAGGTTTGTTTTGGTTTTGTGGTCATGGTGAGGGTGGGTAAAGAATTAGAGGATTCTTAGGATGTCCCATAGGGTATTTAGGAGGTCCAATAATCAAGGGGAATTTAACAGACACTTTTGCATTCATAACCTCAATGGTTTTCATGTGATGTATTTCTAATGAAGGGGAGTCTATTGTCATCATTTTACCATGATCTAAGGGAGTCACATCAATATTGTTAATTTTGTCAATTTTTTGTACCATGATATCCTCCCTAGGAGGAGAGTTTTTAGGAGAACTACAAACTAGATGTTCATGATATTCAGAGATTGGTTCTTCCATAATGACTCCATCTCAAGTAAGGGAGTTATCAATGGTTGTATTGTCTTTCTTATCAATTATGGAATTGTCTTGGTCAATAATTTTTCCTTGGGGGAAGAGAGACACATAAGATTCGTAGGATTCACATTTCTTTGATCATCTAACACCAAAATATGTTCTTCACAAATAGGAGAGATATTAGGAGAAGAACAAGTATTATTATCACATGGTCATCTATGATTATATTCCTTTGTCCCATAGTTTCTTCCAAAATAGGAGAGTTAGGGGAAGAAAAGAAAATAGGGTTGTCATAGATCTTAAATATTCTATCATCTAACACCAACCTATCTTCCTTGCTTAAAAGTGCATCCTCTTCCACTACAACATTGTCCAAATTGTTGGTAGATGAATGTAGACTAGTTGAGGTGGTTATTAAGTAGGGTTCAATGGTATCTTGTGGTGTTTTGTGATCATGATGATTTCCTATGGTTGTGTCCTCTTTTTCATCAATGCCTTGCCTAATAAGAGAGGTAGGTTTTGAGAAAAAACTAGGACTCTCAAAACATTCATTGATTAGTTCTTCTAACACCAAAATATCTTCTTCACAAATAGGAGAGATATTAGGAGAGGAACTAATATGATTATTATTGTTTCTCGAGGTTGTATTCTCTTTCACTAAAGCATTCTCATAGGGAGGGGATGTGAACTTTTTCTTAGCATTCCTAGATAGGTAAGATACTAACATTGTTTGACGAAGAATGAAAAGTAATTCTAACCATCTTACACAATGCTTCAAGAATGTAAACAATTTATATCCAAAGATGAAAAGTACTTTTATCCAATGTATACAAAACTTTAAGAATGCAAACAATGTGTATCCAACAATTAAAAGCACTTTTATCAAACTTATGCAAAGCTTCATGAATGCAAACATTGTGTATGCAAAACTGAAAAGTACTTTTATTCATATTATGTAGAGTTTCATAAATGTGAATATTTTTAGATGTCATGATTTTTTCTATTGAAATGATTTAGGAAGAATTGAAAAATGATTACCCTATATTGATGTTTCTGACCTAGAATCATAAAGCATAAGTTATTGAAACTTTCCAAATTGGTACTATAGGTTATCAACAAGCTTACGAAGTATAGAAACAAGGTTTTTAATATTGCAAAAGGAAGTTTCAAGCTTGATCTGGGAATACATCGCCCAAAGGGGGGCATATGAGTCATAGTTAGGGTTTTTAGAGGGTTTAAATAGTAAAAAACACAACACAAAATTCCCAAAAATATGGGAAAATACTTTCACAAGGACTAAATCACCCAGATGGGAGAATGAGTCCCAAATTAGGGTTTTTGCACCAAATTAAAGAAATTGTGAGTTAATTCTAATGTTTATAACTTGTATGTTGTCTCGATAATGTGAAATTACATATTTGAAGTGAAATTCAATGATGTGAGATGCAAAAATGTAACCTATATGCACTTTCACTAATGCAAGATTTAGAAACCCTAGATACAAATTAACTAATGCAACACCTAATCCAAAGTTAATGCAAGCTAGATCTAGGAATATGGTACACTCGAAATAAGAAAATAAGGGGTTCTAAAGGCTAGGTTCACCAAATTGAAACATATAAAATTGTTGCTCTATGTTTTGGGAGATAGAACCACCAATTTCCTACAAGTTTCATTCAAGGAAACGTTAGAGATCTCAATTTAAGGATGGAATGAGGGAAATAGATTTACAATAAGGTGTCCTAGGGTGTGATCAAAGACTAGAAAGGGGGGTTCACCACCAAGCAAAGGCTTGGAAAGAAAGAGATGAAAGTATCATGGAAACCTAACTAAATGACCTAGGAAATGAAAATAAAAATCAAGACAATAAATTGAGAATGCATAGAGGGGTACCTGGAGGGAACATGTGGTCAAAACAAGCTTCAAAACCCTAAAATTTTGACTTTTGATGCTCACTAGGACTCATACGCCAGAGTGGGTGATTTAGTCCTAGTATAGGGGTTTTGGGTAGGGTCTAGAACCTTTGATGACTATTCTAGATCTACTGAAGACTGGAAAAAATGTAGTGCTAGGACTCATACACCTAGACTATTGCAAAGTGTCCCATGAGAATTTTTTTGAAGAAAAAATTTGTGAGCCTCTGAAGATAGATCAAATAAGTACTTTCCCACTAATTTCATGCAAATAGGTTGGATATCTTTCTCTAGATCTGATTTTTAGTGAGCCTTGACAACTTTTCATGAGAACTTTTGTAACCTTTACAACTTTGTCATTTTGGTATTTTTGAAGGCTTCAAATCTACTTTCTCTTCAACCTATAAACCTATAATCACACAAAGAGAGAGAAAAAGTATTTTTTTGTTAGGGAATGGGGGTTTTCATTGGTCAAAACCAATTTAGGTAATTAAACCTTATGATGAAACAATGAAAACATGAACATGAAACATCAATAATTATACCTTGGATGATGTCTTGAAGTGTAAATATGCAATCTAACATGAAGTGACCATCAAGAATGTAGATCTTGATCTTGAATTAGATGTGGAAAAATTCTTAATTTGGATCTTGAATGCTACATCACAACACTAGCTCAACAACATGCTTGATGCATTACGTCTTTGACATGATAATGGATCTTGTATTACTACAATAAATGATGAATAAATATTCCCTTGAATTCCTTGAATTCTCTTGAATAGTCTATAATGCTCTAGTGAATTGTTAGGATGCTTGACTCTTGATTTCTTATAAAATTATAAGATTTCTTAGAGTAAACTATGTGAAATAACCTTGTATTTATACTTGTTTATGTCAAATTTCTTGAAATTACAACACTACAAGTTGACATCAGATCTAGGAGAATAAAATAATGCCAAGAACTGAATTCAAAATAGGTCCTAGTTAATGCGAGACTCATATGCTAGTTGTCGCATATGAGTCCCAGTGGCTAAACCTTGGGGCATAGATTTCTTGGAGTGTTTTGTTCAATGTGCAATTTGAAATCAGGTCCCAAGATCTAGGTGGGACTCATATGCACAAGGTGGTGTATGAGTCTCGGATCACCAAATCTGGAACACACAACACAAAGTATTAGATTATGATTTTCCACTTATGATGTGTCAAGATTGTCCATAGAAAAATATATTTAATAAGGCTTGTGGATGCAAAATAGGCCCAATTGAAGCATGAAGAAGCCAAATTAATTAATAAAGCCCTAGATTAGTGTGAAAGTGTAAAGATACACTTTAAACACCCTAAATAAGGCACAATTAGATTCATTTTATCATTAATTATTCATTACCAAATTAAGTGTGAAAAAGGGCTACTTTTTTCTACACTACTCTATCAAAATGTAATCAATTGATATAAAAAATTAACCACTAAATCTTAGAAATATTATGATCATACATATTAATATCATTATCATTTAAATTCTCTAATAATATACCCAATATCAATTTTTAATCTTTGAGTAATGTAAATAATAATAGTTTTAAAAATTTACATAAAGAATGTTTGTTTAGTTGATACATTTTTCAGTGTACAATGTATAACTTAGAGTAGTAAATTTATCATATTATTAAATATCGTTCTACTGATTACAAAATATATGCTTCCTAAATATGTTAAATCCTTAGAAATACAAATCTTGTCATGAATAGTAAAATGTATACTAAATTCTATGCATAATTTTGAAGTATAAATACAACCTATGTGTGAGATTGCCTTGAGGAAGTCAAAAATATTTTTATCCTCCAATCACTTAGAAACCAAAGAGGTTTTGTTCTCTAATCTCTAGAATCCAAGATTTATTTTTCTCAATTTCTATAGCAATACACAAGACTCAAATGACGATAGAAAATTTTGAATAGATTATTAAATTTTTGAAAGGCCAATAAACTCATCAATATATCACACCAATGCAGCCCATTTTCCCTTTGAAAGATAAAAATTAAAATATTGATGAGATTATTTCCTCAAAATATAAACACTTAGTCTTGAAAATCCTTATTAATTTCTTGACATAAAACTTTTAATAAGAAACTATCAAATGTTTTGAAGGTTACAACAACTTTTTATGAATACCTCCACTCCATATTATTTGTTCTTATTTTGTTTGTTACTACTAAACCATAGCCCTTTTATTAAAATATTGAAGTATCTTCATTATAATCCATTAGTGTGAATAATTAATCTACTCACTATACATAAGTGTACTTAGGTTGATGAGGTTAGACAATATCTTGTTTAACCAAATGCACAACCTTTTAAACCTCTAGAGGCTACCACATTATTTGGTAAACCTCATTCAAACACCTTTTGAGGTTGGAAGACTTTCCATCTCACCTCAAAGGTCACTCAACACTTGGCACACAAGGTTGATGACTTGGTCATAGAGGTTGCTGGTTTGCACACTCCAAGTGTTCCAATGTTGACACCTATAGGACACCTGTCTAATCACTTGTGCCACTTCATGGGACACTTGTCAATCCACCTCATAGGACATGGATTGCCTCTACCTTGCCTATTTAGGCAAGCTCATATTGTAATCAACTTACCTACTTTATCAATATCATTTTGATAATGGAAAATTAGACATATTGTTTTCAAGTGTATCTTTGTGGAAGCACAAGATTTTTGCTGTCATGATCTTAGATGAAAATCCTAACATAACCAACATAAACTAATTAACCAAATAATACATAATTATTAAATAATTTTATTGATGAAATAAACTATAACAATTAAATCAAAACTCAAGCCAGTCGCCTCATTATATCAACAAACATATCTGTTTGAAAACATTCAAATTTTAAATAATTTTTTTCATTATAATGGCTGAGAATTTTCAGTTAAAAGAAAAGTCTAGAATAACCAATCAGAAAAAGAGTCATAATGCAATACAACTGTTCAATCATAAAACAGACCACTGTTCAATTATAAAACAGACCGCTTACTATCGTGAGCTATAAAAGGATCTTTCCTTTCCTTTTCCTTATTATAAATTTACATGAACTCCAGTCATCTGTAGCGTTTTGAATATTATCCCCAAAAGTAGCAGTTTGGTTTCATGGATGCCCTAAATTATTGCCAGACACCACTATTGTACACAGTTCAAAGTGTGTTTTGAACCCAGAAGAATAGTGCATGAGATTCAGCAATAAAATCCCATATGAAACGTCTCAAAACTTTCTACTCTTAACACATATTCTTCACATGCTTTAAATATAGACACCCATGCAAGAACTCTCAATTTCAGTTGCTGCAAGGGACGCCGGTTTAGCAATGAAAGTGGGGTTGACGTCCCCTGCCATTATCACAATTACTCGCTCCTCGATCTCATCGCAGTTATATCTTTCATTCATTCCATCATGCTCACTTTCAGTTTGATTCCCTCTGCTACTTACTGCAGTAGGTCTCTCAGAGTGGCAGCATAATAAGACAACAAAAGCTAGGGACACCATAAGGAGCATAATTAATGATCCGGCCAACAGTGTGGGAACATTTAAGGATTGGTTGCTACTATAAGCCTCAATCATATTTCTCATTCTCTTCCTTCAATGCTATCCCACCCATCTTTATTACGAAGGAAAATCTCTCTGCATTTGGGTTTACAGAAGCTAATTTGTGGAAGGCCTAGTGGTTAAGCAACTCTTCAAGTGGGTAATCAGTCCTGGACTTTATGGCCATAAGTTATATAGTGTGCTCCACGTAAACGTTTCTTGGTTCTCCTCTTAGGGTAAGATATCGATGTCACAATTAGATTAGATATGCAAAAAAACTTATAAAAATGAACAGTCACGTAATGATGAAAAATGATTGGAGGGGAGGGATAACACTTAGCTCTGCTGTCGCCAAAGATCAAAAGAATTCATGATTGATTTTCTTCCATATACTTCGGTTGACATTAGTCTTGATGCATAGCATTCTAATTTTAACATGTACAAACTTTAGGTTCTATAGCTGTAGTGACAAAATTGCCTAGAATACACCTCTTTTAATGTTTTTCTTGGGCTGTTTCGTAAATGTATGATTCTAACATTTATTTTGACATTTTAAACTAATTTTTGATCTTATTTTGAATTGTGCTCAATTATTTGTTTTAGAATTGTACTACTCTAGTTTTGGAGGGTTTTGGTTTTTATAGATTAGATCATGATTATGAGTTTTTCTAGAACAAGATCATAGTTTTGATATAGTCACTCTAATTCAAAATTCAATCCTCTATTATAAGAAAAATATAATGCAATTTGAACTGAATTGCATGTGTTATCCAATTCTACCATACAAAAACCTCAAAGTTTAATTGTCACATGTCTCTTATAGTAAACTTAATTAAATAACATTTTAATTTTTACATTTTCATCTCATCTTTGTTGGTAAATTTCTTCATCATTATTAATTTATTATTGTGTTCTCCAAATCTAACTAATAACCACTATGTATAAGCTAAATATGGTGAACATATGTGTTGTGCACATGTGGGTTGAGAATAGAAAAATCACTTCCACTCATGTGATAAAAGAAAGTTATGGCTTTGAGAAGCACATTTCAAGAAATATCTTCTTGGGCATAAAAATGAATGGCTAGACTTTTGGGTGCTAAAACAAAAGGGGGAGTTACACTTTCCAAAACATTATATGGTGGTTATTCGTGCCAAATAAAGCGATGAATGAAGATTACAGAGACAACTCTATTAATGCAAAGTATGGCTCCAAATAATATATTTTTCTTAGAGAGTTGATTCTACTTGTAGTGAATCAGCCGCATGTGGTTGTAGCATTGCAATTTTTGAATCTATAATTTTATTTTTGAAAGTAATTGAAAGTGTGTTGCTTTATATCATGCTTTTTTTGTGTTGATATTTGTTGTTGTGTTGTGTGTGGGTGTTGGGTGGAGTTTACCCTCAACAAAACAAATGGCATCATCATTAATGATAATATCTTGATGTGATTCTCCATTATTTCTCCAGAGAATAATTTAAGAAATAGCTTGAGCACTCGAATTGTAATTGGGAAGTAGATACCTACCCCATCAACATTAAATGAAATATCCACCAACAATATATAGTTTTTAGCATGATTTTATATACCTATCTAGAGTTACTTGAAAGTACATCCAAAAATAATGTATTAATAGTGTAGTTGGGGTGTTGTAAAAGATAGATCCATGGCTAACTCTATGATAAACTAGAAAGAAAAACACTTTGATTCAAAAGTACAATAACAATAGAAATTTTATGCAGAAATAACACTCTTGAAGAGGTATTCATGGAAAGAGTTGTAAGAGGTAGTAAAAAATATCTGCTAACATTCAAGAAAATTATTATGTAGGTAATTAGAACAAAGCCATTAAAATTGGCACACATGAAACTAAAATTAAGAGGAGCTCGAGAGAAATCCATTTTGAGAAAAGAGGAGGTGAGTAGGGAAGAAGGAAATTGTGAGGTGAAAGAGAGTAGATCAGGTAGGGAGATATTTTGAATGAAATTGAGATGTGACTAGAAGAGAACCAAAATGATGTGGATAATAAGGTAGAGGTATAGAAATATATAAAGGAAGGAAACTAGAGTGTTGAGTTTAGAAAAAAAGCTATGAGAAATGAGTTAAAAGTAGATAAATAAGTTTATGAGGAAGGAATAGGGGAGGTTTAAATATATAATGTATTCATTCAGAATGAAATAGAGGACTACAAATCTATATTCAAGATATGATAATATTGAGGAATTATTTTGTAAATTTGATAAAAAAATACTTTTGACTGAGTCTATGATTGTATAATATTAGGGTTCCATTTTCTTATTGGTTATTTTGAGCTCTCGATTATTGTGGCTTGTGCTTACATGTACATCAAGGAGGAATATAGGGACTTCTATTAAGTTTGGTTTGTTACATAGTGTCTCATTTTCTTACATACTATTTTACATACTAGATCTTTAATGTTACAAAAATTATTTTGTATTAGTTCTAGTTAATGTTTATGACATAATCTATGTAGATACTCTACCATAGTTTCTTTGTCAATTGTAATATGGATCAAACTTAAAAAAATTGGACTATTATAGTCAAGTAGAAGAAGGGTTGTCCACTGGACCATACTCTATGTTCTACTCAAAGAGGCCTTTAGTTGACTCCTATCATGTAGATCTGCATAAAGTATTGTCAAATACATGCTTCTCTTTTTCTTAACTAGTTATTAATGTCCAATTTGAAGATGATTTTTCCTCACCCTTTTTGTTCAAGAGACCTATTTTTTCTAATCCATGGAATATGTTAAAAACTTTTACAAATATTTTGAATCATGATATAGTAAAGTGAAATATAATGATATATATGTTGCAAGTATGTGCAGATTGGTGTTGTCCATGATGTCAACAAGATTGTGTTGTCATTGGTGTCAACTAAATTTGTTGAAAGAGAATGGTGTTGAAGATAAATAGTTGGTGATGTTTGTGATTTGATTTTTTGCATTATGTTGTCATCAGTTAAGATATTGGTGTTAACCTCTAGTGTTAATTTGATAAGCTTCTATCTATGGATGTAGTAGTTCTAGAGATGTTATGGATGTGTCTTTGGGTGAACCTACAAAAGTGATTTATAATTGGAGTGAGGAAGGAAAAGTTGACAAAAATGACCCCATGCCAAAAAATTTCATTTTTGCTATTCAACCGAACTAATAGGTTTGAACAAACCAAAAGAGGGTTCAAATGAACTAGGGTTCATGCTAACCCATTGAATGAACAAGCATTCAACATAATATTATGTTTTAAGATGATGCAGGTGAGATCAAAAAAGGCTCTGGAACTATGACTATTGTTGGAAAGAGGACAGATGGAAATGTTTATTAGCTAAAGGGTGTTGATGGTCATTGTTTTATGACTCAGATTAATGAAAGTTTTTTATGGCATAGGAGGATGTGTCACATTAATTTTGATAAATGGGTTAGAATCAGTTCAGTTTAAGAAGTAAGAGATTTTCCAAGGATTAAAACTCCTATTAGTGATGTCTACGAGGAGTGTCAGATTGGAAAGAAAACAAGAAATTTCAAAGGTAAAAAAAATCTTCTACCAGATTGTTGGAATTAGTGCATATGAACCTTTATGATCCTAAAATATTGAGAAGTGTTCAAGGTGACATGTATTTCATGATTTTTATTGATGATTATTCTAGAATGCCATGTGTTACTTTTCTAGAAAAAAAATATGAAGCCCTAGATAGATTCAATGCATTTAAAGTTTTTGATAAAAGGATAAAATGTGTTTTACAAGGACTCAAAACCACAATGTTTACAAAATAGAAAAGAGGACACCAAAGTCCAACCAAGAAAACCAATTGCCCAAGAAAAGACTGGCAGCAACCAAACAAAAAAGACCAGAAAGGTCAAGTTGAAAGGAACAACAAAGAAAGCACCAAGAAAACCCTAGCCGTTAATTAAGAGTCTTGAGGATAGACTCCGTCTCCGCCTCCAGATTCTGCATATCATTGACACCCTTTTTAAAAGTTTGAATCATCTTCGAAGTAAGGGGGGCCTTGCGCTTCAGATTGGATGTGATTCTTCTGGAAATTCCCGCTTTTGTATCCTTACTTTTATCATCTGCTTCCTCCAGATCCACCACAAGAGAACCCTACTAGGCTTTATCTAGCTCAGTCATCGTGTCTTGCCATACGGTTGTTTTGCTCAGCAACGTTTTTTATGGTGTTCCTTATGTTATCAACCTTGGAGTCTATATTTCTGTTACTGTGATCTACATCTTTCTTTTCAATCTCTACAATCTTTTGCGCCCAACTCATCAATCTTGCTTTGCATAGCCCAATTTTTTATTTTCAACTCATTAATTTCAATGAAAGTCCATTCCAAGAGTTTGAAGTGGGACTCAGAATTGGTTTTGGCGAGGTTCAGAATATCCAGAGGGCTCATTCCCAATATAAGGGCAAGAATGCTAAGGGTTAGGAATAATAGGAGGGTAATCATTAATGTGTTTATCTGGTAGAGGATTAGTGCAAAGCTCAGTTTTGTTGGCATCAGACTCCTCTGATTCAGAGGACTCTTCGGAATAGGAAACAAGGCTTTTGGCCTAGGGTTTGTTATCAAAATAGTTGTTATTAAGGGAAGGGTTGTCGGGCTCAAGCTCAATGCGAGTTTTACTAGAATTCCCAAAAGGAACAACATGCAAGCTAGGGAATTTTCTAGCTGGACTAGAGTTAGGTAGATACTCTGAGCCACAGGGCTCAGTGTCATCACTCTCAGAATTAGGGATGGTTTCCAGAATAGCAGGAGCAGGCACATAGAGATATTCAACAATCAGCCTTATTAACCCAGTGTGCAGAATGGGGAATGTTTTAGGGTTTTTCTTATTATCCTCCAAGCTTTTCTTCAAGGAACAAAAAAAATAATAGGGGATGGAGACCCTTACCTTGTATCTAAAGTGGTTGAGAAGAGAAAAGTGGTAGCCATAGACTTTAGTGAAGCACCTGTCCACCGTAATGTACTCCATGATGACCCGTAGAACCTTTCTCCAAATAGCCTTTATGGTGTCAACATCGAAGTAGCTGTTAGCAATTTTAACCATACTTTGCCTTTCTTTGTCCTTTTTAGGAAATCTGATCACAGCTTCACTGGAAAAAGCCCTTTCCCTAAAGAACTTCTTCCCTTTAGTTGATAATCCCATAACTTCAACAATAATATTTTTGTTGAGTTCCACAATCCTATGAAATAGGTTCAAGTTACCATTATTCCAATTTTTAACAAAGAGATCCATAGCCTCCTGGTTAGAGCCATGAAGCTTCTCCAAGAAAGGAAGCAGCCCTCTGCTTTTAATCTTGTTCCAAACCTTGGCATTTTTCATGTGTATATCATAGCTGTCTGGCTCAGTTCGCTTTCTATCTCCTCCCATTTCGGCCAACACAGTGGGGTAGACCCAAACATAAGCTTTACTAAAATTGGCCTCGCCAAATCTAAGAACCCACAAAGCATGCGGAGTTTTCTTGCTGATTAAGCCACTGGGCTTAGTACCATGCACTCTAATGATTGTGATGTGAAAGATCCAACCTGTCCTCATTAAAGGGATAACTCATCGCTTTTCCATGTGATTTATCATAATTTAATAGGGCACAAACATTAGAGTTTAGATCACTAGTATTAAGCCAGGTACACACATCTTTACTCCTAACTCCTTCGTTAGCAAAAAAATCCGCAATAGCATTGGCTTTTCTATAATCATGTGATATTTTAACTTTTTCAAATTTAGCCAAGTTCAATATGGCATCCTCAATCCATGATTTGATGGTCCACGATGGGGGAGACTTGCTATCGAGGCAGTCAATTATGTTTTTTGAATCTCCTTCAAGCCACAGATTTTTAATGTTAAGACTTTGGGCTAAATTTATGATGTGAAAAGTTCCAGCAGCCTCCGCCAGATGATTAGTTTGAGATCCAAGAGGTGAGGCAATCGCACCAATGAAATTGTCATAGGAATCCCTTATAACTCCTCCGCAGCCCGCCGCCCCCGGATTGCCTTTAGCCACATCATCAAAGTTAGTTTTGATCCACCCATTTGGCGGAAAAGACCAGCAAACACCCTCTCTATCCTTCTTGGCCTTCATTAAGGTACTAAACAAATCTAGATTAATGTTCCAATCCTTAGCAATAATTAAGTCATAGAGCGAATGCTCCACTTTCATGGGCATTCTGTCCTTCTGGGCCACGACATTGAAATTTTCCTTCAGGGATCTGACAATTTTATAAAAGACAATCTCCACAGAGGCTTCTTTGCCCCTAAAAATTCTATTGTTGCATTCTTTCCACAGGCCCCAAGCAACATGAGGGAAGGATAAATCCCAAAAAAGCCTGAGCATAGGATTCCTTGTCAGGGCTTTCCATTGAGAGAAGAAATCTTTAATGGACGAAGGGAAAACCCAAGGAAGGTGCCATAACTTGATGAATTTTTCCCATAGAGATGCAACAAATGAGCAATGAAGGAATAAATGATGCATAGATTCAGCCTTCATCTTACAAAGATAACATCTATTTGGAATTTTAAATCCATGTTTACATAGGTTATCAATCGTCAACACCTTGTTTCGGAAAAGGATCCAGAAGAAGATATTAATTTAAGGTATCAAATGTTTGAACCAAACTTTAGACCAGAAGGGAGGATGATCCAGAGAAGAAGTGATCCTGGTGAAAGCAGATGACACTGAGAAATTGCTAGAGGGTTCATCGATCCAAACCGCATGATCATCCAGCTATTCAAAGCTAATTCTAACAGCCATCAGAGAAGACTGGATGGGAGCTAAAGCCTGACTAACACTGCATAGGTCCACCCAATTACCATTCGCTCTGTAATCTTTCACATAAATTCCAAATTGTGCCTTATAGTGCTCAGCCCATTCACTGAAGGAATTGAATTTTATAATGGGCTTCTTAAAAAGCCATCTGTCCTCCTAGAATCTGGTGTGATTACCATTTCTCACTTGCCATCCTCAAAGTTATGGTTGAGAATGAAATGGATTTGAAGATCAATTTTTTTAGGTCTGATAGAGGTGGAGAGTTCACCTCCAATGAATTTAACTTCTTTTATGAGAATCGTGGCATAAAGAGGCACTTGTCTTCCCTTAGAAATCCTCAACAAAATGGAGTGGTTGAAAGGAAACGTTTAGGACTATTCAAGAAGCTACAAAGACTATGATGAGAGAAGCTAACCTACTAGAATTCTATTTGAGAGAATAAATTCATAATATTATTTACATACTTATCAAATTTCAAGAAAAATAAAATAGCACAAAGACTCCCTATGAGTTATGGTATGGAAGGATCCCTAGTATCAAGTACTTTAGAGTGTTTGGAAGAAAATTCTATATGAGAAGAGATGATGAAAACTTAGGAAAGTTCAATGCAAGGTCTGATGAAGGAATATTCCTTGGATATTCTACTAAAAGCAAGGCTTATAGATGATGTACAATAAAATATTGAGAAATATTGTTGAGAGTTCAAGTGTCAAAGTTGATGAAGATTTGCAAAATCCAATGGTGATAGATGGATATGAATTAGATGAACGCGTAGTGTAGGAAAATAAATACCCTTGAATTTTTACACTTTTTGGTCCCATATTTCTTTATCTATCTTTATTTATGTCTTAATTGGTCCTATTTTGCATCCACAAGCCTAATAAATTATACCTTTTTATGGCTAATCCTAATAAACTTCAAATGATAAATGATAATTTAATGATTATGGTTGTGTGTCCTTGATTTTTGAGTCGAGACAAAGATGCCACCTAGGGCATCTTTGTCCCCCAAAGGTCTTGGGACCCTCTTTTTAAAAACATCTTACATGGGCCCCTTTTTGGAGTTTGTGCCCCGAGTATTAGGGCTCAAGACTAAGATGCCAGCTGGGGTGTCTTAGTCCCCCTCAAGTTATTTTTTGGGATTTAATTTCAAATCTTGGCAAGATTTAGATTTATTTAATCAATGATTTCATATGTCGGCTTGTTGTGGTGTAATTTCAAGATATTCAACATGCATAGGTATAAATACAAGGTTCTTTCACTCATTTTCATCCTAACATCTAACAAACATTCAAGTATTCATCCTTATAGAAAATTGGAGTTCACAAGAGTATTCAAGAGAAATTCATCAAGAATTTGGAGCCATCATCAAGATTAAAGCATCATGTTGTTTTCGAGCTAACATTTGGGATGTAGGGTTTTAATTCAATTCAAGATCTATCAAGCATTCATTCAAGTCAAGATCTACAATCACACTAGCCATTTCACACAAGTTTGCATATTTTATAATAAGGGTTTGGTGAGTTGCAACATAGAACTTTGTTCATTCATCATTTCTCTTCATTATTTCATTTCATTCCAAGGTTTAATTACCAAAAAAGGGGTTTGACCAAGGCAAACCCCCATTTTTTAACAACCAACAAGTTTTTCCTCTGTTGTTTGTTTATGTTTGCAGATTTAGGTTGAAGATAATTTTAAGTGCAAAGTTGTCATTTTCACATAAAGTCACCTACAAGATAGATCTGGTGGTTTCAGGACCTGAGATCTAAGAAGAAGGAAGTGCATACATTGAGCCTCAAGATCACATTCAATGATTTCAAAAATTTAGATAAAAAATAAGTCAGTTGCAAGGGATTCTTAGTCCCCCAAGGGTATTTTGCATAGATCCCTATAGATTTTTTTTTGACATCCGAAGGTTCTACATCTACCTCGAAAAAAAACAACAAGAATAAGACAACAATAAGGGCTTGTTAGCCCTCCCTAGCATATCTTGATGACAATTTTTCATTTCTAGAATCCTCATCACATTTCAAAACTTCCTGAGTACATACATCCTAACTTGATGTTACTTAATTTTGTCATTTACATCCATCATTTGGCTTGCATTACTAGGTAAAATGTGAGTTGAGAATTAAGTTTCCTTTTCCAAGGTTTTTCTTAGTGGTGAACCCTTCAAATCCTAAAGACCTCTCCCTAGGTCTTCCTTGTTGAGAATTGACTCACCTTTGTGTTGATAGTCAAACCAATTTGAGATCCTAGGGTATCCTTCCTCCTTGAATGAACAATTGTTGGGGAAAAGTGGTGTTATATGACCTAGGGCATAAAGCACAAATTTTCCACCATTGTTCATTTTGGTGAACCCAACATTTTGTACATTCATTTTTCTAATTTGGAGTTCACTAAGGTCCTAGATCTAGGTTGCATTCATTCTTACATTGCATCTTGTATTAGTGAAAGTACATCTAGGGTTTCTCACATTTGCATTAGTGAAAGTGCATATAGGTTGTATTTTTTCTTTCTTGCATCATCTTATCTCATTGAAAAATTGAAAAAGGCATTGTTAATTATTCTAATTACATTTAGGAACATTTTTATTGCATTCAACTTTGCATTCAATTTCTTGTCATTAGTCACTTTTTCTTGCATTTATTAGCTCATACTTTTCTATTTCTAAACATTAGATCCCTAAGTAGGAAACCTAAGAACATTGTTAGCAACTCAGATTCTACTATTTTTCTATAAAAATCGTCTATTGGGACTAAAACACCCTTATTGGCATTTTAGTCCCTCTGAGGGTTTTTGGCTCATAACACTTTCTAAGTTGTTTTCTTTTTGTTCTAGTTTTTAGAACCTTAAAATTTCACCAATAGGACCAAGATGCCCTTCTTGGCATCTTAGTCCTTGTTGACTTTGAAGTTCAAGTTTGCAGGGTTTAATTCTATTTTTCTATGGTTTTGTTTGCTTCCATTGGTTATATGGTTCAATGGGTTGATCTTCTATTTCATGTATTTTACTAAATCTAGCTTAAACTGGTTCATTTCATGCATTGCTTTATTCAAAAAATTCATTTACAACCTTTCATTGCAATCTGAAAATTGTATTTATATATTCCATTTTTGCCCTTTATGGTGCATTTTGAGTTTGCATAGATTACTGTTCAAAAAATTGAGTATCTATCTGTAACATAGGGAAAAATCTTAAATCTAAAATCTTATTAGATTAAGATTCAAATTTCACCATCCTCAATGCTGTTACCTGTAAAACACACACACATGCAAGATGAATAATCTAATCTAAACAAACATGCATGTTACCAGGGATTCACTCAATTATTCTTCTCAATCTTGCATAAGAATGCATGACTTCAAAGGATTTTCCTATTGAAGGAATGTCGATCGCTTACTATTGCAACATAATGATAGGACAAGGATGACAAAGGAAAACTAGATAGCTCAAAGATGATCCATGGAAGATTGAAGAATGATTTTGACAGAGTGAGGTTACTTGAAGAAGTCAATCCCAAATGGCTTGTGAGAGGCCATATTTATAGAATTTTGATGTGGACAAAGAAGAAGATTTAATTTTTTCTTTATTTGATCAAAGAAGAAATAAAACAAGATAAGATAAGATTCGAAAAGATAGAAATATTTTGATTTTCTCTTTTAAAGGAAATAAATCCTGAAAAAGACGAGAATGATAATTGATGAATTATCTGATTAAATAAATTAATTAGATACACATGAGTTTCATTTTTAGAAATAAAGTGAAAAGATATTTTAAGATTCTATTAATTAAATAGATATTTGATTTATTCAATTAATGTTGGATTTCTGAATTCATTAATTAAATAATATAAATTATTTAATTAACATTAGAAGAACAAAGAGATTAGAAATAGAAATGGGGTAAATGGACCAAGATAGTTCCGAAAAAGGGGACTGAAGTGGCCACCTTTTTTTTTTGAAATTAGGAAATACTGACCTTGGACATGAAATTGAGGATAGTTACACTCAAATTTTTGAGATGGAACAAAAACAAGGATCGAAGTGCTCTGATTCTAATTTCTAAACTATTAATTTATTTTTAAAATGGTTGAGATTAAGGGGTTCAAAAGAGGGATGTACACAAATTGGTGATGTTTTTATCAGAAAAACATAACATAACAACTCTTGTATGACCCTCGTACAGTGAATTGTTTTTTAGTATTTTTAAAATTGCAATGGTCAGAAGTTAGCTAACAATATGTAGTTGATGCATGATTTTTATGATAACTTTTTAATGAATATTTGATTTTAACTAATTTTCAAAGTGGACACTTCTTGAAAAATAGAATTTTGGTCATGCTATCCCTACAAATTCTTGAAACTAATTGAATTTTATTTATTTAATTTTTAAAATTTGTAGAATGGAGTGTAGTTTCTAAAAATGTAATTTACTTGAAAATTCGATGAATGGTTAATTTTTATACAAAAAAAAAAATGAAACACTTATTTTTGGCAAAAAAGAAACATACAAACAAAATAAATTATGGATGAAAGGCTTAACATTGTCAGAAAGTGAAAAAAATTACATCATTGGGTAGTTAAGAGAGAATCCAACATTACCCATGTGTTCAATTTTTTCGATCTTGAACCACATGGAATCCTAACAGTGAGCACAAACTCGATTATGTGAAATATGGTATATTTTGTAAAAACATGTCTCTGGTCATTGGGAATCCCATCCAAGCCTTTGGATTGGTATTCCATGGAAAATACCAATCGTAAGGCTCACGGATTCCCAAAGCAAGATATAATGTGAGCGCACTATAACACACTCGCGTTATATCTTAGGTTTGACATGGTTT
Source organism: Sequoiadendron giganteum (assembly GCA_007115665.2). NCBI lineage: Eukaryota > Viridiplantae > Streptophyta > Pinopsida > Cupressales > Cupressaceae > Sequoiadendron > Sequoiadendron giganteum. The sequence goes on along the minus strand of CM021110.1, from coordinate 417,067,852 downwards.
TTTACTTCTTCAAGGAACATGTCAACTAAGACATAACGTCAGCGCGTTATAATGCACTCTCGTTATATATTCCTTTATGTTAAATTCCAGGCTATTCAATGTATGTTGATATATTTGTATGTTTGTATGTACATGTATGCTTGTATGTCACGTATGTATGCATGTATGCATGCTTGTATGTATGTGTGTATGCCTGTATGTATCAATGAATGTATATTGTATGTATGTGTATATGTATGTAAGATTGTATCTGCACATGTATGTATGTAGGATTTTATGTACATATGTGTTATGCTTGTATGTAAGTAAGGATGCATGTATTTATGTATGTCTTTAGAGGGAGGGAAAATTTAGAGAGAGAGAGAGTCTGGAGAGAGGGAGAGGGGGTGGAAGTGAGATTTTAAGAGAGAGGGAGTGGGAGAGAAGGGGTTGGAGTGAGAGGGACTTAGCTAGGTAGGGTTGGAGGGATAGAGGGAGGGAGATAGAGAGGGGGGTGGGAGAGAAAGAATTGAGAGAGAGAGGGACAGAGATAGAGGGGAGAGAGAGAGATAGAGAGAAACAGAGAGTTATGTAGGTGGGGTGCCAAAGGGAGAGACTTGAGAGTGTGAGGGGGTGAGAGGGAGACTTCAAAGATAGGTAGTGAGAGTGAGAGACATGAGAGAGGGAGAGGGTGTGGGAGGGAGTGACCTAATAGAGGTAGATAAAGAGGGGGATCGAGTGACATGGACTTATCTAGGTAGGGTGGGAGGGATAGATAGAGAGAGGGGAGAGAGACAAAGAGAGAGTTACCTAGGTATGTTTCCAAAGGGAGAGATCTGAGAGAGAGAGGGGGTGGGAGGGAGAGACATGAGATAGAGGGAGATAGAGGGAGTGAGAGAGAGTGGGAGGGACATAGAGAGAGATGGATAGAGGGAGTGAGAGAGGGTAGTAGGGATTGATTGAACGAGAGGTACGTAGAAAGAGGGAGAGGGTAGGAGGGAGGGAGGGAGGGAGAGGTGAGATGTATATAGATAAAGATAAAGTGATAGGGGTTGAGGGTATAGGGTTGAGGGATTAAAGTGGAGGACCTATAGGGTTGATGGTTTCTAGGTATTAGGGTTTAAGGGTTGAGGGTTGATGGAATAGGGTCGATGGTAGAGGGTATTGGGTTGAGGGTATAGGGTAGAACGTTTTAAGGGTTTACCTAGTTGAGGGTAAAGGGTTTAAGGTTTAGGTTTGAGGGTATATGGTTGAAGGATTAGGTTCAGGGTCCAATGTAAAGGGTAGAGGGTATAGGGGTTGAGGGTTTATGGTTTGAGGATTGAGGGTTGAGGGATTAAGGGTTGAGGGTTGAGAATCGAGGGTTGAGGGTTTAACGTATAGGGTAGAGGGTAAAGGGTAGAGGGTAGAGGGTTTAAAGGTTTAGGGTTTAAGGGTTGAGGGTTGAGGATTGAGGGTTTAAGGTTGAGGGTGGAGGGTGGAGGGTTCAGGGTATAGGGTTGAGGGATTGGGGTTGAGGGTCCAATGTATAGGGTAGATGGTATAGGGCTTGACGAATTAAGGGTTGAGGGTTTAGGGATTAGGGTAGAGAGTTTTCTTGGATTTAAGGGTGTAAGGGTTGAGGGTAGAGGGTATTAGGTTGAGGGTTTAGGGTAGAGGGTAGTGGGTAGAGGGTAGAGGGTTTAATATTTTAGAGTTTAAGGGTTGAGGGCTGAGGGTTGAGGGTTTAGGGCTGAGTGTTTGGGGTTTTAAGGGTTCAGGGATTAAGGGTCAAGAGGGTTGAGGGATTAGGGTAGAGAGTTTACTGAGTGGGTTTAAGGGTTTAAGGGTTGGGGGATTAGGGTTTAGGGTAGAGGGTAGAGGATTGAGGGTAGAGGGTAGAGGGTTTAAGGGTTAGCGTTTAAGGGTTGAGGGTTGAGGGTTGAGGGATTAAGAGGTTATAGGGTAGAGGGTATAGGAGTTGAGGGAATAGGGTTTAAGGGTTGAAGGTTGAGGGATTAAGAGGTATAGGGGTTGAGGGATTACAGTTTAAGGGTTGAAGGTTGAGGGATTAAGAAGGTATAGGGGTTGAGGGATCAGGGTGTAAGGGTGTAAGGGTGTAAGGGTTGAGGGTTTAAGGGTTGGGGGATTAAGAGGGTATAGGGGTTGAGGGATTAGGGTTTAAGGGTTGAGGATATAAGGGTTGAGGGATTAAGAGGTTATAGCAGTTGAGAGATTAAGGTTTAAGGGTTGAGGGTTGAGGGATTAAGAGGGTATAAGGGTTGAGGGATTAGGGTTTAAGGGTTTAGGGATTAGGAGGTTGTAGTGGTTGAGGGATTAGGGTTTTAAGGGTTGATGGTTGAGGGATGAAGGTATAGGGTTTGAGGGATTAGGGTTTAAGGGTTGAGGGTTGAGGGTTGAGAGATTAAGAGGGTATAGGGGTTGAGGGATTAAGGTTTAAGGGTTGAGGGTTTCACGATTGAGGGATTAAGAGGGTAGAGAGTTTGAGGGATTAGGGTTTAAGGGTTGAAGATTTAAGGGTTGAAGGATTAAGAGGGTATAGGGGTTGAGGGATTAGGGTTTAAGGGTTGACGATTGAGGGATTAAGAGGGTATAAGGGTTGAGGGATTAGGGTTTAAGGGTTGAGGGTTGAAGGTTGGGGGAATAAAAAGGTATAGGGGTTGAGGGATTAGGGTTTAAGGGTTGAGGGATTAAGAGGGTATAGGGTTGAAGATTAGGGTTTAAAGGGTTGAGGATTAGAGAATTATAGGAGTTGAAGTGATTAGTGTTTAAGAGTTAAGTGTTGAGGGTTGAGGGTTGAGGATGAGGGTTGAGGTTGAGGGTTGAGGGATTAAGAGGGTATAGGGGTTGAGGGATTAGGGTTTAAGGGTTGAGGGTTGAGGGTTGAGGGATTAAGAGGTATAGGGTTGAGGGATTAGTTTAAGGGTTGAGGGTTGAGGGTTCAGGATTAAGAGGGTATAGGGGTTGAAAGATTCAGGTTTAAGGGTTGGGGGTTGAGGGTTGAGGGATTAAGAGTGTATAGGGGTTGAGGGTTTAGGGTTTAAGGGTTGAGGGTTTAAGGGTTGAGGTATTAAGAGGGTACAGGGGTTGAGGGATTAAGAGAGTATAAGGGTTGAGGGATTATGGTTTAAGGGTTGAGGGTTGAGGGTTGAGGGTTGAGGGATTAAGAAGGTATAGGGGTTGAGGGATTAGGGTTTAAGGGTTGAGGGTTTAAGGGTTGAGAGATTAAGAGGGTATAAGGGTTGAGGGATTAGGGTTTAATGGTTGAGGTATTAAGAGGGTATAGGGGTTTAGAGATTAGGGTTTAAGGGTTGAGGGCTGAAGGATTAAGAGTGTATAGGGATTGAGGGATTAAGGTTTAAGGGTTGGGGGATTAAGTGGGTATAGGGGTTGAGGGATTAGGGTTTAAGGGTTGAGGCTTTAAGGGTTGAGGGATTAAGATGGAATAAGGGTTGAGGGATTAGGGTTTAAGCGTTGAGGGTTTAAGGGTTTATGGATTAAGAGGGTATAGGGGTTGAGGGATTAAGGTTTAAGGGCTAAGGGATTAATAGGGTATAGTAGTTGAGGGATTATGGTTTAAGTGTTGAGGGATCAAGAGGGTATAGGGGTTGAGGGATTAGAGTTTAAGGGTTCAGGGTTTAGGATTGAGGGATTAAGAGGCTATAGCCTGGGATTGGGGGATTAGGGTTTAAGGGTTGAGGGATTAAGAGAGTATAGGGGTTGAGGGATTAGGTTTTAAGGGTTGAAGGTTGAGGGATTAAGAGGGTGTAGGGGTCGAGGGATTAGGGTTTTAGGGTTGAGGTTTGATCGATTAAGACTATATAGGGGTTGAGGGATTAATGTTTAAGGGTTGATGGCTGAGGGATTAAGAGGGTCTACCCTTAAACTCTTAACCCTCTACCCTATATCTCTCTCCCACTCTCCCTCTCTCCCACTCTCCCACTTTCTCCCACTCTCTCTTTCTCCCACTCTCCCCCTCTCTCCCTCCCTCTTATTCTCCATCTCTCTCTCTCTCTCTCTCTCTCTCTCTCACTATCTCTTTCTCCCCATCTCTCCCCCCTCCCTCTACCTCCCTCTCTCCCACTCTCTATCACTCTTATTTGTCTCCCCTCTATCCTTAACCCTAACCCTTTAAACCCTTAACCCTTAAACCTTAAACCTTTAACCCTTAAACCATTAACCCTTTAAACCCTTAACTCTTAACCCTCTACCCTCTATCTCTCTCCCAGTCCATCTCTCCCTCCCTCCCTCTCTCCATATCTCCCACTATCTCATTCTCCCCATCTCCCTCTCCTCCTCTCTCCCCTCTCTCTCTCTCTTTCTTGCCCTCTCCCCTCTCCACTATCTATTTCTCCCCTCACCCTCTCCTCTCTCTCCCTCTCTCTCTCTTTCTCTTTCTCTTTCTCTCTCCCTCTCTCTCTCTCTCTCTCTCTCTCTCTCTCTCTCTCTCTCTCTCTCTCTCTCTCTCTCTCTCTCTCTCTCTCTCTCTCTCTCTCTCTCTCTCTCTCTCTCTCTCTCTCTCTTTCTCCCATTCTCTTTCTTTCAACCATACACCCTCTATCTTTAACCATGACCCCTTAAACCCTAAAACAATTATACTCTCAACCCTACCTCCCTCTCTACTATATATTTTTCCTCTTTGTCTACCTATTTGTCTCAGTCTCCCACACACACACACACACACTCACCTCTATCTCCTCTACTATAAGGTTGCATGGGAGAGATATACAATTAGGATAAAGGGTATAAACAAAGAGGGAGAAAATAAATCTATTTAAAAAGCCATATTTCATATAACAGAAGCACATTTTAAAGAAGTAGAGATGTTACCATTTTAGCAAGAAATAACTCTCCTGCATTATAACTCACTCACGTTATAACGTTCTCATGTTATAACATGAGCACGTTTTATCTTCCTCTAAAAATTGTAGAAAAACTCAATATACCCGTGGTGTCAAGGCCCACATTCTGCATATTCTCCTGGTTCTATGCGTGCTTCGACAAAAATTAGCTTTTTGATGATGGTGTGAAGTGTGCAAGCATGTTATTCACATTCCACCACCTTTTCCATGATATTTCTACCACCTTTGCATGAAATAGCAGAGTTTCCACATTAAAAGAAATATTCAAGTTTGAATTCCATTGAAAAATGATATACAATTGAAGTTTGGAGGGGAACAAGCTTTTGAAAAAGTCAAATTGTTGTAAAGTTTGAAGAAAGAAGAAGCTAAGGCTACATAATTGGGTTGAACTCCTCCATTTTGAAAGTTTTTTTTTGTAGGTATGTGAAGTTGTTACACATTTTTTTTCATTCTATTATGGATTTCTTTCATTTTTGCTATTTTGCATATTCCATGTTGATCATTTATTGTTTGTCATTATAACCTTAGGTTGTTAATGCACATTTTAAATTACAAAATTATATACACTTGCCAATTACCATTTTAAACCTGATGCAAAGCATCTATCAAGATCCAAAAATCATCAAGGGTACTTCTGACCCTAACTTAAATTAAAGATCAACCAACAAACTCAGTCATCTTTTCATCAAAATCCTTCAATTTCAATTGATTTCATATTTCCACAAAACATTAGAACTTGGCTTCAACTCTTTATCCAACTCAAAAAAAGATTAACCATCATAAAATTGATTGTAACATAGCATAAACCTAATTAGAAACTCAGAACCATTCATTTCATCCATGATTCACTAATTGAAGAACTCAATGCTACAACTTACATGGAAAAATAACAACAAATCATGGAAGGTAACTACCAACCTTTATCCAGACATTTAAGACACTATAATGAATAGGTTATTGATTGAAATAATCCAAATACATATTCCAAATATCTCACCAAAATTCATCCTTTCAACATGCTTCCCCTAACAGTATTCCAAACCCATGGTGCAAGGGCACCTACAACCATGTTTCAAAATCTACTTTGGTGACAGTTTGTCTTAAGGTCTTTGGGTGAGTTCAAGAGTTTTTAGATGATTTGTCACAGTTTTTACTGAAAATAAGGTCTAAATAGACTAATCTTTCATGTATTTAGGGATTTTGTGTGTTTGGTGATCAAATGTGCAAGTATGCACTCTTGCTTTAGAAAATTGTCAATTTTTCCATATAATCTTTGAAGGAAAATTATTCAAATTGTAAATTGAAGTGCAAGACAAGTGTCTAGAAGTTGTATTATGGATGAAATAAAGGTGTTTGAGTAGTCTTTGGTGTCTTGGACAACAAAGTTGCATAATGTTGCCTATTTAGCAAATGTTATGAATGTTAGCAATTTTTAAGACAAATGAAGGTCTTGGTGTGAAATTGATATTATTCCATAAAGGAATGTTCCTAATTTCATTTGTCTCCCTTTTAAGAGGTTTTCATTGAACTTTGTGCTTGGAATTCATAAATTTCTAGAAACTGGGTTCTTGGACAATCAAGGGTTTAAGGGAAATTTAATGTCTTAGATGGCATACCACCTATTTTTCTCTCTATAGATAGGTGGGGTGACCATGTAGGATGTAATTACAATTTTATTAGGAGTAGAGAAGAACAAGCTTAAATTTTCCTCATGAATGATGCTGGTTTAAGGGGAAATACCCTATTTTCTCATAGAAAACAATGGTGCAAAACTAATAAAGACAGGTGCAGAATTTCCAGAGGGAAGATGAGGCTTCCTTAAGCTTGGGGGGACCTATATAGAGGTTTCTAGGAAGTTGGTTTGAATTGGGAAGTTGTGGAAGGTAGATTTTCAGTAAGGAGGCCTAAAAACCCTTGTTTCCTAGGTTCTAGAGAGGGTTTTGAAACTTGTTGATGGAATGAGTACTTGGGGTCCTCGAACCTTGATAATTTTTATTTTCGAAACCTAATAAAAGAATTTTTTTCAGTCATGGAGGCCTGGTGGTGGGTTATTGAGGGGGTCCCTCTGTAAAATTGGCTAATTTGGGCCCTAAAACAGTGAAATTTGTCATTTTGAGGAAAGTATCTTAAAAGAGTAATATGTGGATTTTTTATATGTCTCATACCACTGAAATAGATATCTATATCAATCATTTTTTTGACCGTTTTTTTGGGAGGTTTGAGAGAAAAATCCCTAAAATTGGTTTGTGAAGCCTACAAGGCAATTTTGGGTCAAAAATGGATTTTAGAAGAGTTTGTTTAATCTTATTTTTGAAGGTGGTTGAATGTCAAGATGCTGAAATATTGAAGGTATTGACACTCTTTTCCTGCATCAAATTTCAATTTGGACTTATAATGAAGTGTCATGGTTGATAGGTAACCCTGTTGTCCTGTTAAGTCAATTGAAGGTTGATGTCTTGGTTGGCATATTTGAGAGAAGTTGTGTCAATTTGTATCTCGGGTTCCCACCACTTTGCATCAACCCAGTTCCAGGCACACAACATACTCCCCCAACATATCTAACTCTTTTTGTAACTTCTTAACTAACTTAACTTTTGAGAACTTTGTCAAAAATGCATTTTTTTGCAAAAGTCAAGCCAAATCTCTTCCCTAAACACCTAGAATGACTCAAAATAACTAAATACGTATTCAGAGTGGTCTCATAGACCTTATTTAACATAGATCAATATATTAGACTAAAAAACAACAAGACCCTTTCTTTTACCCATCTTCACATGCACCAAAAACCCTCCTTTCTACCCAAGAAACTAGTAGTTTATTGAAAAACACACATCCAACCCTCACACAATATTATGAATACTTCAAAAATGTATAAAATGGTCTGCAAAAACTCAATTCAATAAGAAACCATGCTTCCTCAACACAAAAAAAACTTTAGCATATCAAAACCACTCGAAATCTCATGGAAAACTCAAAATTTCACTCTAGGGCTTCATGCCCAACACCCTTTAAGACCTCCCCTGCAAACAAAAATAATTCCCTCACCTATTTATTGATGATATTCCTTCGAATATTCATAATAATTCTTTGCATCGATGTTTTCCTAAAGCCTAGACAACAACTTCTTGAATTAACAATTTTCATTCAATGGTGCTCCTGCACTATGTATGCTTCCACAGTTTGTATACATATATATGACATTAGTTGAAATTTTGTATGATTGTCCATGCTAAAGATAAAATTATCTTCTGTGGAAAAGAAAAATACGAAGAGGAAACTAACAGACGAAGAGAAGGAAACCTTCAAAGGAAAGGAGAGAGTTCGGATGGTAGCATATCGTGAAAAGAAGAAATTGGGAATGATTGATGAAAACAAGCCAATTGAAGAGGAACCTCAACCGTTAAAAAGAGAAAAGGATTTGGTAGCAAAAAAGACACAGATTTGAAAGCATCATAGTAAGACAGATTCAAATGCTTTAGTTGGAGACACACCCTCTATGACAAGTGAATATGAAGGGACACCATTAAGCACAAGCGAATATGGAGGGACAAAATCTACCAGAAGTGAATATGGAGGGACACCATCTATTGCAATTGAATATGGAGGGACACCATCTACCACAAGTGAATATTGTTGGACACCATCCAACACATCTCAGGTTGAGCATTTATCATCACTCAAATTTTATGAAGAAGGTATGCCATCATCCCCACATGAACCTCAAGGTATGTCTTTCTCCACCCTCGATCAAAGGTCTGCAATCTAGCCCACCTCAATTAAATATTGATGAAATTCTTGATGTTGAGATGTATGTACCTAGGAGAACACTGCCTAGAATTTTGTGTAGAAAGCCAAAGTATTTGATTAATATTGATGAGGATATTTTGTAGCACATGGAAGGTAAGATTCCAGCATGCACTTGTAGAATATATGTTGATAAGATTTGGAAATTCTTCTTTCAAAGGCTAAATGAGATTGCAAGATGTCAACTATTTATTGAAATGATGTGGGGTGTAAAGTATAGGAACATGGAAACTCTTGGGTTTAGAACATCGAATCCATCGAGTGAAGACACTATTGTGAAGAATCTAATGGATGCTTATGAGAGTGTGGGTAAGACCTCATGCTCAAAGGATAGGAATGTCACCCAATGTGTCATTACATTGAATTTGGTAAGCTGGAAAACAAAGAGAGCTCATCTCATTAGAAAGACGAGTAAAAAAATGGGAATTAGTAGAAATTTTTTATCAAGAGCCATTCACAAGTGGCAAAGAATTGAGGGGACTGAGTCAAATGAATTATGGGAATTCTCGGGGAGACTCACGAAAAGATAAAGAATTTTTCAAAGGCTTGAGAACACTAATTGAAGAGTATTAGAAGAATAACACAGTCCATCAATGAATCAAAGGGATGTCGTAAGAAGGAGAATTAGTTGTCGGAATCATGAGCCACATCCAAATAATTTTTTTGATACATATGACTCAAACCTAATTTTTTCATAAATTTGAAAATGATTATCCTCAAATTAGTATTTGTCAAATATTTTTTGAAATGCTTAAACCTTTTTATGTCGAGATAAGTCACGCACACACTACTTGTTGTTGTAGACTACATATTGAATTCTCTAACCATTATGATGTTTATCGCTCTATATGTTTAGATTTGCATACTAACGATGTTTTAAAGGATTGTCGAATAAAAGCCCCACCAAAAATATTCAAGAGAGTTATTATCAAAAAAATTATGTGAAATAGAGGATGGCCAGATATTCTACAGGACAACATGCTTGGATGGTTCATGTGAGCGTTGCATTGGTTTCCAACATATGCCAGTATGTCAACATATGGAAAGCACATATGAGGTGGGATAGAAACTAGTAGAATGAGTGAAGTATAAAACAATGGCATATTCTACAAAAGATAGGTCTCAAGAAAAAATGTGTGATTTGGTTATTGAAAAGATTCCAGTGTCCAGTTTATGTCCATGTTTCATGACAATATACTATCTGAGTATGCAATGCATACCCATAGAGCCCAATGGTTGGACACACAATTTAAGCTATGCAAGGACACCTTTCCAGTTGGAAGCATAGTATTAGTGGTTGAATTTGTAGAGAAATACACTCTACAACTACAATGTGGGGTGTAGTTATAGTATTACAACTCCACATAGGTTTCGATATTTGTGCACATAGCTTTCATTCATGCATCTAATAGTATAGATGACCAAAGGAAGGTATTGAGGGAGTACCACTTTTATATTGGTGATGATTACACACATTCTCTAGAGTTCATGCAAGGTTGCTTCCAGATGTTCTATAGTTGTTTGGCTCAAAAGGGGCATATCATATGACCAACATATAATATGGTCAGATAACTGTGCAACACAGTTCAAGAAATTGTGCATGTTCTACTCATTATGCAAGATATATGTCATTACATGTGTTCAACATATGTGGAACTTTTGTGAGGCCAAGCATGGAAAGGGGGAGCATGATGGTGTATGAGCGTGCTTGAAAAAAGAATTAGCAAAAGAAGAGTTAAAGTATATAGATAGTGCAAAGTTGACAGATGCAAAATTAATCGTTGAGTTGTGTAATGCTTGAATGGGTCCAAGTAATGAAGGTACATCTTTAGTTCATAGATATTTTTGGTTGATGGATGATACTAACATTGTACCATATGAGGAATGTTGTACACTGACAGGATTGAGTGAGGTACACTCTATCCTTAGCTCAAATGCAGGTTCATGGAGTATCGATACACAAAACATGGCATATTTTTGTTCTTCATGTACAATGCAATCCTAGAATGATTATGAGTCAGGGGAGTGGGTTGAAAAATGGTTGACAAGTTATCTTAGCCCACTTCACATGTATCACCCTCTAACGACATTGGAACTGACACAGATGGAATCATCGGTCAACTTTGACCATGTATTAGATCTAGTTCAACTACATGATATATCTACTTCCTTAGTTGTTGAAATTTCATATCGTTATCTTACTTTGTAGTGTATTCTTAATGTTGAATAATTTCAAGATATTTGTTCCACATATCAATTCAGGGCATGTTTATGTAGTTATTATAGATGAAGACAATGAACAGGGAACATACTATTACTTGTGTCATTGTGTTGAGGCAAAAAATAAATTGGAGGCCCTAGTTATAGATGGAGAAAACATCGAATACCCTACACACTCAATTGTGGTTAGTGGAACATGGTTTAGAAGGTACCTAGATTCGAGTGTTAAACATTGGCTATTTCAGGACTTTGAAATGCATCATAAGACTCTTCACTACTCGAACCTTATCATGGAATCCAATGTCCATTTGACCAAATATGGGGTTAGAACTTTGAACAAGACCTTGTGGAAGGTCTGTGAGTCTAACCATGAGGCAATACTTGACACAATAAAGAGTAGAGTAGACCCGGATGGTTCGTTGGATTAATTTGTAAGTATATGCAGATTGGTTCTTATTAATTTATACTTGTATGCACATTAATTTGTTTGATGCCAATGCACTATCATGTTCTTTTACTTTTCCTATTTGTAAGTAACCTACTAAATAGTGATTGGTGTCCCCTTGTAGAAAATGTAGATATATGAGCCATCCAAGAGAATTTCAGCCAGAAAGGAAATGCAACATCCTTATTTTGATGATCTTGACAAATATCAATCATGAATTTAGGCCATTAGAAAAGTGTGTGCAAAGCTTGGCGAGGGAATTTCAAGTTATTAATTTGAAGTTAACCTTATCATGAGCAACTATGATGTAGACATTATAAGAGCATCTAAAATTTGAACTTACTCTATTCATGAGAGGTGTTGTGTGCAATAAGTATCTTGGAACTCCCAGTGAAGATGTATGACCAAGAGTGACTAAGTTGTGAGACCTGCATGCCTATCTGTACGTTCCTTCCATCTATTTTCATTTCATTTCCATTTTGGATGCTCTTTCTTTTTCTCTTTTGCTTTGCATAGTTGTAAGTAAACTACTAAAAATTGATTGATCTCTTGTTGCAGAAAGTGTTGATTTATGAGCCATCAAAGAGAATCTCATCCAAAAAAGCAATGCAACATCCTTATTTTGATGATCTTGACAAATCTCAATTTTGATTTCAAGCCATTATAAAAGAGCGTGTGAAGCTTAGGGAGGAAATCTCAAGTTAATCAAATGAAGTTAACCTCATAATGAACACGTATGATGTAGACATTTAAAGAGAATCTCGAAGGTATGGGTGACATTGCAATAGATCTGTGAAACAAAGTACCTATTTAATTGTAATGAGATTTACTCAAATACTATAATTTTGGAGTTCATGTTTGGTGCAGTATCACCTTGTTCTCTAAATGCCTTCAATAGAAAAATTTGCAAAATTTGAATTTTGAAATTTAAAATATGTGAAAATGGTGATATGAAAGTCATATGTAATGTATTCAAAGTCTCAAAGAGGTCATTAGGTGATTAGAGAATTGATATAAATCATATAAGGTCAAGAAAAATGGAGATATTTTGTAATCTTGAATATTTACAATCAATAAAGTCCCCATTTTAGTGATTTTATGAGTTTTTCTAGTTGTTCATTAACTTGTATGTCCTGTACAGTAGTTTAAGGCCTTGAATCTTGTTGTTTAAGGTAGAATAGTGAATTATCTTTCATTTGAATCTATTTTGGAGGGCATCCACTGATTTTATCATTAGTTTGAACTGATTTTTCTCAACTTGGTCTATAAACCCTCAAGACTAGGGTTTTGAGAGTCTAGATAACCAATAATGACTATGCCACCAAATTTGATAGTTTATATCAATGGAGTAAGTTAGTCTTAGGATTTTTTAGGTGTGTGTGTGTGTTTATCTATGTAGGGGAATTCTAGAAACAAAGGTGGAGTTGTTGCTACAGGGATTTATGATGAATTTCCAAGTGAAAAGTGTGGCTCCAAGTGGTGTTTTGAGGAAAACTTCTCAAATTACTTCACAAACAAATGAAAAATCTAGATAGATATTATTGAGTTACAACACATAATTCAAAATCAATAGTGTCTGTCTTGGAACATGTGCATAAAAAATGATCTTCGTTGTCCTCACTAGGCTAACTAGGCCTAATTTACAAAAGAACAAATGTTTAAACATTCAACAACCCATAGAACTTATTGGGGCAGCAATTATCATGTATCCAAACCCTCAGATGTGCAATTTTTCTCAAGAGAAACTCACTCCACCATGCCAAACCAGAACCCTTATTTTATGCTAGTATAAAGAGGGTTTATTGAAAAGAATGGTTTCATACCTTACCAGAACATCCCACCACCTCAAACCTTAAAATAACCTACAAAAATTCAAAAGACAAACACCCAACATCTACATGAAATATTTTATCAAACCCGAAGGTGAAACCTCATTTTTCATGCCCTTTTCCATCAAAATCTATAGGGGCACCAACACAAATCCCATAAAACTTATTCCATTTCACTTAAAAACTTCTCATCTAATCCTACAAGATCATGTTGGGCCCCTCTACAAAAACCTCTCTCGATTTTGGCTATGTCAGAGTGGTTTTCCTCTGGTGGCGGATTTTCACTTGATGGAAAAAGCATCAAATGCAAGGAGTGCAAAGTTGCAAAGTGGTGCAAATTTCATTTTGCAACTCATGTGACCAAGAGGAATGTTCCAACATGTCTGTATAGATATGTTTTTGCTAAGCATGGTCCTCTTTCACATCCAAACACACAGAATCGCTTTGAGCTACGTTCAACCGGATCAATCCCTTAAGTGTCCAAAATGCTAAATGGCTGCAAACTTCAGCATAATGTTACTCGGATACCATGATGCTTAGAAACTTCTTATCTGATCCAATAGGATTGTGTTGGAACCCTCTACAAAAAAGGCTCTCAGTTTTGGCTATCTCAGATTTTTTTTCGCATGGTGACGGATTTTCACGTGATGGAAAAAGTGTCAAATTCAAGTTGTGCAAAGTTGCAAAGTGGTGCAACTTTCACTTTGCAGCTCATGTGACCAAGCAAACTATTCCAAAATGTTTGAATAGGTATTTTTACACTAGGAACAGTTGTATTTTGCACCGAAATACGTGAAATCGCTCTGAGGTACGTTCAATCGGATCAATTGCTTAAGTGTCCAAATTGCAAAATGGTTGCAAACTTTAGTATACTATTAATCAAATACCGTGATGCTTCAAAAATTATCATCTAATCCTACAGGATTGTGTCGGGCCCCTCTACAAAAACCGCTCTCAGTCTTTCCTATCTCGAATTGGTTTTCTCGTGGCAGTAGATTTTTACTTGATGGAAAAAGCATCAAATGTAAGCAGTGCAAAGTTGCAAAGTGGTGCAACTTTCATTTTGAAACTCGTGTGACCAAGTAGACTATTACAGTGCATTTGAATAGGTATTTTTACATTAGGAATGGTCCTCTTTTATACCCAAACACGTAGAGTCGCTCTGATGTACGTTTCACTGGATCAATTCCTAAAGGGTCCAAACTGCAAAATGGCTGCAAACTTCAGCATGCTATTACTCAGATACAGTGATGCTTATAAACATCTCATCTGATCCTACAAGATCGTGTTGGGTCCCTCTATAGAAAATATCTCAGTTTTGTCTATCTCGAAGTGGTTTTCTCGGGGCGGTGGATTTTCACTTGATGGAAAAAGTGTCAAATTCAAGTTGTGCAAAGTTGCAAAGTGGTGCAAATTTTTCTCTGCAACTCGTGTGACCAAGAAAACTATTCCAATGCATCCAAATAGGTATTTTTAAACTAGGCATGGTTCACTTTCACACCAAAACATGCGGAATCGCTCTGAGCTACGTTCCACCAGATCGATCCCGTAAGGGTCCAAAGTACAAAATGGCTGCAAACTTTAGCATGCTATTACTCGCATACCATGATGCTTAGAAACTTCTCATCTAATCCTACAAGATCATGTTGGGCTCCTCTAAAAAATTGTCTCTCATTTTTGGCTATCTCGGAGTGGTTTTCCCATGGCAGCGAATTTTCACTTGATGGAAAAAGTGTCAAATTGTGTTAAGTTGCAAAGTCGTGCAACTTTCATTCTGCAACTTGTGTGACTAAGTAGATTGTTCCAACACATCCAAATAGTTATGTTTACGCTAGGCATGGTCCTCTTTCACACTGAAATACATGGAATTTCTCCAAGCTACATTCTACCGGATTGATCCCTTAAGGGTCCAAAGTGCAAAATGGCTACAAACTTCAACATGCTATTACTCAGATACTGTGATTCTAAGAAACTTGTCATTTGATCCTATAGGATTGTGTTGGGCCCCTCTACAAAATCCTTTCTCGGTTTTGGCTATCTCAGAGTGGTTTTCCCATGGCAGTGGATTTTCACTTGATGGAAAAAGTGTTAAATACAAGTAGTGAAAAGTTGCAAAGTGGTGTAACTCTTGTTCTACAACTCATGTGACCAAACAGACTATTCCAACGCGTCCAAATAGATATTTTTGTGCTATTCATGGTCCTCTTTCACACCCAAACATGTTGAATCACTCTGAGCTATGTTCAACCAGATCAATCCCTTAAGGGTCCAAAGTGCAAAAGGGAGGCAAACTTTGATGGGCTATTACTCAAAAACGGTGACCCTTACGACCTCTCTATCTGAGCCTACGAGATCATGTTGGGCCCCTCTATAGTAAGATCTCTAAGTTTTTGTTATCCCAAAGTCATTTTCCAATGGTGTCCATTTTTCACTTCATGGAAAAAGTGTCAAATTGAATTAGTGTAAAGTTGCAAATGGGTGCAACTTTCATTTTACAATTCATGTGAACAAAGTAACTGCTCCAACATGTCTTGATAGGTAGGTTTATGCTAGGCATGGTCCTCTTTCACACCCAAACATGTGAAATTGATTTGAGATGAATTCAACTGGCTTGATCCCTTATGATGACAAGCAAACCAATGGAAAATAGAAACATACAAATGACAGTTGAGAAGTCCGAGTATTCCACACAAAAATTGTATGATCAATGTTGCCTAATTGGTGCAGGAGAACCTACACCTCACCCTCAATCTTTAATTATCTGGTGGTGAATAGGTTGGTCAATAGGTTTTTGTGGCTACTTTCAACATACTTTGTCTTGAATAAGGTCAATTAAGACCATTAGGTATGTTTTAGGGTGAGTTTTGGGTCTAGTGATAAAAAATGAGAAAATTTCAATCTTGCACTAGAAGTTGTCTTTGTAGCCTTTGAAGGAAAATTTATGAATTTGTATATGACTATGCAAGAATTGAGTTTTTTTGATGCAATAAGGCTATTTCTAAGCCATTTGTGTGGGTTTAGAGGTCATTAGTTGTATTCATTAGGTTGGAGGAGTCTAAAGTTGCAAATTTGTAAGTTCCTTAAAGAAAAAAATTTGAAATGCAATGGTTACTTATTTTGAAAGTTGGGTTTTAGTTAGTTGAGGGAATGGATAAGTTAGATAACGGTGTAAAAAACTATGTAAAGCCTTGAGAGGCTCTAATAGAGGTTTTTGTTGAACTTTTGGAGAAGATCTAATAAGAATTATTCAAATTGTTCTCTATTTTTTTTATTTTTGATACAAACTTGCTAATCCTGTACTTGGTACGACCTGTAGCTTTCCTATACGGTCCCAAGGGTGAAATGGATTGAAAGAGGGATAAGTTTCCTTTATTTTTGTGGTGGTTTGGTAAAAAACCATAAAGTAATAGGATAGTTCTTATCATTTTTATGCACATGGTCTGAAACACTCAAAAACCAGGGTTTTGAGTGAAATTCCCTCATATCTTCCATTTCCACCATGTGCTAAGGCTAGATCCGGGTGGAATGGAAGAGTACCATATATATTTTGATTCCATGTTGGTTTTAGAGAATGGCTTGAAGGTGGGAGATAGATCTTTGGCATTCTAGGCCTGGCATCTCTATGTGACATGCTTGATTTTGTGTAAAATCTTATTTTTGATTGTTTTCATAACTGTTTTGTGACAAGGGTTCTTGGGAGCATTTGATATGTGTTGGAAAAGGTTGTAAGAACCTGTTTGTGGCTGAGGGGTGTTGGGGTGATCCAAGGTACTTTATTCCTTGTGTGGAGTAGCCTAATTAGGCCTACCTTGTAGCATTTTGTTTTGGCCTATCATGGCTTTGTCTTTTGTTGTCAAGACATGGGACTTTAAAGACTTGTGGAAATTGGTATAAGATTCCTAGAACTAGTGTCCTTGGTCTAGTTAATTCCTTTTGAGTGGTTCTTTTATCGTTTGTCCTAGTTGGTTAGGCTGCAAGGAATATGAGGCCTAGTTTGGAAGCGATAGGTTAGAGGTGGTTCCCAAGCATAAGGTGAGATGTGTTGAGTTGGGTTGGTCATATTGAGAGATTTCCAAGTCTGCTCCAAGTTTTGGTCATCTCTGGTTTGATAGATTTCATGTTTGGGTAGTTGAGTTACCGTGTTGAGTCAAGTGAATGTTGGAGTCTTAGTGGGCATATTTGAGAGAAGTTGTGTCAAATCACAACTTGGTTGAGCCACTATGCATCACCAATGGTGCTTTGCAACTGGAAGAGTGATCGAGAGCATGTTTCTTTGTTAAATAGATCTATTTGAGGGTCTAGGACAGCGTTGAGTGCATTTCTTATTTTTATTATAAATTGTAACTTGCTTTCTCCCGAGTCCATTTCGTATACAAGAAATAATATTGCAAAAAATTCATATAAATATTTTGACGTGTTTATCTGGTGATGCATCAAGAACATATTGGAATATTTTTATGAATAATTTTATGGAATACCAATTGAAAATGTGTGTTTTTCTTTTAGATAAATTTGTTAGCATCAATCAATTAATATGCAAGACAAACCATGAAGGACAACAATGATCAATGCTATGGCTAGCCAATTAATAATTATACACATGAAAAAGTCAACCATGTACATGTCAATAAGGGAAGCACAAGTACTCAAAAAAACATAAGCCTCAAGAAGTATACACACAAATACATAGTATACACATAAGGCACAAAGTATACATTGGAACACACGTAAGTCACAAAGTATACACATAAGTTGTAAAGTATACACTTGAATACATGTAACTCATATCTATTGAATCAATTTAGAATGCAAATATGGACACCATCGATAAAAGATATTTGTATTAACCAAATAGCCATGTAGGCATACATCAATATATGTCGATATAAGTATGAAATATATGTACAAAATAGCCATAAAGGCATACAATGTCAAATATGTCCAATACAAAATATGTACAAAACTGCCATGTAGGAATACAACAAAGGGCTCTAGAATCAAAAGTCATTGCTCTCTATGCTCTGGAAATAAATTCTTTCCCTTTCCTTTTCGATCGGATGGCGATAGGTCTGTCACTCATTTTTTCTACGCTCGACGAGTGCTCCTACTAATCCTCCTAGGGTTTAGTTCATGGTGAAGTTTTAACTGTTACAATAAGAAGTAAAGACATGAATACATAGAAATCACATTATAAAAAAAATACATATTTGACAAAATAATCACTTACCTCCATCTCATGATCTCTCTCCATGAGGGAAATATTCTTGCCCATGCTCAGGCGTGCTGAAGCCCTGTATAAACCATACAAATAGAAATTAAACTATGTGAATCAATAATGGTTTGATTTTTCACTAACATATATAACAATGAATGTAAATTGAAACTTACTAATATGGCTCATACCTCCCCCATCAGAGCCATTGAGGATTGTAGAGAAGATGACACACCAATCTCCATTTCCCTCATCATATTCAGAGGTGTTTCAGCTTGCAACATCTGAAAATAAAACAACAAATTATTCAATGTAATTAATGATGTGCAGATAAACTACACAAATCTATTAAGTATAATTTATTAGTTAAACTATTTATTCTATTACCTTCGTGTAGCTTTGAGTAAATCCACTGCCACTAGGAAGTGTTCTCTCAAAACCTCCAATATTAGCATGTTCAACATCCAAAATCATATATTAAAATACCATTCGTAAAACAATGCTATTAACATGTAATAAATTTATAATTGTTTACTAGTTACATACCCTAGCGATAGGTGTACTACATAAATAAGTGGGTGGGGGTCCAGTGTATCCAGTCTTAACACTGTGACCTTGCAATTTTATTAAAATCATAAAACATTTTTAGTTAATCTTTCAATTCAAAATCAAAATTCAATAAATTAAATTCAATGAACATGCTAACTTTTACCTGACTATCAATGCCATATGCCTCATGCAATATGTCAGTTGTCCTATCCATCTCAATAGCTATAGATGGATCCTGCATAGCAGTCTCCTAAGTGTTAGTGGGGTCATATGAACAAGTCACCCACAAGATTGACACATGGGTTCAAAGGCCAAAACTCGAAGACTCCCCTAGATGGCGTTGTAGAATAGGGCTAGTATGATGGATGACAATCTTGGTCAAAGATTTGATCTCCTTTAATGTCTCTACATCATCACTTTCCTTCACAATGGAAGGTGTAACAACAGGCTCATGAGGTGGCCTAGCGAGAGCTTGTGTACCTTTCCGCATAGGATCTAGCAGTGCACTGGGTCTATCCTGAGCTGACCCCCCATCTCTCCCCTGAAAAATCCCTCATATCAAAATAATTTGGGATTTTGTTCAATATGAACTCACTATATAGTTTCCTAAGGAAATATTGTGGGAGTTCACAATTGTTGCACGGTGGGTAATCAAAGACCATGTACCACCTATCATAGAATTGGTCCCTAATTTGTTGGTGGTGGCACCAATGAATAGGAAACCTCTTTGCATTGAGGGTAAGATTTTGATTTGTGCGTGGGTCAATGAATAGTGATCATAAATCACCTTTTGTAATTTTTAAATCATTTACATCTTTATATGACAGTTTATTTGCATAATAATCCCTAGCTGCCTACCTCCTATCTTTCCATCCAGTTATTTGTTTGCTAATTGAATCTACATTTGTTAGAATATATTTCAATGAATTGGCTAGGGTCATTCTTTATGTGGTTGAACTATTTGGATCACTCAACCTACTGATTAAATCCTCAATTTTCTTTTTTTTTGTTCTAAATTTGACTCATTAAATTTTGTTGAGTGCTAGGATGGGGTTGAGTGATTGGTGGATGAGGGTTTTGTTGTGTTTGATTTTGATCTTGAGGATTTGGTTGCTCTTCCTATTGAGGATCTTGAGGGTTTGCAGGTTGATTTGCATCTCCTAAAAATTCAAACAAATATATATCAAACTCAACCTAAAACTAACTAATTCAAACAATCCTTACCTCTCACACTTGCTCGTTGTCGTGGCGCCATCGTTGCAAAAAATAACAATTTTTGGTGAAATTTTTTGCTGAATGGCTCCTCCTAGAATGCGAATGCGAAAAATGGGGGTTTTGGTCGTGGGGAGAAGAAAAAATAATCGAAACGAAAATGACATCATTTCACTTTTTTTCTTTCTTTTAACAAGCAATAACATGAGCACATTATAATGCGCTCACGTTATAATGTTCTTGCATTACTAACTTGTTGTTGTCAAGCCTCAGGCTTGGCACACCAAGCCATAATGCGAGCACGTTATAATGCGCTCGTCTTATCACTTTTCAAAATGTTTTTTTGAATGTGGCCATGAAATGACTACCCATTTCCATGCACCTGCCAAATGATTTAATTAATTAAATAATACACATTATTTAATTAATATTAGCAAAATGGATGGATTATGAATGGAATTAGTCAAATAAATAAGATTTATTTAACTAATTAGATGATGACATTGGTACCAAGGGAAAATATGCTACAAGATGTCTAAATGATATAGTGTCATGACAAAGTATCATAAGAGGACATTTTTGTGTGTCTACATTTTCCCCTCTTTGAGATGATGTTCGAGATGATGAGATTTGTATCGAGTAAAATAATTTCAAATAGGCTAAGGTATGGATAGAGGAAAATGGATGACGATAGAAAGATAGGATGATGATAAGATGGGGAAAAGGATAAGATGATGATATAAGAATAGGATGATGATGTCCCCTCAAGAGGATAGGTAGGTTGGAATGACATGGGTATGCTCTCGATATGGATGAAATGATAAAAGATGGATAAAGAGATGGATAATACATTATGTTGCAAGAAAGTGAGCAATCATGGTGTTTGATATAGCACTAGACATTATGCACCAAGGTATAAGGACCAGGGTGACGATGTGTTTTGTGCCCCAACGTAATATAACCTTGTCTAAACATATGAGGGAGTAAACTTAGAGCATTAAAGTCCCAATGCAAAAAAGGTATGATACGACCTTAGATGCAAAGGATAGTGCAAAAAGATATTCCAACATACACAAGATATGAATATAAATGCAAGATAAAATGATAACACACACAAGCAAGCAAGCAAGCATGCATAAATGATTCAAAAATAAACAAGCTATTGCCCTTGTCAAGCTATAAATCATTGATTAATTGATTGATTGATGATGATGATAGTGTTGTCATTGTGGGGAACAATATATCCCTAGATCAACACAAGGATGATTGATTGACTGATTGATTGATTGGTTGATTTGGTTTATGACAAGATTAGGATCAAGAACATTGATGCAAATTGAATAATTTGACAAGATTGATCAACTTGATTGGTATGGATTGATGATGACTTCCATTTGGATTTGATGTATGGATGAATGAATTTGATGAAGATGATTGATTGGTTGAATGGTTGGATGATTAGACTGAGGTATTGGATTGATTAGATGAAATTGGAAGAAGTGATTGGATGGATTGATTTTATTGCTTGGATTTTTGTTGGCTATTTGATTTTTTTGTTTTTTTTTTGTCTTTTTGGATTGTTTTCCATTTTTTATTTTGGAATGTTTCGACTTTTGTGTATATTTGAAATGTTTTGATTTTTGTATTTTTGTTTAAATGTTTTAATTTTTTTTGAATTTTTTTCAAGACTTTTTTATTTTTTAGGGATTTTTTCAGGACATTGTTAATGGAAGAATGTAAGGATAAGGCTAATGAATAGGATCATCAAGATCAACTAGATAAGATATGAACACAAATTCCTAAGTATTTTTCCCCTATTCCTCATCAAGACCAATGAAGGGAAGAAAGGATGCTTTTAGATAGGATGGTAGAATATGGATAAGGGTAAGGATATTGCATGTAAGATATGAATAAAGTGTATAGGATAAGATGTATGATGTTCAAGAAGATCCTTAACCTTTTCAAGATCAAAGGTGGAGAGGTAAAGCATGAACATAAAGAGGATAATGGATATGAATGATAGGGTTGATGAAACTTTCCCCCAAGTGTAAAGTGCAAGAGGGATATGGAAGGTAGGATGTGTATAGGGATACAAAGGAAGAACTGAAGCATCAAGTTTCATGGCTAATATCCCTCGAATATGTTCCCTAATAAACCATGGCTATAGACTCATAAATTTTGGCATGGTGAAAGAAGCTAAGGACTTAAGCAAAGATTTGGATTAAAGGAGGATAATGGGGTATGGATATTGGCTCATGGATAGGAGGTTGGAAGGCTTGTTGATGGATAGATGGAAAGGATGGAAAGATCAAAATCAACACACACCTTGAAGGGTAATGGAGTGATGGAAGAGAAGTGGCTTTTGAATTTAGAGATTAGATGGAGGAGTGGATGGATATTTTTGGATATAAGGACCTAAAATGGATGGTGGTGATCAATAAAGGATATTTAGAATTGGATGGAGTTTCTAGATTAGCAAGTTTGGATGCGAGTTTTGATTTTATTGCTTCTAAGAGACTTATAGGAATCCAAATAGCTTTTGACTTTGACTTTTGATTCATGGGCCTTTGTGGCCTTTGAGATTTTTCTTTTTGCTTTATGGGCCTTTGTGGCCTTTGAATATTTTCTTTTTGCTTTATGGGCCTTTGTGGCCTTTGAAATTTTTCTTTTTGATTTGTGGGCCTTTGTGGCCTTCAAATTTTGTTATTTTGAATTTGGATAAGATTTTCTTTTATTTCTGCATGTCTCTTCGAGGAGACATGTTGATCCTTTCATGTATGTGGATTTTGATATGGAATATTTTGACATTTGGCACCCAAATTGTTTCCAAGAGCAATGGGATGGATGGATAAAGATGGATGATATTAAGGTATTATGGATGGGTTTGTGTAGGTATGTTGGAAAAGGTTCAAGGGTGTGTACCTTTGTTGATATTGACTAGGGATATGAGGGATGTAGGGACCCAATATGGATGGAAGGGTTGAGAACTAGGGTCTAGACAATAAAGACCAAGGATAGATGAAAGGTTTGATGGACTAAGATAAGGACCTAGGATAGATGGAAGGTTTGATGGATATGTATTATTTCTGAATTAAGATGCAAGCCCATGTTGTGCAGAATAAGATATGGATGAAAGGATAGGTTTTGGAAGTAAACCAGAGTGGATAAAGGTAGAGGAACCCATTTTATAGGCGTGGGGTTCATGGTTAGCTTGAATAGGGGTGAGAAACTATTGTGGAGGATTGTGATCATAACATGAAGATAAAGGGGTGCTTTGATCTTGCCTTAAGGTAAAATCATGGGATGGGATGGATGGTATCATTTGATCTTGGTTATAAGATGGAAGGGGCTCATGGCATGGAGATGAAGGGATGCTTTGATCTTGACTTAGAGGAAGGGGATCACTGCATAGAATAGAAGTAAGACTCTAATATTTATTTAGAGAGGGATCATGAGATGGAAGGCTATCATGTGATGGAGTGTGTGTGACATCTTGATCTTGATTGGGAGGGGTATGATTAGATGGGGTAATGAATGGAAAAATTTGTTCTCGTGATGGACTAGGGTCATGACATGGAGGTGGTATAGTATGATCATGATACGAGGTGGATATGCTTAGATCATCAAATGGGACGGATATGGTTAGATTATGAAATGGTATGGATTCATTAGATGAGGTGGAAGGGGATGAATCTTGAGTAGGCTCGACATGTTCTAGATGGTCAATAATATGGAGACATGATGTAGGTTGACTTGGGCTCAATAGGGGAGATTATTGAATAGGCTCAAGGGGGAGACTACATGATGGGGTTGTAAGAATGGGCATGGTGTTTGAAGACTCTTTGGTAGGTGGATGGGTGGATTCGGGTAATTCCATAGGTTTATTTTTGAAATGTTTGAATTTAGGGTGAGGATTTTATGGAGAATTGAAAGGCTCTTTATTTTTTTTCCAAGGTGGACTTGGGCTCCTATGTTATTGTTGTGATATGGGTGGATATGTTGATGTAGCATTGACATGATAGGTAGATGGGTTAAGTTGGCATGATGATGAAGGTGATACATAGGATTGATGTTGAATGTGTTGAGGTTGGAATGGTGTTTGGACTCCCTTAAGTGTGATTATTGGTTTAGGTTTAGATGAAGACTTAATAAAAAGTGATGTGGAAGATAGGGATGAAGGCATGTTTGGCTTCTACTTTGGGAATGTTTTGAGGTGTTTAAGGATGGTTAGAGATGATTAGAATGATATTTTTATGTGTTGGTTTTTATAGCTTGATATGAAAATTTGCAAACAATCACACACGCAAGACACATAAGCAAGTTTGAAATTGAAGTTATGAATGCAATGATTAAGCACACACTTGAAAAAGACACACCAACAAGTCCTAGAACTAGTCAAGTGGGTATGGCCAATTATGTCTAAAGCTAGGATGCACAAGGTTGACTAGGGATGATTTGAAAGAAAAATCCTACCACATAGCTAGGAGAAAGGGGTAACCCACTCTTCACCTTCACTTCCCAAAGGTATAAAATTATTTTGGGCTTAGCCAAGAGTGACAAGATTTTAACTCCCAAACAAGCGTATCTTTCGATTCAAACATCGATTGAGGTCATCCCTAGGGGTGATGAAATCCCCTAGCAGGCCTCTTATGAAGGGTTTGACAAAAGAAAACTAAGTGAGGTGTGTTTGATCACACATGCACTTAATTCATACTCGTAGTTTGTTAATTTCCCTTTACATAATTGAAGTGCGTGGAAAATAGTTCAAACACTTTTTCTTTTTAACCCAAAGCCAACATGTGTGATGGAAGACACTTGTCCATTTTACACAATTTCAATTATGTGAATTCAAGAAATGTTTGTTTTAAGCCCCAAATTCAAATGTGTTGGCAAACAATGATTAGGAGATGAATGATGAAATGTGTGCACCTGATTATTCGCTTACCACGTGTATGTTGTGACTAATCCCAACATTTTTTGAGCTTTGTATGATTCACCTACAAGTCACCAAATCGAGAAAGAACAAGTAAACTTGCATAGGAGGAAGCTATGTGAAAAAAGATGAATGCTAATAAAATCTGATTATGACACATTCTGCCAATAAAAGTTGCACCATTATGAAGGTCGTCTCGTCAGCTTTTTGATGAATCCTTGTTTGTGTGATTTGGAACCCGTATGACAAAATTATGATAAAACTAAATCTAAAAGTAAATTAGAACTAATCTAAAAATCTAATTAAAAGCTAATAAAAAAAAATCTAAAAATCTAATGCGAAAATCTAAAAAGCTAATTAAAAAAAACACTTATTAAAAGTCTAAAACAATTTAACTAAAAGATAATTTAAAAAACTAAAAATCTAATTTAAAAATCTAAAAATCTAATTAAAATAAAACTAATTAAAAATCTTTAGAAATTGAACTTTAAAGCTAATTAAAAACTCTAAAAGTCTAATTTAAAATCTACTTAAAAAATATTTTTTTAAAAATCTCATTAAATATCTAACAAAATCTAATCTAAATATCTATTGAAAATCTTAATGTCTAATTAGAATTTAATTAAAAATCTAAAGTTAAACTAATAAAAGTTTGATCTAATTATAAAGGTAAAAGAAGATATGGCCACATGATGCGTACTTGAAACTTTTGCTTGTTATTGCCAAGGTTTAGATAGAAGCCACTAACATGAAAAGTAGTAAATCCATTAAAATTTGGGAGTATCACGCAAAGATGATGGTGTGTGGTATTTGCAAGTTGTATTCAAGATGCTGGAAGATAGTAAAAATGGAATTGACCACCATGCGTCGCTATCTGTGACTGGGCACTCATAATTTGGTTTATCCAAGTGACTTATTCGCTAGATAAAAGCTCAACATGGACGACCAGGGAGGTCAGGTTCAACCAAATTAGGAAGTTTCAACGTTATTAGCAGCAATCAAACTTGATGTTGATTGTAAAGGAGGAATATTTAGCAGCGCTGCAAATGCAAAACCAAAGAATACATGCTAAAAGGGCTTTGATAATTTCATGCTATAAATCCTCGCAGTCTCAATATAAATCTAATGAATTCAAGACAAAATTATGAACTCATTCCTCAAAATAAATCTAATGAATTCATGTCAAATTCACTAATGTAATATAGAGAAAAATCTTATTAGATTAAGATTAAGATTTTCACCATTCTCAATGCGGTTATTTATAAAACATACGGGTATGTGCAGGATCATAATGGGTCAAAAAGTGGCAATATCTAAGTGATATGATGGTTTATATGGCTGACGACTTTTTTTTAACCCAAAATTGATGAAACAAAAAAGGTTTTTAAAAGAGGTTCTCAGCTTTTCACCAATATAAATAATGATTTACTTTGAATTTAATAAATAATTACTATTCATTTTCTATTTGAATTACGACTAAATTTGTGATTGATAGGTCGATTGAAAAAAAATTGTAGCTCTCAAATGGTATCACATTTTTTGAATCCAAAACATGCCTCACATTCTATGCTTGACATATTATAGGATTAAAAAAAAAAGAATTGAATTTTATGAAGTTTTGACCAAGTTAAGGTGGTCAAACATATGAGTTTTATATTTTTTAAAATTTGTAATAAAAAAATCATAATTAATTATTTACTTGGACAAAAATTACAAAAAAATATGCATCACATTGAGACACGCGTCCCCTATTTATATCTAAAATATTATAAAATAATATTATCATTTTATTGTGGTTAGGGTGGTCAGATAGACATCTACTCCTTATTTTTTCCCTAAAATTTAAGTACTACTGCATTGAAATTTCAAATTTTCACTAAATAGATTTTTTTTAAAAGAAAAAAAACCTAGCAGTTTAGAAACTAAATTCAATTTTCTACAGATTCTATTCTTACATATTTTTGAAATAATATAGATAACTTATTCAAATTTTTACGTCAAGTTGCCTAACTTTGATTTTTTGAATTTTATTATCACTTAAGTTCCTGTTTTTTCTATGATGATCCTGCACATACCCACACACACATGCAAAATAAATAATCTAATCTAATCAAACATGCATGTTATTAGGGATTCACTCCATTGTTCTTCTCAATCTTTCATAAGAATGCATGATTTTGAAGGATTTGTCTATTGAAAGAATATTGATCGCTTACTATTGCAACATAATGATAGGATATGGATGACAAAGGAAAACTAGATAGCTCAAAAATGATGGATGGAAGATTGAAGAATGATTTTGACAGAGTGAGGGTACTTAAAGAAGTCAATCCCAAATGGCTTGTGATTGGTCGTATTTATAGAATTTTGATGTGGACAAAGAAGAAGATTTAATAAGATTTGATTTTTTCTTTATTTGATCAAAAAGGAAATAAAACAAGATAAGATAAGATTCAAAAAGATAGAAAGATTTTGATTTTCTCTTTTAAAAGAAATAAACCCTAAAAAAGACGAGAATGATAATTGATGAATTATCTAATTAAATAAATAAATTAGATACACACGAGTTTCGTTTTTAGAAATAAAGTGAGAAGATATTTTAAGATTTTATTAATTAAATAAATATTTGTTTTATTCAATTAATGTTGTATTTATGACTTCATTAATTAAATCATTTAAATTATTTAATTAATATTAGAAGAACGAAGAGATTACAAATAGAAATGATTTAATTAATTAAATAATATACATGTTATTTAATTAATATTAGCAGAATGGGTGGATTATGAATGAAATTAGTCAAATAAAATAAGATTTATTTAACTAATTAGATAATGACATGGGTACCTAGGGAAAAACATGCTAGAAGATGTCTAAATGATGTAATGTCATGACAAAGTATCGTAAGCGGATATTTTTGGGTGTCTCCACTATCCTTTTCAATTTTTCAAAGAAAAAGTTATTCAATAACTGTGTTAGTCATTCATTCAATGCATTCCCTAGTTATAAGAGTATCTTAGCACAAGAGAGTGAAAATGGTGATGCCTGCCTTAAACCTACGGCCCCTCATATCTCTCCTATTTGTGGTAATGATGTGATAAAAGATGTTGCAAGCATAGACAATCATGATGATCATAATTGTTCTTCTCCTGATACCTCTCCTTTTAGTGATGATGGTGTCTTGGTGAAAGAAGATACAACCGTTGAGAATCATGAAGGTCTTTCTTGTTCTTCTCCTCATCCCCCTTGGGAAGATATTATAGCACAAGAGGATGAAAGCATAGAAACATTCCTAAACATTACCTTACTTAATCTCCATTCGGCCCTTTTTTGTGAGAATGTCCTAGTGAAAGAGGATGAAAACATAGATAAATAAAACGATCACATTTATTCCTCTCCTAGTTACTATCCTAGTTGTGAGGATGATAATTTTAGTGGTGAGAATCTTATATGTCTCTCTTACCCTAGGGAAATCCTTATTGAACAAGAAATTCCAACCATTGATAGCTCCCTTGCATTCAATGAAATTATTTTATAAGAACCAACCTTTGAATGTCATAAATAGGTGGTTTGTAGTTCTCCAAAAAACTCTCCTCCTTTGGAAGATATCATGATGCAAGACAATGTGAACATTAACACATGTACTTCAAGCACTAGTAATGAGGTTTCCTTAGATGAAGATTATGAAGTGACATTAGACTCCTCTTCCCTAAGACATCATGAAAAGTCTTTTGAGGTTATGCAAATTATATATCCCTTGATGTACTCTCCTGAGCCTAAACTTATCATTTACCCGCCCTCGCGAAAACTATAAACTCAAAATAAAACTATCCTCATGCTTGAACTTGACCTAAGAACAATATTTCAAAGAAACCAAGTCATAATACTGTTGCACATACATATAACACTAGGAATAATCCACAACCAAGACAAAAACCTTCAACATCCCTCCCATTGCCTAATCCTATCCTACCTAACCCTATCTTACCAAGTCCTCCTCGTGGAAAGGAGTATGATATTGTTGAACTTAAGAACACTCTTGTTAAGATATCATTGCAGGACCTTATTCAAGCCTCTCGTCACTACCATAACATGATTCAAAATTCCTTACAACAAGATCCTATCCATTCTAATGTGCAACTAAATGACATAGCAACAATAATTTAAAGAATAAATGCTAACATTGTTTTCCACCAAAGTGAGCTCCCTTATTGAAGTGCAAAAACAACATAATTCTTTCTTGGTAATAGTTCAATACAAGGGAAGAGGTATAAAGTGAACCCTTGTTGACAATGGATCAGCCCTTAATGTGTGTAGTGTGACGCTTTTGGATAGGCTTGGTGTGGATAGATAAAAAATCAACCTGCCTCTTTATCCATTAATGGATTTGACAATGTTGGAAAATGACAACTTGGTGTGATTACTTTACCTATTATAGTTGGAAAGGCCACATTAGAAACACCAATACATGTTATTCTTGACAATCTTTCATATAAAATCCTTTTAGGGAGCATGGATTCATGAAATGAGTGGTGTTCCTTCTACTTTGCATTGTATCATGAAATATGTTTACAACAAAAAATTGCACTTACTTGAGGCCGATCTTGAACCAAATAGTTTTTTGAACATTGAGAAAAACAAGGAGAATCCTTTGAAAACATTAACACCAACTACACAAGTAGAGACCGTACAACAAAAAGACAAAGAAAAACACATAGAAGAAGTGGCAAAGCTATTACAAGATGATTGGGGTTCCTTGGATTTCAAACCTACATTCAAGGGAGAATACAAGATCATAAAAAAAAATTCAGACAAGGGAAAAGAAAAAGCGGTAATGTACACAAAATTTGGAAGACCCTTCAAAAGCATCCACCTTAACCACTTTAGAAGAAAAAAAAAAATACACAACAAACTTTGATGGATTTAACTATCAATAATCTATGAATCCTAAAGAAATGAAAAATATTTATGGAAGAGGTTATCAGGTTATGAAACAACTAGGATATAGTGGAAAAGGATTTGGTTCTCAATAACAAGGTATTCATGCCTCTATAGAGCCTCACAGGCAAGAAAAGACTACTGGTCTTAGTTATCGTCCTTCGAAAGACATAATTAAGCTTTCACTCAATATCAACACTATTACAAAATATTCCTCTAAGCCAACTTTAACATTAGTGCATCCTAAATTGATAAACACTAGTGGTCTTGATTGTTATCCTTTGAAAGAAACAAAGAAATCCTCACTTAACATCAATGTCATCATGCAAAACATGTACGATTTAAATTCCATAGATTTTATATCTTCCTTTATAAAAGAGGACAAAATCTCATAATTTAGAGAATCTTGTGTAGGTATGACACCTTTTACTAAGAAAGAGATATCTCTGTTGAAAAATAAAGAAATATCTACCATCAAGATCAAGAGGGTATCTTGTCAAGACTCCTTCAAGATTGTTTGATATCCCTCCCTCCAAGAAAATGAAAAATACTACAAGAATTCAATTTGTGCATATCATAGAGTTCATGGTCATGCTACTAATCAATGGAAGGCTTTAAGTGATAAAATTAAACATCAGAAGGAGTTTGATCCTCTTCCTTGTGTTGAAACACCTAATTCCTCTAATTGATACTAATTTTTACTGAACATGTTTCTCGTCAATCATTTCGGCTTATCCTTCTCTTGCACTAAGTGGGGACAAGGTCGTATGTCACTTATCATTTCCTCTTGGGATGTGGACAACATACCTTAAGTTGGCTCACATGTTACATACTAAGTTATACATTTTGGGGACAACCCCTTCCATTCTCATGACATAGCTTATTGGAAACACATGACTTGGCTTATGGCTTTCCATGTAAGCTCTCATGTATTCTTCTACTTTAAATTAATTTCTCACAAAAATGGTGTTAGAAACCACTTTAAAGTGGGGGCATACATCAATAATCATGTTCCATTATGTGATTTTCTTTCTTCTTTCCATGTGTTCCTTTCTTGGTTGTGTCATTGGGTTTGATTCCCTCCAAGAGTGTGATATTTCCTTGCACTTTTTCTCTCTTAGAAACATTAAGTACAATGTTTTCAAAGATGTGACCTTGCATTTTTCCTCTCTTGGAGACATTAAGCACAATGTTCCCTAAGATGAGACCTTGCAAAAATAAGAAAAATCCTTTCAAGCATCCCTCTCTCTCATTGTTTTGCATCTTTGTACCTCATTAAAGTCATGGAGGGATGGCTTTGATATGGCCTCTTGGGGCTCACCTAGTGAACAACTAGCTTCACTAGCCCTTGTGAGCATTTTTTTTTATTTATCCTTATCATAGTCATGGGGCTATGACTTTGTAATGGATATCTTGGGGCTCACCTAGTGGGCAACTACGTTCTATTAGTGTAATTAATTAATTATTACACTAGAATAAGTTAACTTAGGTTTTAATTAATCATATTAATCGTAAGTTGCATTTAATCATTTAATAAATTTGTTGAGATAAGATTCCCTTCTAGAAGATGAGTTGTCTTTTCTAGAACTTATCTCCATCTTGTTATCATTCCCTAAGTAGTTGGTTAGGGTTTCTTGTTGTCACATGAAGTGTGATTTGAACACTTGGCAACATCCTTTGCATTTTAGGTTTAGCAGTTGCCTATATAATCAAACATATGTACTCTTTGTAAATCATTTGATAGATCATAATAGAATCTCTATTTTGAATGCCATTATCATACTTTCTTTGTGGTTGAATATTTCTTCCTAGCAAAGGTCCTCCATTGAAGATTGTATTGCAGCTTCATCAAGGACACCTGTGCATCCATCATTCCAACATGGTATCAGAGCGAATGAGAGAACAAATTGATGTGTTAATACAATGAGATCAATCCTTATAAAAGGAGATCGAGAAACCCTAAAGTGTAACCCTAAAAGAAACCCTAAAAGGAGAACATTTAATAAATAATATAATTATTAAATGTCACTTTATGCAAACTAAAGTGAAATCTTAAGAAGGGAATAAAGGTAACTTAATTAATACAATTAAGTTAAAACCTTTACTCTAACACCCCCCCTTAAGATGAGCAAGAGAGTAGTTACAAACAAATGCATAGATGAATATTTTACAAAGAGTACATATACCTGATTATATAGGCAAGTGCTAAACCTAGAATGAAAAGGATGTTGCCAAGTGTTCAAATCACACTTCATGTGACAACAAGAAACCCTAACCAACTACCTAGGGAATGATAAGAAGATGGAGATAAGTTCTAGTAAAGACAACTCATCTTCTATAAGGGAATCTTATCTCAACAACTTTATTAAATGATTAAATGCAACTTAGGATTACTATGATGAATTAAAACCTAATTTAACTTATGCTAGTGTAATAATTAATCAATTATACTAACACCCCCCCATAAGTGCAACTTAGGGAGACTAGATAAGCATGCACCTAAAACTAAGATGAATGCAAGAAAGCATGAATGAGTCCCGACAACAAGGCCTGATCAGGTACCCATGTACAAATACAATAATGAGGTAGAGAAGGAAAACCCAATGGGACAACCCCCCCTTCAAAAATCTGGATATCTTTTAGATTGTGCATATCTTAGACATATCTAGAGAAAATCGTAGTCTAAAAAACGTCGGGCATCATTTTTCTCCTAACTAAAGGTTAAAAAAATCAATTTAGAAATAAAAGTTTTTGCTAGAAAACCCGTTTCCTACAAGCTAAATTCAGTTTTTTAATTTTTTATTTGAGAGTATATATTGCTGTTTGATGTCATGGATACACATAATATTGCACCCCTTACTCCATTCAACTATTTTGGTTGGAAAGAACAAATGGAGATTCACTTGAAACATAAAGAGTTGTATAGGGTAACCATGGGCACAAAAATTGAGCCTACAGGTGCTACTGAAAAGAGAAAGTGGTTTAATAGGTGTGATGAAGCTTATGGTACATTATGTCTATCTCTTTCTTCTTACCTTCTTTTTCACATTGAGTCTTGCACTACACCCCATGCGGTTTGGACTACTTTGCAATCTTTGTTTGGGAAGCAAGATACTATGAGAGAATTTCAGTTAGAGAATGAGCTTATTGGCTTAAATCCTAGGGATTTTGACACCATCCAAGAGTTTTTCACGAAACTCAAGTCTCTTAGATTGCAGTTGTCACAGTGTGGTGTTTAGAAGGAAGACTCTCAGTTGATATTGTCCATTATTTCTAAGCTTGGACCACATTATTCAGATTTTGTTTCTACCTTTTATGCTACTAGGGATGCACTTGGTACTAGATTTACTATGCCTTCTTTTGATGATTTTGCATCTTCTCTCACCCGAGAGCAGGCCAAGTTGGCCAATATGGGCAAGTTGAAGCCCTCTTCATCATAGACACTTATTGCATCACAAGAGCTCAGAGATCAAAAGGATTCTATAGGAAAAGGAATGAAACAAAAACAAAAGGATTGCAAATCTTATGAGCAACAAAAGAAGTCCTTAGATTCATCATCCTCTTCTAAGGGGAAATCATTTAGGAAGGAGAAGGGCCATGTGCATATTGCAAGAGAGAAGGACATGCAGAACATAATTGCTACAAGAAGGAAATTGATGAGTTGAAGAATCTTCTTTAGAAACATCATATTGATTTTCCTTCTAAGATGTCTGCATCATCTCCTTCCCCTCCTCATCCTTCTTCTTCTTCTTCTTCTTCTTCTTCTTCAGTACAACATGATAGGGGCACAATTGGTTTACATACTTCATCAGATATGAAGGGACATGCTCTTTGTGCTTGTTCGAGTCTTGGATCAGGGAGATGACTTCTAGATTTAGGAGCATCTCATCATATGGCTTCTACATAGTCTATGTTCACTTCCTTTAAGTCTCACACTATGTCAACTATTTTAATGGGAAACAATACCTACATGAGTGTTATAGGGAAGGGGTCTATTAGTTTTGGGGACAACACTTTTCAGGATGTCTTGTGTGTTCCTCATTTGACAAACAACCTTCTTTCTGTATATCAGATCACACATGGAGGCAATGGGAGGTCTGTGGAGTTCACAGTTGATTCATTTGTCATCAGAGACTTGGAGAGTAGAGTAGTTATTGCTATTGGGGTGGTCGATCACTCATCTCGGTTGTATTCCTTTTAAAAAATTTCTACTAATGGTGCTTTTGTTCCTATAGCTGTTCATCACACTTCTAGTGTGAATCATCATTTAGAAGAGACATTTGGCTACTTGAACATTGGAGTTCTCACTTCAGATCCTGCTCTTGAGCCATCCATTCCATCTCCTTCACCTACTATTGTAGTTGTTGATACTTCTATGACTACAGGTGTAGTTTCTTCTATTTCAGTGTAGCAGGATCCAGTTGATCATCCATATTTGGAGGTTCCTAGTCAGTCTTCACCCACTTTGACTTCTTCATTTGTTGAGGTCACACCTGCTTCTATGGAGACATCATGGGCTACACCTACTTCAACTTCATAGATTGCTTTCATTCGGCCTCTTCCCTCTCACTTCTTTTAGGAGATGCAGTTTCTCCAGTTCTTTTGGGGCTACTTCATTTTGGGGGGGATCTATGGTCTCTTTCTTCCTCTCTTCTGGGGGGTTATTTCATGTATCTTTGTGATGGATGGCATCCTTGGGGGGCCTTATGGAGTCATCCATCCTTCATCACTTAGTTGCACTTTGCATTCTATTTTGGGGAGGAGTTTTGTTCCCACTAGGTTTTCTCCTTTACCTCGGTTAATTTAGTTTGCATTGCATTTGTACTTGGGTACATAAAATGGCCATCAGTCGAGACCCATCATCATGCATAATCATTGCATTTTTCATTTCCTCCCTAAGTTGCACCTATGGGAGGGTGTTAGTGTAATTAATTAATTATTACACTAGCATAATTAACTTAGGTTTTAATTAATCATATTAGTCCTAAGTTGCATTTAATCATTTAATAAAGTTGTTGAGATAAGATTCCCTTCTAGAAGATGAGTTGTCTTTTCTAGAACTTATCTCCATCTTGTTATCTTTCCCTAGGTAGTTGGTTAGGGTTTCGTGTTGTCACATGAAGTGTGATTTGAACACTTGGCAACATCTTTTGCATTTTAGGTTTAGCACTTGCCTATATAATCAGGCATATGTACTCTTTTTAAATCATCTGATAGATCATAATAGAATCTCTATTTTGAATGCCATTATCATACTTTCTTTGTGGTTTAATATTTCTTCCTGGAAAAGGTCCTCCATTGAAGATTATATTACAGCTTCATCAAGGACACCTATGCATCCATCACTCCAACACGTTCACTAGCCCTTATGAGCATTAATTTTTTTTTTACATAGCGGAAAATCTGCTCCACTTGTAAACCTTTTTGGAAAAACAACCTAGACCTAGTCCATAGCATGTTGGACGACCACTTGAAGCTTGATCCATTATTTTTTTCTTTTTCCTTTTTCTATCTTTGATGATGTTTGTTTGTGATCTGGTTATAGCTTCATATATCATTTGTAAGCGTGTTACTTTGTGCCTATTTTGGTCTATCATAGGATATTGATCTTGGGTGCTTGGCCACAATCTTGGTCATTGTCATCCTATCTTACTAGCATTCATACATTTGAACCCCTCTTGATTGTGTGGTTCGCTACTTTAGTGTGATTTTGAAGAAATTTCATCCTCTCACTAAAGTGGGAGCTAAATGTAGTGTAGGAAAATGCATACCCTTGCATTTTCACACTTGTTTAGGCCTGTCTTGATTTATTTATCTTTATTTATGTCTTAATTGGTTCTATTTTCCATTCACAGGCCTGATAAATTATATCTTTTTATGGTTTATCCTGGCAAACATCAAAGGATAAATGATAATTTAATGATTCTGGTCATGTGTCATTAATTTTTGGACCAAGACTAAGACACCACCTAGGGTATCTTTATCCCCAAAGGTCTTTGCGACCTCTTTTTAAAAGCACCTTAAATGGGCCCCTTTTTGGAGTATGTGCTTTGAGTTTCAAGCCTTGGGACTAAGATGCTACCTAGGGCATCTTAGTCCCCCTCAAATTATTTTTGGGATTTAGTTTGAAATCCTAGTGAGATTTAGCTTCCTTTAATCAATGATTTCATATGTCAGCTTGTTGTGGTATAATTTTGGGATATTAAGCATGGATAAGTATAAATACAAGGTTATTTCATACATTTTCAACCTAACATCAAACAAACATTCAATTATTCATCCTTATATAAATTTGGAGTTCACAACAGCATTCAAGAGAAATTCATCAAGCATTTAGAGCCATCATCAAGATTCAAGCATCATGTCAAATATATTCTTGCATCATGTGTGTTTTTGAGGTAACATTTTTGATGTAGGGTTTTGATTCAAGCAAGCAATTCAAGTCAAGATCTATCAAGCATTCATTCAAGTCAACATCTACATTCAATCTAGCCACTTCACACAAGTTTGTAGATCTCATAACAAGGGTTTGGTGAGTTGCAACATAACACTTTTTTCATTCATCATTTCCCTTCATTATTTCATTTATTTCCAAGGTTTAATTACCAACAAAGGGGTTTGACCAAGGAAAACCCCCATTTACTAATAATGAACAAGTTTTTCCTCTCTTGTTTATTTATGTTTGTAGATTTAAGTTGAAGATCATTTGAAGTGAAATGTTGTAAAGTTGCATTGCAAAGTTGTCATCTTCATATAAAGTCACCTATAGGCCAAATCTAGTGGTTTCAAGACCTAAGATTTGAGAAGAAGGAAGTGCAGACATTAATCCTTAGGATCACATTCATAGATTTAAGAAATTTAGATCAGGACTAAGTCAGTAGTAAGGGTGTCTTAAAGTCCTCCGAAGGGTAATTTGTAGAGATTCTTCCAAATTCTATTCTGACATCTGAAGATTCTACATCTACCCTAAAAAACAATAGCAACACTAAGACAATAGTAAGGTTTTCTTATTCCTCCCTACCATATTTTTGATAGCATTTTTGCATTTCCAAAATCCTCATCACATTTCTAGAATTCCCAGGTACATACATCCTAACTTGTCATTACTTAATTTTGTTATAACCCATCATCTGACTTTCATTTCTAGGTTTTGTGAGTTGAATGCTAGTTTTATATTCTAAGCTTTTGATTGGTGGTGAACCCTTCAAAGCCTAAAGTCCCCCCTAGGTCTACCTTGTTGTGAATTGACTCATCTTTGTCTTGATAGTCAATCCAAATTGGAATCCTAGGTCATCCTTCCTCCGTAAATGAAAAATTGTTGGGGAAAAGTGGCATTATATGACCTAGGCCATAAAGCACACATTTTTCACCATTGTTCGGAACCTACTTGTAGAGAAGAAGAAGAAGAAAAAGATAAGGAACAAGAAGCACAAGATGACAAGGATGAAGCTCCAGAAAGGACCCCTAGAACCTATAAGTATGTGAAGAGAAATAATTTTGAAGAATAGATCATTGGAGACAAAAGAAAAGGTATTTCCACAAGGAAATATGTTGAAGAGGAGGTAAATATGTCTACTTTATAAATTTGAACAAAAAATAGTGATT
The DNA here is from genome assembly GCA_007115665.2 of Sequoiadendron giganteum. NCBI lineage: Eukaryota > Viridiplantae > Streptophyta > Pinopsida > Cupressales > Cupressaceae > Sequoiadendron > Sequoiadendron giganteum. The sequence continues at coordinate 417,030,264 of CM021110.1, read as the reverse complement.
GAGGCATGTAAAGATGAACATTTTATGAAAGAAATGGAAGAATAACTTGCTAAAAATGAGATGCATTAGAATTAGGAAGTTGTCCCAAGACCACAAACAAAAGAATAATTGGATCTAAGTGTGTTTTCAAAAACAAACTCAATGAAAATGTGGAAGTGGCAAGAAACAAGGCAAGGATTGTGTGTAACGGATAGGCACGATTTGGAGGAATAGACATTAGGGAGACATTTTCTTTGGTGGCTAGAATGGTTCAAAAAATCTAGATGTTTTTGGCATTCACAACACATAAGGATTTCAAAGTTTATCAGATGGATGTGAAGTATGCTTTCTTGAATGGAGAATAAGAAGACGAAGTATAAATGAAACAACTAGAAGGGTTTTAGTTATCATATGAACCTATATGGTCTATAGATTGAAGAAGGTACCATAGAAAAGTATTTGATACAAGGATTCAATAAAGGTACCATAGATAGTAATCTTTACTTTAAGGTTGAAAAAGATAAAATCTTGATTGTAGTTGTGTATGTTGATGACATAATCTTTGGAGGTAATGAATTTATGTGTAAGAAGTTTTTAGAAGAGATGCAAAAATAATTTGAGATATCTATGTTTTAGGAGATGAATCTCTTCCTTGGGCTATAAATCAATCAAACAGATAAAGGCATAATCATTTCATAGCCAAAGTATGTCAAAGATATGTTGAAGAAGTTTTGAATGAAAGACTCCAAAACAGTATGTACTCCTATAGTTACTAGTTAAAAATTGAGCTCGAGAATGATGAATGCATTAAGGTTTATCAGAGAAAACTTATAGATCTATGATTGGTGGACTGCTATATCTGATTGATACTAGACAGGATATCATGCATGCAATTTATCTTGTGGCTAGATTTCAAGAAGATCCCAAAGAGTCACATGTTGCAGCAGTAAAGAGGATATTTAGATACCTAGAAGGCACTCCAGATCATGTCTTGTGGTATCCAAAACATACTAATTTCACATTGAGTGCTTACACAAATAAAAATTGGGATGATTTTATGGATGACAGTAAAATTATAAGTGGTGGTGCAATATATCTTGCATTTAGATTGGTGTCATGACTAAGTAAGAAACAAGATTCATTTTCTTTATCTATTGCAGAGGCTGAGTACATTGTAGCAACATCTTGTTGTACACAAGTGTTGTGGATGAGGAAAATATTGAAGGATATTAGAGTGGTTTCTTATGAGCCTATTTCTATATTTTGTGAAAATACAAGTGCAATAAATATTTCAAAGAACCAAGTGATGCATTCAAGGACAAAACATATTTCAATGAGATATCACTTTCTAAGAGAGAAGGTTGTGGATAATGAAGTGAAGCTTGAACATGTGCCTACAAAGTATCATATTGCTAATATATTCACTAAGGCTCCTCCTAATGATACTTTTGAGTATCTTTGTGAAAATTTTGGGGTCATTTCCCCTCCTTCTTTGAACTAGATGCATAAGTATTTTCATTAGTCCTGTGGATCTCAAGATCTATCACTTATTTTGGACTGATGTTGGTGGCTACTTCTTAGGGGGGGTATGTAGTGGTATTGTAGATTATTGTAGATTATTATGTGGTCCTAAGGGGGAGTATTTAGAGTAGTATTTGAAAAGTGTTGTAGATTATTTGTGTAATTTAAAAGGGGGAGAATAATGAAAAACATTTTATCCTTTTCAATTGATGTCAAAGGTAGAGAGATTCATGTGAAAAAGAGTCATTAATAAGGAAGAGAGAGTCAAGTGAAAAAGATATAAGAGATAGAAACTTGTAAGATAGAAAATTATTTGAAGAAAGAATCCTATAAGGGGGAGAATGAGTAAAGATAAAAGAGAAAAGGAAACAAGTATGTTCATAACTATTGTGTCTTTGATGATTCCTTGCAACATATTTTTCCATCAATGACAAAGGGGGATATTATTTCAAGTATATGCAAACTGGTATTTTCATTGATTTCAAAAATATTGTTTTGTCATTGGTGTCAACTGAATGTGTTGAAGATGAACAATTGGTTTTTGCTATGCTTTGATTTGTTTCATTATGTTGTCATCATTTAACCTATTGGTGTTAACCTCTAGTGTTACTTCGATAAGATTCTATCTATGGATGTATTCGTGTCAAAGATGTTTTTGATGTGTCTCTAGTACTTGGTTTCCAATTTATTCTGAGGAAATTGGATAAAAAGAGTTAATAGGCTGTTGAAGTGTTGTTTTGGGTTGCAGAGAGATGTTTGGGTTTTGCTTTGCATTTCTTCTAGGTTTAAGATTTTCCTATTCAATTTTGGTATTTAGGTGAGAGGTGTTCAAAGGTTTTATATTAAAGAGGTGGTATGCTAGATCATCATATAGTATAATTTTTGTTCACCAGTGTGTGACTGTGCATTATAGAGGTGTTTGGGAGAAAGGTCTTTTCTCTGCATTTCTCCATAGTTGTGTTTCAGGTCTTGCGATTATAAAGGTGTGTTGATGGTGTTGGTAGTTTATCTTAGTCAATAGGATTTGGGTTTTTCTACTTTGGAAGATATTGTTTCAATTAACAGTGTATGGTAAAGTTGTTTGAGTGTACTATGTTTATACATTCTTAAGGTGGAAGTTATTGTGAAGGATTTTTTTGGATTTTAGGGTGTTCAAGGAATATTCTAGATCATTTTCAAGTGTGGTGTGTGGTTTGTAATTCATATTTGGTTTTGAGGAAGCATGTACTTAAAATTTTATTGGTGTTTGCATAGGTAATGACTGACCTATTGTTTACAGTACATACGAAGAATAATTTTTTTTTTATAGTGTTTGGTTGAGTGGTGTTATTAATTTAGGTTCCAATTAAGTTTTGATGTGGTTTTCATTCACTTCTATCCACCATGGAAGTGTATTTGCACCAACCTAAGTTGAATTTGAATGTTTGAGGTGCATTACCGACCTTCGAGAAGGTTTCAAGGTTGAGATCGGTAAAAGTATGAGTTGAATTGTTGGAGGATAATATAGATGAATATGTGAAATGTTTGATATAAATAATGCAAATTTTAGTAGAGCAGTGCAAACTTTCAAAGGTTGGATTATCGAATACAATGAGTAGAAGGTTTCCACAATCATTCATATAGACTGCGAAGGTGTTGGAGCTTTTATGGTGGATTTTCTATTGCATTGAGATCATGTACTCTAAGTGAAATTTATTCTCTATCTTCTTTTTCTATTCTAGCAGTGAGCCTTGCTTGTGAGCCATTTTGGACAATGTGCCCTATTCTAGCAATGAGCCCTTATAGCTAGTTTTTCAATTTCTTATATTGTGAGTTAATATTCACTGTGGGTTTTCCCTCCTTAGGTTTTCCACATAAATCTAGTGTTCTCTTGTGTATGGTGTTAAATTTATTTCAATTTTTATTTTTTTCTTTTCATGCTAATTCATCATAATGGATTGAGGGTTTAATTAATGCATGTGGATCTAAATTTTAATGAGGGATTTGATCTTTTGACAAGATACAACTGATTCACTCCCATCTTAGTTGTCTTGTTCATTCAAAAATGTAGTATTTTACTTCTATAAAATTGGTAAATGATAATTATTATTACAAATAGTTATGCGAAGAATAAATGTTCAAACTTTTTACCCTTCTCTTTGAATTTGAAAGGAAAAGCTTAAATATATTTGAAATACACTATGCAAAAATTAGAGAAAAATATAATATTATGGTTAACTATATACCTCTTTTCTTGGTTGGTAAATTTCATATTTGTACTAAATTTTTTGATTTGATCCATTCCATTCAATGTGGCACTTATCAAATGTAGTAATATTTTTTGTGATTTACTTTATGTCAATAACAAGTGGGAATGAGATTTTTATTAAGTTGCTTGGGATATTAAATATCTTCCATAGGATAAGGAAGAAGTAAATATCATTGATATCTTGAAACAAAGACTCATTGTTTATGCTAAGTGGATTACCACTCCATCAATGACTTACAGATCTAAAAGATCCTCCCCAAGAATTTTATTTTACCTAGTTTTCTTATAGAAAAACTCATCTCGTGTTGAAAAATATACACCTCTAAATTTTCACACTATGTTTCCATCCCCTTAATTAATGTAACTTTATTAATCCTTTAGTTGACCCAATTATGCATTCACAAGCCTAATTAATTTCATTTTTTGAAAGGGTAAACATTTAATCAATGTGTGCACTTAATTACACATCTTGGAAAATGTGTCCTAGGTTTAGGGCGAACGGGTCCTCCTTAAGTCTTGGGACCCAATTTTATAATATGTTTTTCATGGAATTTTAATGATTGAAATTAAATTTTCAAAGTTTCGCTTGTGATGTTTAATTATTTGGAAATTTACAAAACACCTATAAATTCAAGGTTATTTAATCAATTAAAACTAAAAAGCATAAAGGAAACTTTCACAAGAGAATGGATTATTTTCAAGACCATTAGAGAGAAGATTTATTAGTCATATATAGCAGCATTCAATATCATATCATGTTTTCAAAGTGTATGTGGTTTCATGAATGTTGTTAGAGATAACATTGTGATGTAGGTTTCAAGTTTCAAGCAAGTATTCAAGAATCAATCTATCTATCAAGCAATCAAGCCATTTCATGCAAGATCCAATCCTTAGAGAGATTTTTTAGACTTCACTCCTCTAAGGGAACCCATTACATGGTTTGGTGAGGTGTAACAATATTTTTTCATTCATTGATTCATTCATTTTGTCATTATTTCATTATCAAGGTTTAATTATTAAAATGTTGTTTGACCAAGGAAAACCCCTATTTAATTAAAAACAAATATTTTCCCCTCCCTTTGTGTATGTGCAATTTTGTAGGTTGAAGAAGAAATTAAGATATCAAAGGAGCAATTTTGAAAAGTTGCATTTGTTGTCATCATTTTTGTCAAGCCACATAAAATGATATTGAATTTATTTTTTTGGCTTTTTGATACTGAAACTTGGGGCAAACATATGCTTAAATCTTACACCAGAGGACCCCCGAAGTTGAGTAAAAACCAATTACAAAGACCCATTTTCCCTTAGACGAATGAGGCCCAATAGGACACATTGCAACACTTTTTTTCACAAGTACAAAACAACTTATCCTTCTTAGATCTTGTAAAAGATTGTTGTTTCCATTACTATTATTTTTTAAATCTATATTTCAAGTTGTAATGTCAAAAAAAGGGTCTTTAGCCTTTTACACGCTTGATTAGCTCCTTCTTATGGATCTTGGATTAGTTTGGCCTTGATTTAGTGTTGCAATGTGGATAACGTATTCACATTAGGTATTGGGCCCTTGTGAACTAATGTACTTTAATGATGCCTTGTAAAGGTATTGTAAAATTTTGTAACACACTTTCACACTTTTCTAGGATTTCTAAGCATAATTAACATTCTTTCATTCATAATTTGTCTTAGTCTTGCCTTATTTGGTGTGTTGTAACACACTTTCACATTCCTCTAAGCTTGTCATTAATAATTGGTCTCTCTTATGCTTTAATTGGCCCCTTTTTGTATCCACAAGCCTTATTTTGGTGTATTTTTTAGGATAATCATGACAAATGACATATAAACCATCAAATCCATTAAAACCTACCTCAAATTCCTAAGGTGGGACTCATTTGCCATTTTGGGAAAATTACCCCTTAGGTGGGACCCATTCACCCAAGGTGGCGAATGCATCCCCCTTAACTCAAAAATCAAATTTAAATCTGGTGATTTTATTCTCCAATATCCAATGTCAGCTTGTAGTGTTTTAAGTTCATAAATTCTTGCATAATTGAGTATAAATACAAGGTTATTTCTCTCATTCTAATCCTAACATCTTAAGCAATCCTAGCACCCTGAAGCATTTAATCCTTTCAAGGGAATATTGTCAAGCTTTCAAGTGCGTTCTTCAAGCATCAATCATCATTTCAAAGATCACATTCTTCTTGTTTGTTATTGTGCTCACAATTATGGTGAAGAGTCCATGATCCAAGAAAGCTTTGCATTCAAGATCTATCTCCTTCAAGAAAGAATCAAGAACCGCAACCATTGTATCCATTTCAAGCATAATCGTATCACTTTATCGAAAGTGTTTGGTGAGTTTCAACATTAGCATTTCTTCATTCATCATTGTCCTTTAAATTTTTTTATCATTTGAAGGTTTAATTACCAACAAGGGGTTTGACCAAGGAGAACCCCTATTATCTAACCCCACAACCATTTTTCCCTCTCTTTCTATGTGATTTACTAGTCTAGGTTGCAGATTTATCAAGGAGAAAGATTAGAAAAGTTGTCATCAGGTTGTTAAAGCAAGTCAAATTTATCAAGATTGTGAACAAACCTTGGGGAAGATTTGAGAAGATCGACAGGTTGAATTTAGTAGTTTTGGACCTGAATCTAAATAAAGAATATCATAGCAGACTAAGAGCTACAAAATCAAACTTTGAATTTCTAGAAATCTAGAAGTGGACTGACTCACCACTATTGGAGAATGTGTCACACTGGACCTATCTATCAGATATTTTTTTCAAATTTGAGTACCCATTTGTCCAGAACTTGTTCTGACACAGTTTTCCCAAAGCTAGATTGATTCACCCAGTTTGGTGAATGAGTCTCAGTTGGCTTCAATAGTGATCTTTTTAGGATTTTGAACCTTCATTCCACCTTCTCCAGTTTCCCAAGTGCACATTTCTAGTTTTACAATTTCTTATTGTTGTTTACTTGCATTTTTGGATCATTCTTTGAAGCATTACATCGAACTAGGGTTTTTCATTTCATCATTCATTGCATTGTCTTTCCAAGTCTAAACTTGGTGCTAAACCCCTCATTTATATCATTTTGTCCCCTATAACACACTCTTTGCTAGATTTCAATCTCCTTTGCATTGGAATCTTAAGGATTGTTCCTCAATGAAAGGATGAAGATTGTGGCCCTAGGTCCTAAACCCTAGTGGAACCAAACCAAAAAATTCCACATTTCATTTTGGTGAACCTGAATTTATAGCATCATAATTCTAATTTGGAGTGAATTTGCATCCTAGATTTATCTTACATTTAACATTGCATTAGGTTTTTCATTTCTTAATTTTCATTCTAGGGTTTCAATTTTGCATTAGTGAAAAGCTCATTTAGCTTGCGTTGTTGCACTTAATTTTATTGAAAATCAAGAAAATTCTACAGTTGCATCAGAAAATATAATAAAAGTCAATTCAAAAATTCAAAATTTTTTGAAATAAATCACTTCTTGGACTCATTTGCCACCTTGGGAAAATCAGTCCCTTTGCACATTTTTCATTGCATTTTTTGTCATTTACAATTCATGTTTTGAGTTTTTGTTTGTTGCTTCTACATTTCAATTTTACTTTCCAAAATTTTAGTTATAAGCATTTCATTTTTCTTAATTTACATTGCATTTGCACCCACCCCGCATTTAGTAGATTTTTCATGAGTGTTTGGTGTCCTATTGCTAATACCATAGTGAGAAGAATTTTAAGACTCATGTCATCCCGTGATAGCACAATCGTTGTGAATCTTGGGTTATCTAGAGCTTCCACTCGTAGTATTGACGCAAGTACACTAGGCATGGACAACACCCTTAGAATGATAGCATTCTGCAAGAAAACATAATCCAAATTCATGAGGACCTAATGAACTTACAACACCAAATCAGCCTTGAAAACATTTCAACCACTGTAATCCCTATAATTGAAAACATTCACCATATGCTTGAAACTGAAGATGGCCTTGACCTTGTGAAAAATATAGTGCAAATATTTGGCAAGCATCTTCCCTCAACTACAAGTTGTCCTTTTCTCAAAAAAAAAAAATTCAATACAAGGAGGAACACAAATTCCTCCTCCCACAACAATACCCTCAATCTCTATCTACACCCCTCCTCAAGTTACAACAATGCAACAAGTTATTAATTTGATTCCTTCCCTAGGTATTCCAGCTAGCATCTCTAATTCCTATGTGGAATCACATGTTATATCTCCTACTACCTTACCACCTATAAGCATTCCATTCACTTGTTCTATAAACACATACACTCCATCACCACTTTCATTTCCATCTCATAACACAAGCAATGACCCTCTCATACATCAAATTTTCAAAGCCATGTCATCTCTTCAAAAACAAGTTTCCACCAACAACCAAAATCAAAATGCACTACCCACATATTATGTCAAAAGCAGTCCAGTATCCTTGGAGATACTATGAACATAGATGCCACAAGGTGTAGAGATGCCTAGATTTAAGAAATTTGGAGGGAAGGGAGATCCTTCTAACCATGTTAATGCATACACTGCCCTATGTAGTGACTTTGTCCTTGATAAACTTTTGGAAAAAATCTTTCCAAAGACCTTGAAAGAAACTACCTTGGAGTGGTTCTCATCTTTACTGAATAACTTGATTTGTTCATTTGATGAACTTTTTGAGGCATTTATAAATCATTTCCAAGTGTAGATGACTCCTAAACTGACCTTGGCTGACTTGATGAGATGTAATAAAAAGAGGATGAAAAGATATCTGACTTTATCTCCTGATATCAATCGCTTTATTCTAAAGTTGATGTCGAGATCCCCAACCCACACCTTCAAAAGATGTTTATAGAAAACTTACAAAACAAAATCCAAGACAGGTTGACAATGATGAAATTCCCATCCTTCATGCACTTGTGTACTACTCTCTATGATTACCAAAATTCAATTTTTAGTGATGATACAAAGTCCACTTCTAGATGAATTGAGAGATCCGAGCCTGTGCACCAAAATAATTCCCAGCCCTTTAGAAAACCAGCTATTCCTTGAATACAAGCCTCCTCAACAATAAACTAAAAAATTTCCATAACCAAGTTTCTACTATCAAAGCTACAGTTCCCTTTAGTTATGGAGATCCAAAGAGACAATTCACTTCCCTACCTGAAATTCTTCATAATACCATGTCCCAACTTCTCAACCAACAAATGATTACCTTACCTCCTATCAGAACACTTGATGCTAATAAGCCTTTGCCTCTGAGCTTTAAAGCAAATTTTTATTACCACTTTCATCAACAAAATGGAGATGATAGGAAGCATTATAAGTGTCTTAAACATCTTGTGTAAGACTTCATTAATTTTGTCCATCTATCTGTTGCGAGAACTAATGGTCAAGGTAATAAGTCTGTTGCCCCTCCAAACAAAAACTTGGAAATTTTTACCAACACCATGCCAAAACTTAATAGTTCATTTGTTAAAGCTAGTGACATGCCTAAGAATGATGTGATGAATTTTCATACATATGATGAACAAACTGATTATGTTTCAAATAATTTTATCAATGTCAATCCTATAGATGAAATGATAGGGGTGATAGATGCTATCCCTCATAAGGGCCAAACTAAGAGTTCTCTTTATATTTCTTTCTCCTCTAAGGATATACTTAAACATTTTCCCAATGGTCCCCTTTGCATAGCCGATTATATCTATGATAAGCCCACTAATGGGATATTAATAGATCCTTCCCATGGAGAGAATGTGATCACTAATGAATTCTTACTCTTGCATGAGCTCTATCAAGATTATTATGAAAAACCGAAAGCATGGATCAAGACACATAATGGTTTTGTGTGCTCTATGATTGGATCGATCACTCTACCATTATAAATAGGACCAAAAACATTAGATGTTACATTCTCCATCATTCCACAGTCAAACCAATTTCATTTGAAGCTTGGAAACCCATGGCTTTCCTCCATGAAAGCTATCCCTTTGATTCTTCATAAATGCTTGAAGTTTATCTTTGAAAATGAAATATTCACTGTTCGCCATAGTGGATTTAACCCCTTGTCATCTATAAGGAAACTTTTCCCTAGATTCCTTTTGGCCCAAACCCATGGAACCTATCAAGCCAAGAGAAGACATCTTTTTCTTTTCCTATCAAAAGTTCAAGGAAAGGAAAATAATAGAGCTATCTCTTCAAAACATGTCCCCGTCCACCTACCAGCCTACCATCCTTGACAAAACCATGCTTGAACCCAAACAACCAAGAAAAACCTCAAATTGAAACCTTACCTAACTCTTACAAGCGACCAAGAAACAATGAAACTAACCTTGCCACACCTCAAAAAAAATAAAACAAGTTTAAAAAGTCAAAGAGAAAGAGGTTGAACAACCCCCGGTGGTTCCTTTTGTTCCTCCCCGTATGGAAGAAAATAAACCTATGATTGATCAACCCACTCCTATGCAGCTTGAAAACAACAATAAATGAAACTGGGCTGCTAGGGAGCATAGATGTAGATGTCGTGCCCTTGCTTGTAAATTGCATGATGAGTTAAAAGAAAATCAAGATACAAACTAAATTGAAGCATTGCATGATGCTCTTCCTCACCAAGCACCACAAGAAATTTCCATTCATCCTCCACAATAAGAGTTGAACTCTTCTATGGCTATTATCCTTTGACCTCCTATTATGATCAACTTAGATGATGATGACGAGGATGCAAAAATTGATGAAGAGGTGCATAATGAACTGAGAACATTGTTTTCCTCTTCCATGAGCTTAAATGATAAATCTTCTATAAAGAGTATTGAACCTAGTGTTTCTCCTAGTTCAAAACTTGTTGTTGTCCCTCTAGCTAGTTGCCCATTGTTGATATACATAAAACATGATTTGGAGGCAGATGACTTGCTCATAGGTTGATTCACATTTTCCTTACTAGTCTTTTGCATTATTTCTTTTTTTTTCATTTTTTTTGTGTGATTACATGTGTGTAATGTGATCCCCCATAACATTCTATTTTCTCTCTCTTTATGATATTCCTTTATTTGTACCTTCATTCTTATCTATCTCATGCATCAATTTCACTTTTCCTTTTTATCTTTTTCTTTTATTTTCCTTCTAGCGATGATGCAAGTCATTGAGACATTCATGTCTTCTTCATGTTGACCCAAAAGGCTTTCTTTTTCTTTTGCCTTTTCATTTTATCTTTATCATTTTCTTGTTTTTTCCTTCTAGGGATGGCGTAAGGTGTCGAGACACCCAATGTCTCTTCCATGTTGACCCAAAAGGTTTTTCTTTGTTTTCGCTCTCTTTATGTCATTCCTCCAGTTCTATGTGTATTTCGGGGATGATGATAGTTCCAATCTCTCTAAAAATGTTTCAGCAAACAACATACTGACCCCAAATCCATACATCCCTTATGTGTTTGGTATTTTCATTTTTGGGGAAATTCCTAGCTTATCTTTTCTCTCGTATGATGTAGCCTTACTTGGAAACATATGACTTGGAATAGGGATTTCTAAGTTGGCTCTCATGTCTTCCTATTTTCATTATTTTCTTCATTTTCTACTTTAAAGTAATTGCTCACAACATGGTGTTTATCAATTTCTTTAATGTGGGGGCATACATTGGCATTATTTCTTTTGCATTTTTCCTTTTCATGGCTCTTAGTGCAGCCTTCTTGCTTTATACGATGCATTTTTTTCTTTGTAGATGACATTAGGTGTGATATATTTTATGAGCATGATCTCTCTAAGCATATTACATTCCTCTTAGTGGCTTGATGTGACACACTGCATCCCCTAAGTTGCAAATTTTATATTCTCTGATTGGTCCTCTTAGAGACATTAGACGCAATGTTCCCTAAGTTAAAGACCTCACATGAACCAAGAAAGACTCGTTTGAATATTTTTGAATGTTGAATTTATGGCCACTTTGCATAAAAAAACTTGCATGCATATTGATCCATCCTATTTGTTCATGAGCTCTAGGCATACTAATTTTTACTTGTCTCATGAAGCTCAAAAACCAAATAATTTTTGTGTGGTTCCTTATTAAAGTTATCAGGAGGTTTAACTTTGGTATGGTTTGAGTGGGAAGCCCAACCAACAACATGAATTTCCCCATAGCCACTTGCATGTGTGTGTGAGTACATACCAGCCATGAGTGTATGTTTCTCACTCTTTTAGGACTTCTCACCCAACAGAAAACCATGAATTATGTCACCTTAGAGTGAGTATGAATTTTTTGAACAAACAAACTAGATCTGATCCACATCACATTGGAAAAATGGTCAAAGCTTGTTCTAGATTTCTCCTTCATTTCTTTTACATGTTTGGCAGTGTATGATTGGCCTTGTTGCTATTCTTTATATCATTTTCATGCGTGTTCCTTTGTGTTTATGTTGGTTTCTCATGAGATCTTGATCTTGGGGGATTGATCATCCCTCTTGATCGTTGTCGTCTCATCTTGCTAACATTAGTACATTGGAACCCTCCCTTGATGTGTGTTTTTCTACTTTAGTGTGACTTTGAAGCAAATTCATCCTCTCACTAAAGTGGGGGCTAAATGTAACGTCAAAAAATAGGTCCTTAGCCTTTTTCATGCTTGTTTAGCTCCTTCTTGTAGATTTTGGATTAGTTTGTCCTTAATTTAGTGTTGTAATGTGGATAACACATTCACATTAGGTCTTGGGCCCTTGTGAACTAATGTACTTTAATGATGCCTTGTAAAGGTATTGTAAAGTGTTGTAACACACTTTCACACTTTTCTAGGATTTCTAAGCATGATTAACATTGTTCCAATCATAACTTCTCTTAGCCTTACCTTATTTTGCGTGTTCTAAAGTGTTTTAATACACTTTCACATTCATCTAGGATTTTCATTAATAATTGGGCTCTTTTATGTTTTATTTGACCCCCTTTTGCATCCACAAGCCTTATTTTGGTTTAGTTTTAAAGATAATCCCGACAAATGGCATTAAAAACATCAAATCCCCAAAAACCCACCTCAAATTCCTATGGTGGGACTCATTGACCATTTTGGGTGAATGAGTCCCCTTAGGTGGGACCCGTTCACCCAAGGTGGTGAATTAGTCTCCCTTAACTCAAAAATAAAATTTAATTTAAATCTTCAGTGGGATTTTATTTTCCAAGATCCAATGTCAACTTTTAGTGTTGTAATTTCGGGAATACTTGCATAATTGAGTATAAATGCAAGGTTCTTTCTCTCATTCTAATCCTAACATCCTAAGCAATCATAGCACCCTCAAGCATTCAAGTCTTTCAAGGGAAGATTATCAGGCTTTTAAGAGCATTCTTCAAGCATCAATCATCATGTCAAAGATCACATTCTTCATGTTTGTTATTGTGCTCACAATTTTGGTGTAGAGTTCAAGATCCAAGCAAGAATCAAGAACCACATGCATTGTAGCCATTTTCAGTATAATTGCAACACTTTATTGTAAGGGTTTGGTGAGTTTCAACATCACCTTTTGTTCATTCATCATTCTCCTTTACATTTTCTTGTCATTTAAAGGTTTAATTAACAACAAGGGGTTTGACCAAGGCAAAGCCCTATTCCCTAACCCCACAACCATTTTTTCCTCTCTTTGTATATGATTTACAGGTCTAGGTTGTAGATTTACCAAGGAGCAAGATTGGAAAAAGTTGTCATGAAGTTGTTAAAAGAACTAGAATTTATCAAGATTGTGAACAAACCTTGGAGAAGCTTGGAGAAGACCTACAGGTTGAATTTAGTAGTTGGGTATGTGCAGGATCATGATGGGCCAAAAAGTGGCGATATGTAAGCCATATGATGACCCATGTGGCTGACAACTTTTTTTTAACCCAAAATTGATGAAACGAAAAGGGTTTTTGGAGGATATTCTTAGCTTTCCACCAATATAAATTATGCTTTACTTTGAATTTAATAAATTATTATTATTCATTTTCTATTAGAATTATGAATAAAGTCTTAATTGATAGGCTAATTGAAAAACATCTATAACTTTCAAACAATATCACATTTTTTTAATCCGAAACATGTGTCACATTCTATACTTTGCATACTATAGGATTAAAAAAATAAAAATGAATTTCATGAATTTTTGACCAAGTTAACGTGGTTAGACAGATGAGCTTTTATATTTTTTAAAAGTTGTAATAAAAAATTCATAATTAATTATTTACTTGGAAAAAAATTATAAAAAATATGCATCGCATCGGGACATGAGTCCTCTACTTATATATAAAATATTATAAAAAAAATTATGATTTTATTCTAGTTAGGGTGGTTAGATAGACACCTACTTCTTATTTTTACCCTGAAATTTAAATACTACTGCATTAAAATTTCAAATTTTCACCAAATAGATTTAAAAAAAAAAAAAAAAGTCTAGTAGTTTAGAAACTAAACTCAATTTTCTACAGATTCTTTCTTTACATTTTTTTGAAATATTATAGATAACTTATTAAAATTTTTATGTCAAGATGTCTAACTCTTATTTTCTGTCTTTTTATTGCCACCTAAGGGCCTATTTTTTCCATGATGATCCTCCACATACCCAGTTTTGAACCCGGATATGAATCAGGAACAACAAAGCAAACTAAGAGCTACAAAATCCAACTTGGAATTTCTAGAAACCTAAAAGTGGACTAATTTGCAACTATTGGTGAATGAGTCCCATTGTACCTATATGTTAGATATTTTTTATAGATCTAAGCACCCATTTGTCCAAAACCTATCCCTACATAGTTTTCCTAAAACTAGACTGTTTCACCCATCATGATGCATGAGTCCCAATTGGCTTCAACAATGAAATTTTTAGGATTTTACACCTTCATTCAACATTCTCCAGTTTCCCAAGTGCACATTTCTAGTTTTACAGTTTTCTATTGTTTTTTACTTGCATTTTTTTACCATTCTTTGAAGAATTACATCAAACTATGGTTTTTCATTTCATCATTCATTTCATTTTCTTCCCAAGCCTAAACTTGGTGGTGAAACCCTCATTTTCACCATTCCATCCCCTAGAACACACCCTTTGCCATATTTTAATCTCCTAAATGCATTGGAATCTCAAGGGTTGTTCTTGAATGAAAGGTTGAAGATTGTGGCCCAAGGTCCTAAACCCTAGTGGAACCAAACCATAAAATTCCATGTTTCACAAGTTTTACATTACATAATTGAGTTCACAATTTTTTGTATTTTATTTCCCTGAAGTTATATTATTATTCAAGGGGTAAATGCTTTTGATCGGAGCTATGAACCAGAATACAACCATTCAACAATACCACCCCAATGGGGTTTGAACCTTGGTGGAAAGAACAACAATGCCACCTATAAACCATCACATCATGCCAATACTAGCTTATTTCTCGGAAGTTCATTTAAGGAATATTTTAACATTTTTTTTCATAAAGGAAAAAAAAAAAGATTTCCTAATAGGGTTGACTCACCTAAGGGTTGAAAATCAGTCCTACCTTTAGGTATCTCTATAGACACATAATTAAGAGATTTCTCCAAATCTCTTAATCTCTTCTTGCATTCTTGTTTATCATTTTAACCAATTGCCTTCTAGATTTAATTTAATTTTGCATTTAGTTTATAGAAAATCCTTCAAAGTTTTGTTTAGGACTAGTCAACATCATAGAAGTTTGCTCATGAAATCTGAGGGAACACTCTTCATCACAGCAAGCTAAGAAGGTGAAATGGAAGTCAACCATGGAGGAGGAAGGATTGGGTGAGATTGCTTCATGTTTTCTTTTCTTATTATCTCCTATGCATTTTATTGCTTTGTTGGATTTAATTAATATTGCATGCATGTGTTACTAACAATCTATCTTGTAGAAAATCCATCATTACATTGATGAACCCGAAAATTTCCATAACACATTTTGGCAGGTTTTGGTATCGCCTACGGTTTTTATTTTGCAAGTATAGGTACGAAACGACGCAACTGACAGACCGTGCGATGTAAATTCTTTATTGCGCCACATTTGACTTCACATGCACCACATCCACTCTGTCGCACCATAATTGATAGCCCCAGTGACACATCCGACTTGTCTCACCATATTTTCTAGGCTTTGAACCACAAACGCCAGATCGAGTCGCATATGCTCTGTCACACACATTTGACTGGTAATTTTTTTTTCCTAGTTTTCTTTATTTCTAGATTAGCATTTTTTTGTGCTACTAATTTATTTTTCACAGCATGTGTCTAGCTGGAGTTAGTTAAAGTGTATTGTTGTTATTTTTTCTTTTTTTCCAATAAATCTTCCATTCTTTTCACTCATGGGATAAAATGAACAAACATGCAAGTGCATAAGGCTAAAAATAACAATACACTTTGTTTTACATGGGTTTAAAATTAACTCTTAGTTAGAAAATGCTACAAACAGTTAAAATAAACCCCTTTGTTTGAAAAACAATACAAACAGATAAAATGAACCCCATGTATTTTTTGTTTGTACACATTTGATTTTAGTTTTAAAATGAACACCATGTGAGTGTGAGTTAGCATATTCATGTGCTCTCTATTTGTGTCTAAACAAAGATTGATTGAACTATGAATATGTTGGCTTTCTTTTTTTAAGCCTTAGATTTTGGCCCTGCTTTGGTGGGAAAAAGTACTCACCGCAAAGTGACTCAAACTAGGAACACGCTAAAGCCAAGTGACGCCCAATCGGTATATAAATTTGAATGTTAAGGAAAGCTTATCATTATAGAACTTCTTGCGGACCAGTAATTGACTCCCCAGTACCCTTGTGGTGCATCAAAACCTATAGAGCATAACCTCTGTAGACTAGGATGATAATGCCTCTCGCATGGCCTTTTGAATGGGTGCTCGAAATAAATCCTTTGTTGTAGAAAACCACAAACCTTCTATTCTTTGGTGCAACAACAGTCATTGCCAAGGCACTCGCACCTACGCAAGTCTTAGTAGAAATGATCAATTTGCTATGGGAGTTTCATGGAGGTTGGAAGCTTCATTTCCCTGAGAAGTGAGTGCACTATAAGGGGAAGCTTGTGGGGCCAAGCTTCTAAATTCATTTGCTAAGGATATGTGGTTCGTGGGATCCATAAGAATACTTTCCTTGCAGCCCTAGGACTTTTGTCAATATCTTCAATGTGGTTGATCTTCATTTATTTTTACAACACCAAGTGTTTGCAAAACTGTTTTCAAAAAACTTCAACAACTAAACATCAAACCTGCTAAAATTTGAGACAAACTTGTAAATCTGCTGAATTTTTTCCAAAATTGCTTCTTGAGATGCACTCGCTCTGTCAAACCACATTCATTACATTCTGAGCTGCAATCACTCTGATGAGCCACATTTGAAATATCCTTCATCGCAATCACCATTTTTTACTGCATTTGATCCCCCATTTGACACACTCACCCTATCAACCCTTATTTGATTGAAATCGAGACGCATTCGCCATCCTGAGCCACATTCACCATTCTGAGCCGCATTCTCCATTCTGATTTGCATGCGCTAGTTTCAAACCACATTCGCCATTCTGAGCTGCATTCATTAGTTTCAAAACCACATTCGCCATTCTGAGCCACATATGCTCTATCGTACCGTATTTGTTGCGACGTATTTTCCAAACTTCACAACCATCTTCACACTGTCAAAATTGAGGTCCAAAACTTGTCTTTTCTAGAATTCCATCAAGTCTTTATTTACTGTTACTGTTTAGACCAGACCCTTAATTGCTCAACTTTCCTAAACATTGCATTATAGATGGCATTTTTAGGATCACAATAGGATTCCATTTCTATTCCATTATTTGCATTGTTAACTCTAACATCTCCTTAGACACTCATTTTTTGTAGATTTTGGGAGTAGACTCTTACCATCCATTGTCAAAAACTTTGCATTCAATACTAGGTTATCTTTTGACTTAATCACCCCTTGTCTTCCAGTCAATATCCTTGTGAATTATTTCCCACTCATCAATCTAGTGAGGAAACTTCACCTCACCATTCCTTGCCCTTTTACAATCCATTGATATTCCAAACTTGAAACATTGCCAAAAAAATTCTTTGTTAAGTATTCCTCTCCTTAGATTTACCAATAGTGAGTACATCTTAGGCTCCCTTTAGTTGCACACCATTTAGTATCTCCATTTTAGTGTCACACCATTTGCATTCAAAAACCTTTAGTCTTATTTTGGTCTTGTTTTCATTTCATAACATTCCTCAATTCCAAAACCTAAAAAAACATAGTGTCATACTTAGATCATTCTTCCCCATCATCCCAATGTTTACCAAAACTTTTATGGTTGAAACTAGATTACAAAGAAAGAAAAGACTCATGACTTCTTTTCGGCAAGACAAAAACTTTCCTAATTTCACAAATGACATGAATTCCTTCCCTAATAACATGAACAATACTTCTAATGACATGGGAAATTCCAATATCAATCCTTTTAGTGAGATGAACATCGCACCCTCTCCACAAAATCTTTTTGAACAATTTATCTACAGAGACACAAATGGGGAAGTCTTTGAAGAAGACATACTAGTTGCTGCCCAACACCCAGAAGTGGTTACTTTTATGGAAGAAGTAGTCTTAAATGACTCCGCCATATTCCTAGCTATGCTCCTTGACCAAGGGGCTAAGTTACCAAAGGGATTTTATCTCAATGCTCTTAGAGAAACATCTCTCGATCCCCCATCACAGAACACTTCCATGGGATTTCCTTCACAAAATATCATCAACACCATTAATACTACCTCCCTTGGTCATGCTACCACTACAACCAATGCATGCACCACAACCAACACAAAATATATTGGGGGATCCTCTACTCATACAAACACCACATCACAAATCATCCCCCAACAAACATCTTCGCAAATAGTTGGAACAATAATAGGTGCAACCACCTCAAACCTCTTTGGAACTTCATCTAGTTCCATGGGTACATCAACAAACCTATTATTAGGTTCCTCAAATGCTATGGAAACCAACTCATCAAACCCTTTTGGGATAAATAAAATAAGAGTTGTCATTCAAAGCACCCAACCTATTTCTTCACAGGTTAATACCAACATTCCTCATGGCCATAATTTATTATTTGGGCAAGGCAATCAAGGCACCCAATTTTTCACTCCATTTGGGCATCAACATGCTAAAAATCAACAAGGCCCCCAAATTCAATCCAACATGGTAGGATCTCATATCCACACTTATGCCTCTCAAGTTCATACACAACGACACATCCCTCATCAAAACACTCATTTCCAACAACTGCACAATCAAAACACTCATTTTTCTCATCGAAAACCAATTCCAAATCAACATATCTTATCACAACAGGTGGGCACTCAATCCATCCCTATCACCCACATGTGTGATGCTACCAACAACCCAATTGTGAAAGCACTCACACTCCAACTCGCCACTCTTCAAACGTGAGTGGAGACCTTGCAAGAATCCAACAAAAAGACTTACATGTCACATGACTTGTGTCCATATCCATTCAACACAACCTTGTATATGCCACCCTTTCCTCATGGATATGTGGTACCTCATTTTCCTAAATACAAAGGAAAAATGAACCTTATTGAACACATAAGAAAATTCACCACTAGTTGCATGGACATTGCATATGAGCAAACATATCTCATGAGACTTTTTTCTAGAAGTCTCATAGGTCATGCACTAGAATGGTTCTCGCTATTTCCTAAAGGAATAAAAATATGGGATGAATTGGAAAACAAGTTTGTTGAAAACTATGCCTATAACATTGACATGGATATCAACATTGCCTCCTTATGTAGACTTACCCAAGAGGATGCGGGAGAGACTTTTATCCCATTTTTTCAAAGATGGAGAACCTTAGCAAGCAGATGCCCGGTAGAAATACCTAAAAAGGAGAAAATCACCATGTTTGTACAAAATCTCATAGGACCGCTAAGGTATGGCTTACAACTCCATTGTTGTACCACCTTTGTTGACCTTCTTGAAAAGGGTGTTCAACTTGAGAAAGCCTTGATCGCAAAAGGATAATTAAAGTATGGTGGAAAAACCATCAACACAACCACAAATAATAACCCAAGTAGCTCCAATGATAAAACCAAATACTGGGTTAAGAACAAACAAATCACTAATTACGGTGTGGTCGATGCAAAAACCGTTAATGTAACAAGTCATGTACTCACCATCAAAGGAGTACAAAATAAAAATGCACCTATGACTACACTAACACTAATTACCAATTCTATTCAAAGCAATCTTGCTCAATCTAATCAAAGGCAGCTACATTAACTGCGGCAATTCCAAAAATGTACATACACCCCTTTGGTTGAACCTATTGAAATTGTCTTAAAGAAACTAATCTAGAATGGTGTCATAATGTTGGAAGAACCTAAACCATATGACCCTGGTCAGTTCAAGCCATCAAGTTGGGATGATAGAGCATTTTGCGATTACCACCGTGTCAAAGGGTACAAAAATTCCTCTTGTCGTCAGTTGTGAAATATGGCACAAGATATTATTGAAAACCACACCATTGAGTTAGGCGATCAACCATTTACATCTAATGGGGATCATACTATCCACAAGAACCCACTGCAGGATCAGGGTTTTGGTAAACCCTCCTCATCTGGCACAAAAACTACCCATAATTAGGCCAATAATGTTCGTCTTGCCTCCAACTATTCTGGTGGTATAATCATCAACAACTTGTGAGTTGTTGATTAGTGAATAATGCCTGGCATTTACCATACCATTAAAAAAGGTTCTGATTTCCAACGCAACATGTAAAGGTAAGGTTTCATCATCCCAGTTTGTTCACATCAGCCAACTTAAAATCACCATACTAATCATCTCCATAGATACCAAACTCTAAAACCAGAGTTCAACTCATTGATAATTAATAAAACACCATCATACATCCATTCTCAATCGTTCTACATTCACCCCAAGAATACGGCCATCTCCACAAAACCAAGAGTCATCCGTCCCAACTTGATGTCAACCATTTGAACTAGTGGTTGATTCAATCGTTCATCATGATTGTCACTCCTTTCTGATAGTGACTACCATTCCCTCACCAAACCATATCCGGTATAATTATGCCCTTCATATCGGCGGTTTCGTCTACACATGGTTGATGAGTTCAGTAGATGGCGAGCAGATTTCGAACATCTTCGGTTAAAGCCTTAGCTTCTCTTTACGTACGTGTTGATGCTACCAGATACTGTCATCATACATCCAACGACGAAGAATGGGGTTCAGCATCAATCAATTCCAATTCCAGGGTGCGGGACCATTATTATAGACGCCAACACGCCAAGTCCGGATCGCAGACATATTACAATATCCACTTTGGTCGCCTGTATTCAGCGCCATTGTGTCCACATATCAACCGTTCAATTTCAAATTCCCCTTTATGGTAAAATTAAATCACTACAAGAGATCCCCGATCCATTCTCATCACGACAACACCCATGAGCCACCATCAGCACCACAAAAATCATCAATCAAACAGGCCGTGCTGATTCCACCCTTCCAAAGAGACTCCATTCATATGTCACCAAATCTCCATTCCATCAACCCTCACACGATCTTCCCTTCATGCACCAGCAAAGACCTTCAAATTCAGACCTTGTTGTGGGAGAGAATTCAAATTGAATACGTCTTATTATATCACCACAATACTGAAGCCACCTAAATTCTATGGTAGACCATGTTTCGCAATCGATCCCAAAACAACTTTCAAGGTTCCAC